>LPNX011229459.1:204887-616245 GCA_001517045.1 Pseudotsuga menziesii | reverse complement strand
GGGGGGGGGGGGGGGGGGGGGGGTTTAGACCCGCCCCTAAAAGTGACTTTTAGGGGTGGTTTTGATCTCTTCCCAAACCGCCCCTAAAAGGAAAAATTTTTGGCATCGGTGCTATTAGGATGGTTTTGTAAAGACCGCCTCCAAAGCCAAAACCGCCCCCAAAAGTGACTTTTGGGGGGGGTTTAGAACCGCCCCCAAAAGCATATTTTGGGGGGGTTTATAACCGCCGCCAAAAGTCACTTTTAGAGGGGGTTTAGAACTGCCACCAAAAGTCACTTTTGGAGGGGGTTTAGAACCGCCCCCAAAAGTCACTTTTTGGGGGGTTTAGAACTGCCCCTAAAAGTCACTTTTAGAGGCAGTTTTGATCTCTTCCTGAACCACCCCTAAAATTCAAACTTTTAGCGTTGGTGCTATTAGGGGCAGTTTTGTCAAGACCACCTCCAAATCCAAAACCACCCCCAAAAGTGACTTTTGGAGGTGAAATACAACCACCCCTAAATGTCAAATTTGTTGTAGTGATTTTGTGATCATCCTATCCCAAGCCCTTATCTTTTCTTTCCCCTTCTTTACTCTGTCAACTTGCACAATGTCCCACCATAGTGAGGTGTGACCTTTCAACTTCAGACAAGCAACTTCTACTCTTTTGGGGTCTTGAATCTACTTAATGTTGAATACTTCTCCATTTATCTGATCCAGACTATCAATTCCTTTATATTCAAGTTCCCTAAGTAGGTAGGAACATCAATATTAGCCTTATCCCTCATGTCAGATAGAGCTTTTAACAGTTTATCCTTTGGTTTGTCTTCCTCTCCCTGAGATTCCCTTTCCTCAACCTCCTCATCACTATGGTCAAGATTTTCGGTGACATATCCTCATCGTTGTGCCTCCTTCATATATGCTAACTAATTCTTTAGCGTTCTCATCATCTAAACGCATTCTTCAAATTTTTCATGGTCGATAGTGACCCTTGCACCTCCATGTTGTCTTCTACCACGAACATTAAAACCTCTCGGAGCCATTCTCCCTGCTTAGATGACCAAATCACCACTTCCATGACTCTACCCAACCGCACCTGGAGTCGTATTCCTCCCATCCAATCGCAATTGTACCTTCATCCAGGATAACTTCACGCTCTAACTCTCCTCCTCCAATCGCAACCAGATTCTTCACGTAGGATACTCTTGCTCTAATACCAACTAATGGTAAGTAGCCTTGACTACCTGATTTTCAGAGTCATGTAACTCTGATACCAACTGAAAGAAAGCAGTGTTGTCGACTCAGATGGTCGTCTAGTGTATCGATTAGAACACTCAATGGACATAAAAATGAACACACACACACACACAAAACAACACAAATAATGCCAAGGATAATGGCTTATATTACTTTAGAAAGGAAATTTTACATATACGTTACACTCAGAATCGATACTCTATCACTCAGTCAAAACAACTGTTATGCACTATATTCATAGTTAGCTTCTAAAACCCAGGGTTAGCAGTGATAGCAACATCCAAAACTAGAACCAGAACAACAACAACCAAAACCTCTTCTCTGTATGCAAATCTCTTATTTATAGCCTTCCTGGTTCGATCAAATCTTCTTCTAGAAGTTCCTTGAGAATTCTAGGCAGTTTGTGTCTTCCTCGAATATCACCTACAAATGCTTCATCTCCTAGCACCATCTGTCCTACTCCAACTACCACCATTTATTTATACAACTACGCATGCTACAACGATGTTACTATTAAACTTGTCCGGTGTAGTATCTGTCGGTTGTTGATCGACTACTTTGTTGACTCCGACTATTTCATGTCTCGCTTGGCCTCCTCGTCGGTCTACCCTTCAATCATTTTTTTTTGGATCTCACTTGATGGCTTACTTCCTCCTACTTATTCTTACCTTGAGGGGTTCCTTTTTTTGTCGACCATCCGACTTCCTTATCTTTGACTATATTTGTCAGGGGTCGTGATTCCCTTGCATCAAGACATTTTTACAAGTACTTATCAAATATGTAATCTACAACCATTGAGTCAATTTAACAAATAGTTAGCATGCATAACTTTACTAACACAATTCAATAAGTAAAATCACATAAATATTTGCAACCACTTAACAACAAATATGCCAATTTAACAAATAGTTACCATGCATAAAATTAATAACCCATTTCAATAAGTAAAATTATATAAATGATTACAAATCTCAAATCCAACCACAAATTAGATTTCTGCATAAAAAAAACAACTCAGTGGTTTTCCAAACCACTTTTATTGAAATCTAAACAGGGGTTACAAATACCCTGGCCTAGATTTCGTCCTAAAAAACAACACATTGATCTTCCAAAACACTTTTCATGAAATCAAAACAAGGGTTACAAATATCCTAAGTTATGATAAATCTTAACGTAAATCCGACTAAGAATTTTCAGCTCAATTTCCAATAAATATGTGCAAAAATTATTAATTTCTTTAGAATTAGTTAAATGTATGAATAATTAAACATAACACACCTTATCAAAACACTCTTACCTATAGGAGTTCATTCACCCAATTTGTCAAACTTGTTGCATGAAAACTTCTCTATAAATTATTTGTGAACACTAAACTATTCCTACAACAAATATAACATAAGAATGCTATCCTTAAGCTATTAAAAAACATTTGTAACTATTCAAAAAAATTATCCTTAAGCTATTAAGAAATAATTTCAAATAATACTTAAGCTAAGAATATCTTATTATACATAAACCTTGTACTCTTTTTCCTTCTAAAAACCTATAGAATTAAGAAATAACGGTGAAATAAATAAGAAGAAAAAATAGATAACGGTGAAACCTTAAGCTTAGAATGTTTTAGAAACTTTTAAATAGAATGTTTATGGAATTAAGGATTTAATTACATGTACAAAATAGGATTTGGGGTTGTATGTAGATGACGAATTAATCCATAAATAGAGTTTATGTTACTGGAAGTTTAAAAAAAATATATGATATTTATAGGTTGAGAAGAAAAATGGTTAAGAAGAGTGCGTGGTCATCATCAAGCGTGCAAAACCGTCGAAGCTTAACATTTCCAGGTATGAACTCACCACCTTAAAAGAACTAAAGAGCAATAAAGATATCAAAATAGTTAAGGCATACAAAGGGAATGCGACGGTATTAATGGACTCCAAAGACTATGATAAGAAAAATGCACGAACACTTAGCCTGTGGAAGCTACAGAAAATTAGATCAGGATCCAAGTAAGAAGATCTGCAGTCTGGGGTAACCAGTGTAATTAAGAATTCAAATCTTAACGAAGAGATGAAAATTAAATTGTATCCCAAGGAAGCAATGGTTCCTCGTATCTACAGCCTCCCGAAAATCCATAAGGATGGTGTACCTCTTTGTCCAATTGTGAACACAATTGGGTTCCCCTCCTATAAGTTAGCAAGATTCTTAGCTAATTTATTGAAACCGCTAGTGGGGAAAACCAACTCTTTTGTTAAAGATTCGACAAGTTGGATCAATGAGATTGGTAATGAAAGGCTTAACACTAACGATATCATAGTAAGCTTCGATGTGGTCTCATTATACATGAAGATTCCAGTTAGTGATGCCATTGAAACCATAAGATGTCTTACCAATGATGACACTGCTAAGCTGGCGGAAGTATGCTTAAGATCTACATTTTCCACCTTCCAAAATGTCTTCTATGAACAAGTGGAAGGAGTTGCTATGGGATCACCACTCTCTCCTATCATTGCAAATATTTACATGGAGAGTTTTGAGAAGGTTGCTATAGACTCGTTCCCCCTCAAACCGAAGAGATGGAAACGCTATGTGGATGATACAGATGTGTTTTGGCCTCATGGAAAAGAGGAACTAGATAGATTCCTTGGGCATCTTAATAACTAAAATGACAACATTAGGTTTACCATGGAAATTGAAAATAACATGAGTTTTCCCTTTCTAGATGTGTTAATATCCAAAACTGACGATGAGACAATATCACACCAGGTCTATATGAAGAAAACCCACATCAATAGATATCCCCACTCTAAGTCCCACCACTACCCTCCTCAAAAAACTGGTGTCATTAATACCATGGTAGTGAGGGACAAAAGGATCTCTGACAAGGCTTATTTAAAACATGAAATCGACCATTTAGCTAATGTGTTATGGAGAAATGGCTATAATGAGAATCAATACAAGAGAATTGTCACAAGGGCCATGGCGGAAAATAAAAGAATAGTAAGAAGGGATGAATATTATGAAGGAAAGAGAATTTTCCTCCCTTACATTAAGGGTACCACAGACAAGCTGGCCAAAACACTTAAAAGAAAGAATTTTAGAGTCATCTTCACTACGCCCAACACAATCAGAAAAATTGTTGATTCACTGAAAGACCCTATCGATCCAGGTGCATACAAAGGCGTCTACTCAATCCCATGTTCTTATGGGAAAGAATACATCAGCGACACTGGACGATACATGAAAATGAGATTCAAGGAACATGGTGCTGATATAAGACATGATAAGCATAAGAAATCATCACTGGCCGAACATTCTCACATTACCAAACACTAGATATTCCTTGAGAGAGCCAAAGTCATCGCTAAAGAGGAGAGCCTAACTAAACGAAAAGTCAAAGAGAAAATTGAAATCAACATTGCCCTAGACTACCTTAATAGGGACGACGAGACTAAACCCAATGACACTTGGAAACCCCTTCTACATGATCTTAGGATCAATAACAACAAACAAACTAACTAACGATTTATTTTTGAAAATCAAATTAACTAACAAATTATTTATAAAAAACAATTTTTAATTAAAATTAAACTTTAAATAAAAATACCTATATAACTATACCAAACATGGAAATTATACCTGAACATAATTTTGTCCACAGCTTGAATGCTTCCTTCCAGCGCTCCAAGCCTTGCTAACTTCGTAGGACCAACCAGTTTTCCACCCAACCTTATCTAGGGAGAACTTCTCCCCCTAGAAACCTCTTGTTGTATGAGTTCACAAACCATTCCCAAATGCAACAATATATGGGTTATAGGAAAAATAAGGAAGAATTTTCTCTTCCTTCCAACACCACTCAAACCTCTGTCAACCAAACAAGATAACCTAGATGTTTAATTCTGAAACCCCAAATCCATTCCAGCAACATCTGGGTACTTTCTAGGTCTCCTCCTCGAACACATGGATTACTTCTCTATTTATAACCTTTGAGATGAATGACACATCATCCCTTCATGCAATTATAGATAAATAAATTAAATCAAATAATATGTATTATTCATCACCTCCCATGAGGTGTCACCTTTTCCATTTTCCCCTAATTATTTATTTTCTTAATTAGTTATATTCACCACCCCCTTTGTCCTTAGGTAATTTCATGTTTTAATTATCCATATTTTTATATTTAAAAATTATTAAAGTTAAAAGGTCCCTCAAAAGTGGGTAAATTTGGGATTAATTAATTCAAGGATTATCCTAGGGTAGCTTACTCAGTTGGTTGATGCCCCTGAGTGGTCTTTTTTTGCTGGAGAATAGGGATTCCACACCCTTATTGAGTGCCCCCAAACTTATCAAGACTCCATGCCCTTTTTACTGTACTTAGGACTCCATGCCCTAATATATCCAGGACTCCACACTCTGATTTATTCCATAGGTCCAAGACTCCATGTCTTGATATTCCATGGACTTAGGACTTCATGCCCTAACTTCTATGGCTTCTCGTCTATTTTGCATTGAAGCTCCATGCTTCATCTCAAGGTACTGGTTGTGAGCTCATACCCATTTGATGGTCTGTTGGCAAGGTCTTTTCTCGAGACCTGCACAGAACATAAGATCATAGATTAAAAGCATCAAGTAAAATTCACAATGAATTTAACTTAAGTGTGTTTACCCAAATGTATTCGTGACCTCCACAATCATTTATGATATGAGCATCCTTATCGACAAGTAACTAAATTTCCTACCATCTTGCTCATTACAAGGTTAAGCATGCATAATCATATAAAACAAGTATCATCATCAAGATCATAATCACAATTTGTTCCACACAGTAATGGTCATCCATATCACAATCATTTATCCCAATCCATGTCATTAATTGAATGCATAAAATGAAACATTCATATACAATATACTTAATCAAAATCAGTCTAATACATACATACATATACATATACATACATATACATNTATATATATATATATGTATGTATGTATGTATGTATGTATGTATGTATGTATGTATGTATGTATGTATGTATGTATGTATGTATGTATGTATGTATGTATTAGTGTTCATCGGTCATGCGCCCTAACCAGGTCCATAACATATAAGTATAACATGTATAAACCATCAAAAATCACCTTCCTCGGGTGTCATAGAATTGTATTAATTAATATAGGACACTACACACTCAAGCACTTGAATTATCTAGATCATTGTCTCCATCACTTCCTCACAATAAGGATTTACTCTCTTCCTTTTTGTTTATTCTCTCCCTTTTTCTCCCCTCTGTTGTTTGGATTTGAGAGTTTACCCATGAGGATTTTCTCTTGGATTCTTCAATCTCATTTTCTAGGAGGATTACTAATGTCAACATGGCAAGGAGAAAAACTCAAACCATTTGGTAACATTCCTTTGTTATTTATCTTGATAGAGTAATGCATTTGTATACATAGACTTAAATCTATGAGTAGAATTTTGCTAGGTACAAGCATGGGAAACTGATGGTAGCATCAAGCATAGTGGTAGTTCATCTTTTTCAGTGGCTTCTTCAAAGGTTGTAGTGTTTTCCTTACTCTATATGTGTTCCTCCCCTTTCCCCCTTTCTTTGTGGTATTCTTTTATTTTAGGTTTCATTGTGGAAGCCTTGATCGCTAATAAGCCTCAAACCCTGAATGAAATATTCAAACAAATCTTTAGGAAAGTATTACTCATAATTTAATAACTAACCTATTGGCTTTCCTTCCCTCAAACGTTCCTCCATTTGGTTCCCGGGTGCCTTTAAGAATTGAGTGGCAACTCCACTTTCTTTCCTTCTTTGTTCCCTTTTGTTCAATAATGAAGTGTCTCTTGTGTGGTAGCACGATGCTTCACTTTAACTAATATACTACAATTATTATAAAAAAAATAACATCCAACCAAAATATGAAAAAAAATGCTTCCATTAAATGTTTAAAAGTTTTAATGTATTGAATATTGATTAATAATAAAACACTATATCATACTTATAAGTATTAATGTATTGAATATCAATTAATAATAAAAACACTATATCATCTTAAAAGTATTAATGTATTGAATATTGATTAATAATAAAACAATATATCATACTACACCACATACTATATATCATACTAAGGAAGGATGTCCTGGGGAAGGTGTTGAAAAAGTCAAAGCATAGTCTAGACTTGTCCCCCTACCGTACCAAGGAATTACCTGCTTGGATCCAGGAGAAAGTTTCTATAGTCACCCTCATTCTATGGAGATAAAATGATGTTTTTATGAATAATGTAATGTACCCAATCACCGAATTAAACTATAATCAACATTATTACATAAAATTTCTAAGCAATTCTCACATTGGACCAAAAAATAACATTATCTACAAACAAATCCATTCAATATCCAGATTCACATTCCACCCTTTCATGTGACTACCATCAATGCCCCCAAACCCATGAAACACATTATTTTTATTTTAAAAAGGCATTGGAAGATTTATTTTTCTCTAGTTCCTCTTAGTCGAGTAATTAATAACATACCAACTAGTTTTCAGCCACTAACGTACCAACGAGCTTTTAGCCACTCAACACCCACTCAAAATGGAAAATCCGATAATTTAACATAAATTATATCTTTAAGGTGCTTAAAAATAGGTGGCAAGAAGGAAAAAACCCAAAAGTTCCCTGCCACAAAAATGCATAACCCGATCCATTATCCATTTGTTGAGCGAACCAACCTCCTTAAATCGAGATTTGTCTCGCCTATGCGAGCATGTGATTGATGTCTATAATTGCCCGTTTTTCATGATCGCGTTTGTTAGGGCTTCTATATTTGGCGTGGCGTGGTGAGGTCATCAAAGTTTATTTTCCACACGATACCTGCGAGATTCCAGTTTGCCCATCTCAAATACTTTGGATCGATCAATGGCATACAGGAGCATATGATAGCATAGGAGCTTTTGTTTGGACAAAAGAGCTTGGAATCGAAACCTATATTTCTCCATTTAAGAGGTCAGAACTCTCATCCAAAATGTGATGCCATTACCATTTTGTTTCAACATATTTTTAATTGTTAGTTCTAATTTCCATTGAACTATTATTTGGATCCGATCCCTGTCTTGGATACCCAAATTACATTTTCTACAAAATTTGTGGCTTAAGCTATGATCTGATATGCTATCCATTCTGCATACCCATACCCAAAATTTAGTTTAGTATGCATTCATGTTTTATTTCTAATTTGTTAGAATGAGTAACTGAAGAAGAGCAAGAGGTTTAATTTTTATATGGGCCCTTTCTTCAGCCCCATAAAATTCATATTTTCCTGTATAGATTTATCTTTCAAATATAATCTGGAAGTATTCTTCATCCCCAGAAAATTTATATTTTTCTGTGTAGGTTTATATCTTAAAGAGGATTTGGAAGGATGGAAGTGCAGAAGCCCTCTGCAAATCCAGAGACGGTGACAGGGGCATCTACAGGCACAGGCACCGTTGCTAAAAGTATTAATGTCAATACAAGTGTCAGTGCCGATACTCTACAAAGCAAAAAGAAAAGCAGAGATTTGTCGGAGCATTTGGAAGCTTATTTAGCAAAAAGGGATGGGGTTGACAAGGTTCTGAAGATTGCTAGGTACTCTGCCAAGATCATTCTGGCTTCCTCTGTTGTCTCTAAGGATGCCCTTTTGGCCAAAAGACTTAAAGATTTTGATGCAAGTGTTGGAGTAAGCAGAAAAGCGTTCAGACTGGGTAAGTTTATACAGGATTACAATGCACTAAAGAAAGTTTCTTTGGATTCAAAAGAAGGTATATTAGAAATTGTGGCCTACGGAGGTGACGGTATTTACTATTTTGTGGAGCAATTCACCTGGCTGATAAAAACTGGCCTAATTGACCAGCGATACGCTGCCAAATTGCAGATGCTCAGTGCTTGGACTGAATTGATAGGTTATTGTGGAAGTATTGCTGCGAAGGGCTTGCAGATATCTGCCCTCAGGGAAAAGGAATCTGTTCTCGCATCCAAACTTTCTAGAGGGACCAGAGAAGCACAGATTTCAGACAAGTATGCTGCAGAGATTTGCCAGTTACGAGAGAAGCAGGTCCTAAAGGTAGTCTCCATCATACAAGACCTTGCTGATGGTTTGCTGGCTTTGGCTGACATTCGCGATGGAAAAGGAACCTTGTCAAATCCTCTTCTCCTTGCAAGTGCAGGATTGCTTTCTGCTCTTATCAGTGCACAAAAAAATTGGTCAACCTCCTAATCTTGTGTCAGATAGAGGTGATCCTTGCCTTGAGTTTTCTGGTCATTACTATTATCTATGTGATGTCCATAATTGCAAGCTATCATACTACAGTGGCATATCCCCGGATGGGATTTCTTTTCACTAATACTCTACTTCCTTACTCCTTCACTATTGATTACACTTGTAATTTTTGAACTTTTAGTTTGTACTCTGGTTTTTTAGATTACATTATTTACTGGTAATGAGGAATTGGAAAAAAAAACCATTTTCTGCACTAGATTGTTTTAAAAGCTGCACTTCATTCCTCTGATTCATCTCTTAAAGAGTCATGGACTAGTTTTGAAGAGCGATATGGATAAATTATAAAAATACCTGTTCTTATAAATTACCACATAAGACATGGCCATTTTTCTGCCTTGCAAAATGAAGATGTAATAAGATACATGTTATGAATGCCAATATGTCAAGCTCTATTTCTCTATTGATTGGTACTTTTCTTGAATATTTTAAGCTCAGAATAATTTAATCCAAATCTCTTTATATATATATAAAACACTGAAATGAATCAAATATTTGGAAATCCAAAAATTTATAGAAATTATAATCTGAATAGAGGTGCTATGTTGGGTTCCCTTAATGGGCACATGGGCAAACACTCTTAGATCCATACCGGAAGTTACTTCGAGAGGTTGAAATCCATGCAGAATCAGCAAACTCTGGAGCTCTATATCGTGATCCCATTACTAAGTGCTCAGCTTTTCTCAGTTTCACAGGTTGGTGCTGGGAGGTTTCTCAGCTAAATTAGGGCTTCGAGTGCCAAGTAAGTCAGTATCTGGTTCTGTTTGGAAATTGACCTTGATTAAGGGTTTGTCAGCATGCTAAGCTCTGATTAAATGTGGTAGAAGTTGGTAGCTTGGCTCAAAATTTATAATATTGGCTGGATTGAGTTCAAAGCTCTAGTGGTTTTAACTTTTAAGTGCTCACTTGTCTTTTAAAGCAAACTTAGGCATGCATTTCTGAAAATAGTGTTTGGTAGTAGGAAAATTTAGTTAGTAGTAATTCAATGATAAGGAGCATATCTGGATTTTGGAGCAGAGATATTGCATCCTGATTTGAGTTAGTTAGATTCTGACATCATTTCAGCCTGTACAGCGCTCTAGTTTGGAATTTTCTACGACCAAAAGGACCCAGTTCAAAATCAATTCAACTTAATCAGGAAACAGCACTCTTCCTTTTCTTGTGTTTGTGTTTATAATATTCTACCAAGGGTATAAGCAATTCAGCCTATTGGATTTCTCTGATTTAAGTCAAACGACCATGAAAAACATCTAGTATGGTGGAACTTTTAGATCAGCAATGTTCGTGAAATGTGGGCAGATTTTGTGCTATATCCGATCCTTCTGATAGATGATTTCTCAAATTGTTGTTTGCCTGTACACATATTTGTGAGTTAGGATCATAGGCCTTCTAGTAGTTACCAAATCGAGTACATCATGTATGATGCATGTAAAATTCATTTAGGAAAGCAATGCATGGACTTAATGGATGATTTATCCTAGTGGAATGTAATGTCTTAAATAGGGAAGATCTCTGATATACAACGACAATAACACCTCGTCATGCTGCATATAGAAGAACTTGGAAGTTATTATCCATTGAGCTAGAGTTGAAAGATAATTGCATGCACAGATATATAAAGCTAGACCCTGTTCTATTCAAATGAAAGTGTAATAATAAATATTACTAGCATACTTTGGTAATGAGCTGCAATGATTAAATCTCTGAAAAGAGTTCTTTAAGAGATACATTAATTAGAAAAATAAAGATACCAGAGTCAAAAGGAGCCCTTGAGATACAAAAGATTGATATTTATGTGCTTAAGAAACAGTCACTAACATTGGTTCTCCAGAAAAGACCAGTCTGAAGTCTGAACTAACCTAACAGACATCACAAGTTGGCCTCCAAAACTCCTAGCATTCAGAACTTATAAAACCAAGACTTGATAGAGTTGCCGAGCATTGCTTGACATATGGCAACAACAACACCGTGTCAAAAGACTGAGGCCCCCAGCAATGGATGAATCTCTAATATAACCAGCTAAGTGGAAGGACTATTTAAGTGCTAGGGATTAGTCAATAAAGTCTCTAGCAGCACTAGTTAAATGCCAACAAAGGTGCTTCCTGAGGACTAGGAATATACATGCAAGAAGCTCTAGTGAAATGGCTACCTTTTTAACCTTGGATGAGTCCATAAGATATTATGCTACCATTCCCTCTAAACAGGCGAGGCCAATCTATTAAAGTTTAATATGGTTAGAGGGTCTTCTAGTGCTAAAATTATAGAAAAATTAACTAAGGATTTCATGTCCATGTAATCTTTAGGTACCAGCCACCATAGGTTTCAGATAGTTAGAAGGGGAGAAGTCTAGCTTGTTGAATAACGAGTGTTTCACGGGACATAGTTAGGAGTTTGACATTTATGGTCAATCAACTATTTCTTTGACCGAAACCTAAGCCCTTATATGTTTGCATTGATCATGTTAATGCTTCAAGTCTTGTTTGTTGGATAGTGAAGATTTGTAGTTTCTAGGTTGTAATTTGTCACGTCCAGGGCTAAGTCACCTGACACGAGGACACGGGGATTCGAGTGTCCGACACAGACACAGTGACCCTTGGAATCAGGATTCAGGACACGTTATATATATATTTTTTAAATTATATATATTAAAATATAGACATATAGATCCAAATTTTTACAAATATTCCATAGAAATCAAAATCAAAATCAATGCACATTTAACATTAATAATTAGTATTACACATTTACAAAGCCTTCAAATCTTCTTGATCTGCACAAAAAACACTTCTTAGAGCTCTCCCCACAATTGCAAATGACAAAAAATAAGTCAAAATTACTAATGGTCCCGGGCATCCCTTCTGCAAAAAACGTGTCCTGTTTTCAGGACACGTCCTGACAGCAGCGGGGCATGCGTGTGCGAAATCGGGACACGCTGGAGAGGCGTGTCCGACACGCTCTGTCAGCGTGTCCGTGTCGGTCACGCGGACATGGGACACGCTGCCCTATATGGACGTGTCCGGTATCACAGATTCAGGGTGATAAGAATCAGTTTATTTAAGAAATTTCAGTCTATGCTAATAAACATTTAATTATTCAAAATTAAACTACTATTCTATTATTGGAACTGGATCCTCTTTTCCACAATCGAATCTTCTCATCTATGTACAGGTGCATTCTGAGAACGTGTGATTATTAGATAAAAAAAAATTATGGTGTTATGATTGAACATATCTAAGAAGCAATGGGTTTTTGACCATTGTTGATGATTGAAATAGTTGCCTGTTTGACGACCAACCAGGAAAAGTGCCATATTGATGGAGTTAGGATCTAGATGAGGCAATGGTCTGAATATCATGCTCACCACCAGCCTGATGAATAGTTGGGCTATCTTGAGGATGGACAAATGCCGAGGACATGGTTTTGTCTCAGACCTTTAGTCCAATGGATTTATTGCAAGAGAAACTTCTCATGAATGCTACCAAGATGTGGTTGTTTGAATCTCAATTTGATGCCATCAACAAAAGTAGAGTAATATATACATGCTCGTGGTAATTGATGAACTACACACCAATAAGAGAACAAAGCATCTGGAAAGGAAGACCATTTGTATTTCTGGTTGTCAACTTGTCACTTATCAATAAAACCAGCAGACAGTCAGTAAGGTCATCGAGGCATGCTGGATATATCGCAGTGCCCGCTTGACCTGAAACATGAAAAATGAGATTCAAATCATTCATTCAAACAAAGATTGAAACATGAGATTCAAATCATGCAAAGTGCCAACTGTGAAGCTCAAGTTGGCAACAACACATGGATATGTATTAATAAAGTCACTAGTACAGATTTAAATCATGGAGTGGTTGGCTGAAGGCCAAGGCAAATTCCCTTGTCTCTCTCTATATGTTCCCTTCTGATTTTGATACATTCTCTTTAGTACAAGATTAGGATGATCTCGGAACTGCCCATTCTGTTACCTTTTGAATACAGTAGACATCATAAACAGTAGATGACGGCATGATAATCACATCTTCATTAAACATTAAATATTTTGTATTCATGTATTTATATGTCAACAACGGCCATATGGGAATAAATTTCTCTGACTGGGAATTTAGAATCCTAGAATTTTCAGATCAGGTATTCCCTACTATGCTAGAAAACTGGAGTATTAAGATCAAAGTGAAGGTGCCAACTTGCATGTCGGAGTTAGTCATGTCACATGCTTGATATCTTTTGATCAGAGAGCTACGTCGAGTATATAAACTCGGTTTTTCCCAATGCAGCACCCAACAGATTGTTGCTAACGTCATCTTCCTCACGTGCAATATACCATGTCCACTAATAATTTCGAAGTTTAATTATCCCACCAGATGTGCCAAGATTGTCAGTACAGTAGCACTTTCAGCAGGGCAAACAAAGGCACTTGAGCTCCTGCAAATATGCCTCCCGACATACCCAGCACACCAGATATCTTATTTGAGGTAGCTCTTTTAATTAATCCTTAAGGTGATACGTTTCCAGCCGTGCACACCTCGTTTGGAATGTCTATTTTCTTTTCTTTTCGAATTCCGAAAAAAGTTAGAAAGACGATGGTTTTGGTAATTTGAAACAATGGCAAAGTCATGTGGCTTCTAATTGTCTCTGTTGAAGATGAAATCTGCCCACCACATGTTAGACATTTTAATTTTAGGCTTTGTATTAAAGCATGTACAATGCCAAAATAAAATCAGATTTTTGACTTAATGCTAAAATTCAACAAAAAGATCTTCAGGAAATCAGAAGATGTGCTTTTAAAGCGCCTTTGAGAAGGACATTGAAAAATATGGTCGGACATTGTTAATAATTTGCAAACCACAATGTCAAATGCTGAAGCAAGGAGAATGTTGTTGAGAAATATAGCTTGGACAGGAGCTTCATAAGTTCAGTGTGAATGTGTCAGAAGTGGCTCTAGATAATTATATTTTATAATTAATTATATTTTATAATTCACTTTAGATTAAGTGAAAGGTCTTATATTTAGCTATTGAGTTTAATAAAGTGCATGTACTTCATTAATGGTTTAGATTATGATTAATCTCAACAATATTCACTACAATATTCACTAGACTCGGCATTGACAAAAAAAATGATGAGACAAAAGGGCTAAGAGTTTGAACCGGATCGGGAAAAGATCAACAAATACCAAAAAAAATAAAGATATACACATATCCTCAGTGGATGGCCTTGGATGGATCTTTGTCCTCCTGTAACACTATTGGTAATTTTTTTCACTTGACATGGGAGAAACTAGCTCAAATTGATAGGAAAAAATGATTGAAAAACCCACCCAAACTGTTTTTAAAAGACAAATTGGGCCCAATCCAATTCAAATCACGAGTTAAAGGCTCCAATCCAAGTTCAACAAGTCTGATTGGGTTGACCAAACCAAACTTGGTCAACACGAATTTGACTCGGGAAGGTTTCAATCAGCTCGTCTGAGAGCTGATCGAAGTCAAATTTGTGATTTTAAGGCTTCCCTGTTACAGGGATCTCAACCATATATCTTACCGAGAGATCAGGGTGTTAGAACTTAGCACAAGTATAAAGACAAGCAACGTAGAGAGTTCAGAGTCTTTGTTGGACAGTTAAACAGTTGAGCTTGTTAAGCAACCAAAAGAGAGAAAGCAGAGACAGGAGGAAGAGGATCAACCAATAGTTGAGCAGGTTGAAACAACAGTCATACAGTACAGCTCATATGGATACGTATGGTAGCCATACAACAAGTTGTTCCTTGTTTCTATGCAGGCTGTACCTTCTCAGCAAGTTCCAAGCTCAAATTTAGGGTGATTTGGATAAGTCATACAGCTGCTAGGTTTTAGTAATTTGTGGAGGTTTCCTTGTAAGTTTTGATTAAGGAATGAAAAGTTGATTTTGAAGGAGAAATTACATGTGTATGTGTGAATTTGTTTTATGCTTCTGCTATTATTTTCCAGCTATTATGTGATTGTTGCTGTGTGAAGAAGTTAAATTTCTGCAATTAAATAACAGATTCGTTTGGTTAAGAACATAAAGACTTTAGTCACCCAGGCTAGAAAAATTTACATGGTTTTAAAACTTCTATGATTGAGGATCTGAAGAGTTTATGGCAGTAGATCAACTACTTGATACCAAGACCAACAATTAGTGGGTTTCAGAGACAGAGCTTAATCATTTATCAGATTTGAGAATTTGTGTGTTAGAGCTCAAATATGGCATCCACTAGCCTCAAGTTTAAAGATAGATTGGAAGGTCCCTCAAATTTCCCATCTTAGAAGGGCAAGGTAACTCTCCTATTGGAATAGAATGATCTCTAGGATTTTGACTTTGTAGACACATTCACAGGATTTGGTAGTTCACAAGAAGAAGCAAATGAAATTCAAGTGGATGACCATAGATGCTATAAAAGATCATTTGACCCCTCATATATTTGAGAAGAAGACAACGAAGGGCATGTTTGATGCCTTGGTTAGCCTTTACCAGAGCCAGAACATAAATAGGAAGATGATATTGCATAATACACTCAGATCTGTAGAAACAACCAGATCAAACAAAGTTATTAGTTACTTGATGAAGGTCATGCAAATTCATGATTAACCTACAATAGTTTGGGAGAAGATTGAATACAAAGAGCTAGTGAATTGGGCACTGAATGGTTTCTTAGCTCAATCGGAAACATTTGTCCAAAGTGTTTGTGCTCATGAGAATCTTTCCTCTGAAATACTATGGGATGATTGTATCCAAGAGGAGACTCAAATGGAGTCAAAGGCCAACAAATAGGGTGGTGACGTTGACCATGCCCTATTTGGTCAAACAAAGAAGGGAAAAGGTAAAGGACCCATCAAGTGTAAGAGAAAGAGTGAGTCAATCTTGTAGCCAAGGAAGGACTGGAGTAGAATCAACTGCTTCAAATGTCATAAGCACAAACATTATGCATCATAGTGTCCAGACAAGAAGAAGGTTAAAGGTAAGCAGTAGTGGCCTCTACTGAAACTCAATTGAATGAATCTGCCTTCAAGTTCAAGAAGGATTTCTTGATGGTATCTTGCCTTTCTACTTACATGGTTCTAAGGAACATTCGTTATGTGGGCAGTGGAGCATCTAGGCATATTACATCAGCCTGCAAGTTATTTTATAGTCTACAAGAGCACAACTTGGGAGTTGAAATCGAGCTTGATGATGATGCCAAGTATCCAATAGCAAGTGTCAGTACCATTCCCTTCCAGCTTCAATTAAGTAACTTTTTAGACTTTGACAATGTTTTGTTTGTTCAAGGTCTTAAGATAAATTTGCTTTCAATTTCGGTTATGGAAGATAAGAGCTTCTTAGTAGAGTTCAAGAACTAGAGAGTCCTTATAAGATGGAAGGATTCTAGCCCAAAATAAACACAAGTGATCGAGGTTAGGGAAGGTCATTTATGTAGGTTTGGAGGGTGAACCTATTCAAGCCCTAGTTCATAACATTGACAACTTGTGCAAGTTGTGGCATAAGAGGATAGGGCACATGCATCATAGACATTTTCCTATTCCAAGGGAGATAGTCACAAGTCTTCTAGAGTTCAACATTGAGCAGCAATGAAAATGCAGAGGGAGCACACTTGGCAAGAATGTCAAGGCTTCTTTATGAAGTAGTAAGCATGGGCGTAAGGAGATCCTTGACCTAGTATGTTCAAATGTTTGTGGACCAATGTCAATAACATCAATCTTAGGAAGCATGTATTATCTTTCCTTCATTGATGACTTCTCTCGCAAAACTTGGATCTACTTCCTAAAGACCAAGGTTGAGGTCTTTAGTCAATTTCAAGTGTTCAAACCTTTGGTCAAAAACTAGATAGGTAAGAATATAAAAGTTTTGAGATCAATTAATGGGGATGAGTATACCTCCAAGGAGTTTGAGAGTTTCTACAAGGATTCAAAAATCAAGAGGGACCTAAGTGTTTTTTACAACCCACGGTTGAATGGGGTTGTAGAGCAGAAGAATCGATCCATCATAGAGATTGCTAAGACCATGATACACGATTCAGACTCGCTAATGTTCCTTTTAGCAGAAGCATGCAACAAAATAGTCTACATCTAGAATAGGTGCCCTCACAGTATCTTGGATGACAAGACACCAGAGGAGGCACCCACTAGTGTGAAGCTGGAGATAAGTTATTTCCATATCTTTGGTTTTCAATGTTATATCCATCATAGTTATTAGAACTGTATCAGTGATCAAACCGACCGACCCCAAGAACTGCAACTAGACAAAAAAAAAATACGGATCACAACATGTTATGGACCGATCACTTTCCCCTCCATAAATAGTCATGATCTACTGATCTTGATACCCCAATTCAATCTCCATCATTCGTGCAATGACTACTCATGTTATGGCCTCATCATTTTCCCTTATGCCAATGGTCACAATATGTCAATATTGATAGCCCAAATTAATCGCATTTGTTTGCACGTGACCTATCATGTTATGGCTAGATCACTCTCCCCTACATGAATGTTCACAATCTATCGATCTTGATAACCCAATTTAATCTTAGTCATTTATGGCATACCATGATTTATGTTCTTGCTACGTGGCTGCCACCCACACATATGAACTTGCCCAACACTACCACTTGTATGCTCCTGAAATCCACATGAATTCTCCACATTATACCTCCTATCCATGTTAGATTTTTTGGGGTCCACATCACATTTTACCCTAATTTTAAATTTACATAAATATATAAATTGTAATTCCCACAAACAAGTGGCTACCATGAAATTACACATGGCCCTTGTTGAATTGGGTGTTTTTTTTTTTTTTTTAATCCGAAGGGACAAAATTGTATATTTTTTTACGGTGGTTTGAACTTTTCTTGTACTCAAAACTAAATTTTCCCATATACGAATTCATCATTGACTCGTATGCCATCTCAAATCTATGCTAGTTCTAAAATGTTGTCTCAACATTTGAAACCATGAATTTTTCAAGGGTATTTTGTCAAATACTAGCTTGCAAACTATATTTTTCTCTAGATTTTCATAGAGACAGCCCTATGGAACCTAAAATTTTACTTCATACACCTCCATGCCTGTCCAGTTAATCCAACTATTGTCCATCTAGTAATTTAAGCCTTCAATTGAACATTTGCTGGAACATTATATTTTACCAAATTATTCACATGCACATCATCAAACACTTTGTGTGCAAATTTCAATTTCCTTCCTACGGAGTTCAATTCCATCACATGTAGCCCCAGTGTTACGACATATACCTTTGATACCACCTTGCCACATACTTGGTAGCCTCTTGACACAGTCTGGGCTACGAGGTACTCAATTTCACCATGTAAAATTTGGCGTCTATTATCCAAATTCAATTTCATGGGCCAGTTGTAAAATTTAAAAGCAAAAGAACACTACAACAACCCAATTGTTTAAATTTACAAACATAATCATGGAAGAAGTCTTAGTGTGAATTCTTTCTTAATTACCATAATTGAGTCCATGCACACAAATTATCATACATTGTAGAATAGATAAATATGGAACATAAAAATAAAACATGGCATTTCATACACATTATCAAAGTACTTATCTTTCTAGGGAAATAATCCTCCAACTTGCTCCAAACAAAGGACATTCCTCCTAGACATAGGCTCTTTGTCACACATAATCTCTCTATGACAGAGGTCACCCTATAGTAGAGGCCATTAATCCACAACGGTGAAGATCCTAAGGTTTTCTACTCATCCCACAACTTAGACAACTATCTTTGGTAGTAAAAATTCCTCTACAATTATCTCAATCAACCAACACTTGTTTCCCTCAACCTGCACAATACAAGTAATAAAATCCCCTTCTCTAAATGCAGTCCCTCCTACTATCTCAATTCCCTTCCAGTGATCCAACATGGGTTGGCCAAGGAATCTCATTATTGGGACTCCAAAGATTCTTTATTGTAGGCCAAGTTTCCTCTCACAATGGCACCGCATCTATTAGCACCAATTCCCATGGCACTTTGCATCAACATGCCTGGAAGTTCAATTACCAAGATAATTATATTTTTCCCTCTCTTTTCCCTCATTCCCACCAACATGAAGGACGATGTACATGATTGCTAGAATGATTCTCTGAAATCAATTCACAACCTTCTATTCGCATGCTCAGAACTTGCAACATGGCACTCATGAGGAGCCAATGTGTCTCCCCTTAATCCCATCTTAAGATAATATAAATAAACTTGTTAATTAAGTCACTCTCATAAAATTGGGTGTAGGGATCTTGGGATAAATTCACTAAGGGGTAATTAAGGTAAGGACTTAAGGTCAAACTCCTAAAGGCCCTCTTCCCTTAGCCCCCCTTTCACTTCCCACTTATTGAATCATATACCCCAATCTCTTATTCATCCTTCTTCATTTGCAACTATCACGACATGTATATTAAATATCAAGGTACATAATTACAATATATTTGGTCATCTTAGACCATTTATGGCCAACTTCTAGCCATTTGATCATTACATTCACATTTACATTTTGGAGTAAAAAATAGGGTATCACACACACGTGAATGTTAAGACATGTGTAGGGGAAACTATATGTTCTTAATTAGGTAGCTTAACATGCATGTCATTCAAAGGGTATGTAATGTTGTTAAACTTGAAATTATACCATGCAAGCATTCCCTTTATTCGCAAGCGATCAACATAAGCACTTCGTATAAGTACAAACCCATTTCAATTTCAATCTCTAATGGAGCTTTAAACACATATGTTATATTCCCACCTTCCCCTCCACTTAGTCTCATGAAGGTGTTTTAGATGCTGGTTGCAGAAATACCATGTTTGAAATCAATCAGTACCATCTATTTTGACAGTTAAAACACATTTATTAATGTGTTTAACTACTTTTACTTGAATATTCTAAATTGATTGATATTGGAAATCAACTTGCTCAATACTTTATACTCCATCATCCATGGAAGTCAAGGCTTATAGGGTTATCATTAGGGATTTTCCTTTATTCTAGATTTATAGTTAAGGCTTTTCTTTGTATCCTTATGTTAAAAAAATTGAAGTGTATTCCAAGTTTCTTTGCATGGGCTCATCTACATAATGTTTATTCCTATTAATTGTAAAAAAATGTGTATTATAACCTTTTTCTTTAAATATTTAAATTTATAATTAAAAAAAATCATAGTTTATGTAGTAAAAAAACATATTTTTTATTTAGAGGAGAATGAAAAACACATTCTTTGTGTGCTCAAACATGTTCCATATATATATATATATATATATATCAAACTCTATTTTTGCAACATCACCAACTCCACAAAAAATTGTTGATGAGGAGAAACATATCTTCCTCACTAAGTAGCCTCTACAAAAGTTTTAACACCCAACCTTTGAGTTACAATAGAAAGGGCCATATACAACAATTTGAACACGACATTATAAAGGCAACAATGCATTCCTTCCAATTATCCCGATAGTACTGTAATGTTCTACACATAATCTCAAAGATTGATGAAACATGTTATATCATATCCCAAGTGCTTGCATTAAATGTGTCTTAAAAAAGAAAAAAAAGTGAGCTAGAGTTTTCCAAGATCTTTATGCAATGTTGTCTTTGATAACTCATCCGCAAGGGTATTGTGCTCTCTAAAAATGTGAGTAAAAAACACCCTACTAAACTCTTTAGCTAAGCCCTTCATCTCATGCACTAAAGGATGTAGTGTTATATCGAGAGTTCACTAACAATAAGTCATCTAGTTGATAATGAATTGGGAGTTACCATATATCTGAAGGTGTGTGCTATTATTATTCAATGCCACTCTCAGAAGATCCCTCAATGCCAAACACTCATCCCTATCATTAGTGTAGTTATCCACCGTGTCATGAAAATGTATCGACTACTAATCATTAAAAAATAGCACTCCATTGATGCATCCACAAAGTGGCTCACTTTGACTTGCACCACCAAAATAATCCCATGGATGATCCTTGTTGACAACTACTCGCTCTTTTCTTAAACCTCCACTCGTTTTGAAATATTGGGTCAATGAAACAATAGATGAAGACACTTGGAAAGTTTGAGCAAGTTGATCCTCAAATAAACTAGATTTTTGGGCTTGCCAAATGCCCCAACAAGTGAGAAATGGAAGAGCATGATGCACCTTGAGATCACAATGTATCAACCAGGAGCATAATCCCTCCTCCAATGGTCCCCCGTGCCACACATCTTGACATGCCATCCATTGTCCTATATCCTTCCATATATGAATGGAAAAGCATTCTGTGAAAATAATATGAGTTACACGTTCACCCACATTCTTATGGAGGAAGCAATAACTAGGTCCTACTTTTTGTTTTTTGTTTTTAAATCCCAAGTGAGAATCTTATTTATCAATGCCAACCACATAAAAAATTTAGTTTTTTAGGGGTCTTGACCTTCCAAATCAAAGACCCTCACTAGACTCCTTCCTATACATCCACACCCAAAAGAAATCCATAACCAAGTTTAGTCATCTACCAACCACCATCCTTGTTCTTATTCTAGATTAGCTTGCCCCTTTCTTCCCTCAGCCTAACATGAGTTCCATTGATCGACTTGATATCCAATTAAACCCAAGAACTCAACCCTATGCCTACCTTTTTGCCATATATTAGTGGCCGCCTCATCGGCGACCCGATTCAATGTTGTAATCCCTCTAAAATGAAGGATCACACATCTCCTCATGTCAATATATATATTCAAACTGCACCCCACAACTGTGTCCTCCCCAATCTTAACCATAATCCTCTCTCCAAGTTTCCAGGAAAGGTGATTCACGATGAGAGAAAAGGCCAAGACCAATGCTTTCCATGATTGGAAGAGTTTTCGTGAGATTTTTGTGGGGACTAGATAAAATCCAGCATGGTCGTCAAAGCCATATATTCCTGCGCAAGTATCCTCTTCCACAGCCCCTCCTTAGAAATGGGGCTCCAAAAAAAATTTGTTGCCAACACCATGCTAAATGATCCTATTTGCTTGAACCCTCAACCCCCAATTTGTTTGGGTTTTGCCAATAGTTTTCAGTGAGCTATATGATAACTAAAAAACTCAATTTCCTTATCCATAAGTAATCAAAACAAATTTGATAGATTCTTCCCAATACATCTTTAGGGATATGAGCAAGAAAACACCAGAACACTATTATCACCTTCAGAATTGACTTCACCAGGGTCAAATGACCCCCTCTAGAAAGTCGCAAATTGCACCAAAAGTAAATCATTTTCTCAATACTGCTTATTAACTAGCTCCAATCACGAATACCATATCCTTTTGGCTTCAAAAAGAATCCTAGATATTTAATACCTTCAACAAAATCCATAGGTATGAACTCAAATAGTTGCCTTATCCTCCTTGTGAACTATCATAAACAATGTTGAAGCAAATGGAATATTTGTCCAAGTTGACCTCCATCATTGTCACCAGGTAAAAAAAATTAAAGATATCTTGAAAGGCATTTGCCTCTTCCATAGTTGCATGAGAGAAAGGGAGGATTTCATCAACAAATAAAAGATGTGATAAGTGAACCTAACCTCCCACCAATACCCCATTTATAGTCCTCTCCTTCCTAACTGCATGAATAGCACAACTCAAGCCTCTACTACCAAAAGGAAAAGGTAAGGTGAAAGATGACATCCCTGCCTCATCCTGTAAGCTAGTTTGAAGAATGGTGAGGCAACTCCATTTATAAGAGCTTCAAAGCCACCCTATAATCCAACCGATGTGATAGACACCATAATCCTATTGACCACCTATAAACTAAATCCAATATGAATTGGTAATAAATGGAGATATAACCAATAACACTTACCATACACCTTTGAGAGGTCAAGTTTCATTACAATTGTAGGAAGCTTCTTATGCCCAATTGAATTTAAGGCTTCTTGTGTCGAACTAATTTCCTCATGTATAAACTCCCCTAAACCTAAATTGTTCTTCCAATATCACTCTCAACAAGATCTTGTTAATCCTAACAACGATGACTTTTTAGAGTAGCTTATACATGCAGTTGCACAATGAAATAGGCCAAAAATACCCGAAAGTAGATGCCTTATCAACTTTGGGAATGAGAGTAATGAAAGTGATATTAAACGAACCCAACACTCTTCCATTGATTTGAACTTCTTTTGCTACTCTAATATGGTCGTCCCTAATTAAATCCAAATAATCCAAAAAGAACTCAATGGTCCTACCATCACAACCTAAGGTCTTACCTTTTTGAAAAGAGGACATAACTCTAAGCAATTCATCCTTAGTAATATCCTCTAAAAGTGTCTTATATTCTTTGTCATTAATCAGCTGTGGGAAAAAATTGGACATTTTGATCATCTTTGTGATATTAGCATGAGTCAACTCCTAAGATTATTGCTTGACATGACTCACACCAAAAGCATCCAAATCTTTGAAACCCCACACAATATTTCCATTAGAATCTTGTAATTCCCATATATAATTAGCACTTTTGCGATGGGTCGCATATTAATGAAAAAACTTGGAGTTCTTTTCGTCGAGCTCAAGCCATACGGATCTACTCTTTAACCTCAACTTTATTTCCTTGCCAAGCATGATCTTCTTATTTTTGTTCAAAAACTCCCTTGAGCGAATAACCTCTTCCTAGTTAAAAGTGCCTAAGGAATTCAACTCAAATAAATTCTTAAGGGATTGCTCAAAATCCACCATCTCGATGGCATGCACCTTCCTTCTTTTAGTAGACCAAGTCACAAATTTTTCTTTTACTCTTTTAATAGAGGTAGTAAACTACTTTCTTACCGATAGGTTGAGTTTATGTTCATATACCTACCAAGACTCGACAACTAAATTAGGAAAGAAGTGTCTAGCAACCAAGATGAATTGAACTTAAGGGTCCACATTACTTTTCATCTTGTAACTCCAACTATAAGAAAATGGGGCAGTGATTAGAGATACTACATGGCTCAACCCAATAATGATATAGGTAGAAATCCTATAGAATCAGTTATGATAGATGAAAATGGTCGACTTTTTGAAACACTGTCCAGTCCCTTCCAGTTGCTCTGCTAGGTATGACTTAGCATGGCAGGTTCCACATCCACTAGTCCCACTTCTTCAAAATGATGTTGAAAAACAAAATCTAGTTGATCACATCTCCTTGAATCTCCCTAACCTCCCTTGGATTTAACATGAAATTGAGGTCACCCCCAACTATCAAATTTTCATTACGGAAAAAATGTAGAAAGAAGAAACGATCCCAAAAAACTCGTTTGTCCCTATCAGGACCATATAAATTTATTATTTGAAAATTGAAACTTAAGCCCTTACTTCATAGCTCGATGCAAAGGACTAAAAAAATAGAGAAGGATTTCATCAACGAAATTTGATTGTTCCATACTGTTATTATCCCACCCCCAACAAACCCACTGATTCAACAACTAAAAAGTCCTAGGACTTCAAAACCATTCTGATTTCTACCGCTAATGAGTCAACCACCCCCATGGTCTCTTGTAATAGTATGACATATGGATGCTCCTTCTCTACTAACCTATAGAGTGCAAGTCTTTTAGAGATACTTCCCAACCCTCTGATTTTCGAAGAAAGGATCCAACATTAGGTCACCTTGGTATGGGGTTGTGCATCTATAAGAACCTCAATTATAACATATTGTTTACCTCATTCTACCTCTAAGGTTGCATGCTCCTTTATAGTGTGAATATGGGATTTTCTGCCCACTAAACCAGGGGTCACTCCTTTATGAAACATCTTCACTGGCCCTCCCGACAAAATTCTACCACTGATGGCCTTCCCAGCTTTCAGACGCAAACCATATCGCCCCAATCTTTGGTAGGTTAAAAATTCTAGCTTGGTATTGATATATTTTCCAACCCCCCTCTTTTGTCTCAATGGAGACCTTAGATTGACTAATTAAGCTAGAGGGATTGCTAATTCTTATCATTTATGTAATAATGACCCCCCTTGTAGTCTACTTTTTATGTGAAGGATTTTGCAAGGGTAGGACGACCATTATCATCTCCTAACAAAGTAGAAACAACACAAGAGAAGCCTCTAGGTGAATTACCTTTGTTATATGTTGTAGTATTTAAAACACAGTTGAAATTATGAAATTGATACAGACCCTTAGGAGGCCAAGGATCAACAGTCGAAATTTGGCCTGTCATTGAGTGCCTTTGCTTCATCTTCCAAGGAGACTCCAAGAGCAATGAGGGTATACACTTCATCACGACTTGAGATCACATTGCCATCCACCTTTTCATCATCAAAGAGATCCCCCAAGATCCCTCCGTCACCTACGATGCCAGGGGGAAGAAAATCCCTCTTTGGAGATATATTCATAATATCCTCACTTGCAGAGACCTTAGATGGATTAGATTTCTTCTTAAAGACCTTCTTAAAAATGGGAGAGAGTTCTTGACATCCACATGATCATGTAAATGACACTAAAAAACCAAAATGGGATACTCTAATAGTCCACTAGCTAGAGAATTACATCATTTCCCACCTCTATATCCATCAAATCTAGTAACCCATTCCCTACATGTACATCCACAAGGACCCTTGCTACAGAATGAGCTCTATTATGAACAAATGAGTCATCAACTCGAGTAGTCTTAACCAGAAGATTCCCCATATTTATTAGGAATTGCACCGACCAATACTCTAAATGAAGATTGAGGAACTTGACCCATATCAATATTCTAAGCATATGTTCTAACCTTGGATCAAATAATGGACGCCATGGCTTCAATGAAAGAAAAGTGGAATCCCAAAACCATTAGCTTACTAAAATATCCTTTGCGTCCTTCTCTGATTGGAAATGAAAACTAAACCACTGTTTGGACAATAAATTGAAGGAAGGGTCTTAACCCAAGGTGGGCCTCTGTACTCTTGGAATCCAACCATTTAATTTTTGCTCTGATATTCTTCGACCAAAGAAATGGCCCACTTGGATTTTTCCTAGATTCTCCAAAATCTTGGAAACCCTAATGTCTTCTCCTATGCACACATGTTCACCCATTCTGCATATTTCCTTATGACCTTATGAGCCCTCCACTTTAGATTTTCTCCCTGGTTTTTTCCCCCTATTGGAGGAACTAGTCGGTGAGTCGACTAGTCGAATAGCCGACTAATTGGAGATTAGGTCAGCCACATGAGGTCGTGTCAGTTGACCGAACCGACAGGTAGTTATATGTAACTGTTTGTAATCATATATATTAGGCTGTTGAGCCAGATGAGAACTCAGTTTAGTTTTGTGTATGTATGGACCCTCATGTTATAATATAATATGTTACTTCCTTATCTATATTCTTGTCTCTTGTATCTGTTATGTCTATATGATTCCATGTGTATTATTGGTAACCCTCTGTGATCTGTGAGATTACAACATTGGTTCCGTTGCTGAGACTCATATGCAAACGTAATGACCATAAGCAGATGATATCAGAACAAGAGATTAAGAACTGGTGGGAGCGTAAGATAGCAAATTATTTGTAGAACTACGTAAGGAGAAATAGATTGACCATTGCTCAGGCGAAGGAGAAATTCTTCACTGAAACACATGAGAAATTTGTAGAATCGGTACCTCAGCTTTTGAAAAAACTTCTGGATGAAAAAGTCAGAAGCAACTAAGGACCAAGAGCTACTAGAGAAACTGATCCGAGGGGGACGAACAAACCTGTCGGAGTGGTTTGAAAAGATCATAGACGAATTCTGCGAGGAACAAGCCGTGGAAGAAAGAACTTTGGTCGAAAGCATTCAGAAAAGGTTTTATACAAACCTTACCGAGTACTTCCTTTGCTCCTTACTGACCCTTTTGTTCAAATTCCTAATTGAAAAGGGAGTGGGCCATATCGTAGAACCTCGTCCGTCACTACGCGAACCGCCACCAAATTCTAACTGGGCGGAGAAACATAAGAAGTGGGAAAAATTCATTGCCGAAAGGGAGTGGGAGTATTTCCTAAGCAAATAAACATAACTATCCAAGCTTTCTAAACCGTCGGGTAGGATATGGGGGGGGTAGTTGGGCATGTGTCGGGGTAAAGTAAGAAGGATTCTAGTCGACTGAAGAAAATACCATCACCAGCAATGAAAAGTCAACCTAAAAAGGAAATCGAACGAACAGTGACACACGAAGGTATGACGGATTTACAAAGGGTAGAAAGAGAGAAGAGACTGAAAATAAGGGAAGAGAGAAGAGAATAGGCTATATCACTACAAAGAGGGATGACTACTAGGGTGACAGACCAAGAAAGAAATCCGCTAGAGTCGGGTCATGACCGACAGGAAGAAGGCGTAGATGAAGAAGCATCACCCATGGAAGAAGACTTGTGGATAGAGCAGCGAGAAGCTCTCCAAATAGAAATTCCCCAGGAGGTAAGACCTCTGTCTCCAACGAATTTGAGTACCAGAATACAGGCCATTGTCGAAGAAGACCTACAACTAAGAGTTGGTGAGTTTGGTATATGGAGTTGACGAGACGATGAGGTAAATGATGATAATCATCTAGTGATTCGTCGACCGAAGGAAGGAAATTGGGTAACACTTCAGGCGTACCCTTCCAACCGAAGAATCCACTTGCTTTACCCGACACATGAAGGAGCACCCCCCCTGCCAAACACAGCTTTGTAAAATACAAAACAGTCGGACCTACAGACAAATCAATGCAGTTGGACATCGATAGGAGAAGTCGACCCGAACCGACTGCTTGTCGGAGAAGAAATGACAAATAAAACGACCGACGGGAACGAAAGTTTCGTCGACAACAGTTATGCACAGCAAGACAAACAAAATATCCCACTACCACCACCGCCACCTCCTGGAGGAGACAGTGACAGCGATATCGACATGGGTCATGGATCAGAACATATCCCTCTATACGAGGGTGACGAAGACCCTAGATGACATTGGTTCGTCTGTGAGTCAAAATGGGAGGAAAATCAAGTTACGATCGAAGAGCGACAGATGGCACAGTTCTCCGGTGCCTTGAGGAAAAGAGCACTAACTTGGTACATGACCTATATTGAGAGAACTCCCCAAGCATCCAAAGCAAAAATTAAAGCACAATTCTTGTATTTCTTTAAAACTCTAGACGCAAAACATTTGGCAGCCAAAAAGTTGAAAACAACATCTCAGAAGCCAGCAGAGTTTGTCTGGGAATACGACAAACGATGGAAGGACCTCCTTAGCCAACTAGACTATGTAATCTATGAACAACTATTAATTCAGTGGTTTCTTGCAAGTCTATCACAGAAAATCTGGCGGCACATAATCTTGGAGACGTTTAAAACATATGAAGACGCACTTACCAAAGCTCTGCAAGTAGAAATGGACGAAGATTTCCCAGCATATCCCGTTGATACTAGACTGGAAGAACAACTAGAAATCATGCAGAAATCATTAAAAGAGTTGAACCTCAAGAATCAGCATGTCTGGTGCACAAAATGCTCCACGGCCGGACACACTAAATATAACTTTCGAAAAGACATAAGTCGACAGGACGTTCGGTTTGTTCAGACGAAATGCTTCTGCGACATTTGCCAAGAACATGGAGAACATACAACGAAAGATTTCCCATATAACATGAAAAATGGCAAAGCATCTTGGTGTGCAATCTGTGAGGTAAAAAGCCATGCAACGGCCGACTGCCACCTAAATTTAAAGAACCGACAAAAGTACCAAGCAGTCTACCAGATGAACGCAGTCGCGTAGAATAACGATAACACCCAACAAAGCAATGATCATGATCCGTCGGACCTCAACTTGAGTGCATTAAAAGTTTGTAAAGATTGCGTTTATCAGTTTGTTTAATTCATGGAACAACATTGACAGAAATTAAATGCTTAAACAGAAATGAAAAGCAAAACTGATAAACAGATGTGGGAAAAACAAACACAGAATCAGAGAGTCACAAACAGAAGTTGATAACGGAGTTCACCCCCTCCACTGGGTTACGTCTCCGGGTCCCTCTCCAATGGGTACCGATCCAATTAATCTTTTAAAATGGTACAAAATGGTTATGGACTCAGCTTCAGCAACTGTAAATAGAATGCTGTACAAAGTCTTCAAGACCTCTCCTCTGGAAATTACAAAATGGCCTTCAAAAGGCAAAGAAGCCAAATCATAACAGAGTATAGTCGACTTTACATACAAACAGCATCTGAAAATTCACAGCCAAACTCTCGGTGCTTCTCATAACAGAAAAGCGATGCTCGGTGCTCTCAGCAATCTGAATTCCCTCTCCTCCGGAAAATGTGGCCAGCATCCTCTATTTAAGCGTTTAGCGAGAGGATAAGTAATAGATTCAACTCATCTGCTATCATCACAGCTGTTATCTTCTTCATCATCGTTACAACCATATGCTAAAACTGAACCATGCAATCCCGCCAAATTGCTGCACAAGCATTATGTTACCACGACGTTCCATATCCCTGAAATGTTGCAACTAACTCCACGCATATATGTTGACTCACAACACGTGGCAATGACCGCCACGCGCATATGTTGCACCATACCATAGCATCACATTAAGTTACAACTAAACGCACACCAAATGCAAACCTCCAAACGTTACATCGGATTGCTAACCGTGCAACCAATTCACAAATGTTAAGTGAATGTTATCGCACCTTGCAACTAGGCTGTGCCACATGTAACGTAACCGTTTGATGTCACCATTTAACTTCACAAATGTCGCAGCAACCGATATATACATGTCGCAGCAACCGCGATATATATATGTCGCAGCAACTGTGACTGCACGGCTTTTCACGACCCATTCGATGTCCCACTTGACGGTGCGCAAGACCGCCAAAACGTTGCCAACTAACTGCGCGAGCATGTTACAACTTCGCGGCTCATGCGATAACTGCACACCATGCGATAACTGCGCACCATGCGATAACTGCGCGGCCCATGCAATAACTGCGCGGGTTGTGCCACAAATGTTAAAGGATGGTCACATATAATGTTTAGCATATGAGTTAAAACCATAGATTAATAACCATTGTACCATATTAGATCAGTGTAGTTTTTTATGATGAATGATCCACCCGATCATTCCTCCCCATTGGAGAGCTTTTGGACCAGCAAAAGCTTGAATCATTCTGCAAGTAAGTGAGGGTACAGCTCCCTCACTTTCCCAATCTCCATCCATCTTGCTTTGCTAGGATGCATGCCTTTAAGCCCCACTCGAAGGTACTCAGTATTCCCCCTTCGTGAAGTCCTTACATTTCTGTCAAGATTAACATCATCCTGTAACTCTTTCATGTATTCAGGTGCCAAATCATCAACTGAAGGAATCTGTATGTTAGTTTCCTCATCCATGATCATAGGAGGCTCATACAATTTAAGATTCTCAACATTGATAATTGAATAAATTTGCATGTATGGAGGTAAATTCAAGCGAAAAACATTAGTACCAATCTTTTCCATAATCTCAAAAGGACCATACCTGATAGGCTTAAGATTTTTACCTTCACCTTTCATTCTTTCTTTGGTGATATGTAACCAAACTCTGTCACCAACCTGAAATTGATGATCAACTCGATGCTTGTCATGCCTGGCTTTGTACTTCACCTGGCTCTTCTCCAACTGTTCCTGAACTGCCTGTTGCACCGCTTGGATTCTCTGAATGAACCTTAGAGATTTATCTGCATCATGATTTCCATCCACTGCATCTTCGCCAAAAGAGAAGTCCATTGGTGTTTTTGGCAGATAACCAAAACAAGTTTCAAAAGGAGATCTTTTCGTGGAAGAATGAACTGCATGATTGTAAGCATGCTGTATATACTGCAACTGTTCATCCCAGAGTTTAGGATGTTTACTACAATATCCTCTGAGCAACTGAACCACTGTTCTGTTTACTACCTCTGTTTGCCCATCGGTCTGTGGATGAAAAGTTGTACTTTTCTTAAGTTTAGTGTCCATAAGCTCCCATAAAGTTGACCAGAATTCTCCCAAGAACCGGGAATCTCGATCAGATACAATAGACATGGGTAGCCAAAAATGTACCCAAACATTCTGAAAGAATAGCTGAGCTATTTCTTCAGCAGTGATCTATTTGTTACATGGCATTAAGATACACATTTTTCTGAATCTGTCCACAACCACATATAGGTAATCATGACCTTTTCTAGACATAGGTAGTCCTCCTACAAAGTCCATAGAAATGATTTCCCAGGGATGAGAAGAAACTGGAAGAGGTGTGTACAAACCCAATTTCCTATTGCTAGGCTTACTTGTTGCACACATAACACATCCTCATATATATTTAGCTACAGTTTCTGGCATCTGAGGCCAATAACAATGATTCTGCAATACAGACAATGTTTTACTTACACCAAAATGTCCTGCAATCAATGAGCTATGTGCTTCTCAAATCACATGCATTCTCTCTTTCTCTGGAATACAGAGTTTACCGAGATGATACAGGAGTTGATTATGCACATAATAGTTCTCTTCCTGTTTACCATGTATCAGTGATGCATATATGTTCTTAAATTTTTTATCTTCTTCATATTGTTCAATGTAACTTTCATGTGTTAATGAACTGTTTTGAAGAATGATTGAAGTGTTGGTAGGTGGCCTCGATAACATGTCTGCTACCTTATTATGAATTCCCTTTTTGTATTTAATTATGAGATGAAACTGTTGCAAGAATCCCATCCATCTTAAATGCCTACTTTGATGTACTTTAGTTTGAGATTGCAGATATTGAAGTGGCTGGTGATTAGTATGTATGACTGTTTCTTTTCCCATTATATAATGTTTCCACTTCTTCACACTCTGTACTAAAGCATATAATTCTTTGTCATAAGTCGGATAGTTACTTACCGCAGTAGAGAATGTTTCTGAATGGTAACAGACTGGCTTCCTCCCTTGCATCAAAACGACTCCCATGGCAAACCCGCTGGCATCTGTTTCGATCTCAAATGGCTGCTGCAAATCTGGAAACGTCAGAACTGGTGATGTGCTAATCCTTTCCTTCAAAGTGTCGAAGGCTCTCTGATGCTTGCCTCCCCACTGGAAAGTTTCTTTAACGCATGTAATGGAGCAGCAATGGAAGAAAACCCAAAGATGAATTTCCTCCAATACTGAACCGCACCCAAAAAACTTCTGAGTTCAGTAACGGTGTTAGGCCGTGGCCAGTTCACAATGACATCAACCTTGGCTGGGTCCACTCGTAGGTGGCCTCCACCAATAATATGGCCCAGATATACTAAAGAAGTTTTAGCAAACTCACATTTAGACATTTTTACATAAAGCTTCTCCTTCCTCAGTACATCTAAGACTTTTTTCACATGTACAATGTGTACCTCCCAGGTTTTGCTAAACACTAGGATATCATCTAGATATACAATTACAAAATCATCAATGAATGGACGAAAGATATCATTCATGACCCGCATGAAAGTATAAGGTGCGTTACAGAGCCCGAAAGGCATCACAAGCCATTCATACAAACCCTGTTTTGTTTGAAACGCTGTTTTCCAGGCATCATTTTCAGCAACCCAGATTTGATGATACCCACTACGCAGATCTAATTTTGTAAAGTAATTTGCATGTTTCAACTGATCAAGCAAATCATCAATGCGAGGAAGAGGATACCTGTTTTTAATGGTGATTTTGTTAAGGGCCCTATAGTCGAAGCACATCCTCCAAGACCCATCCTTTTTCGGAACCAAGACTATAGGAGAGCCACAAGGAGAAGTGCTTGGCCGGATGACCCCCTTCTTAATCAGCTCCTGAACCTGCTGCTTGATTTCCTCATTCTGCATTACAGACATCCGGTACATAGCTATGTTCGGGAGTGGCACATCCTGCTGCAAATGTATCTCATGCTGAATTTCCCTCTTTGGTGGCAACCCTTTCGGATCCCGAAATAAATCATCATACTCAGAAATAATTTCAATCAGTTTAGATTTATGTTTAGGATCACATCCCTCAAAAGATTTAGAGATCTCATCATTTTTCACCTTAACCATCATTAACACAATATTCTTGCTAGCATTTACCAGCCTCTTCATTTGTCCTGCAGAAACTATTGCTAGATTTGTTTTTGTCTTATGTGCTCGTACAATATATTCCACACCATCTTTAAAACGATGATACTTATTCTGCTCTCTATAAAATACTGCTTTCCGGACATACAAATATGGACTCCCAAGTACAATCCCGCAAATGTCAAGTGGTACTACATCCAATTCTACCTCATCCATAAACTTTTCAGTGATTGCAAATTTCAAAACACATTTCTTGGTAACTTGCAATTGTGTATCATTAGTAACCCAACCAAGAGGATAGGGTTTTTCATGAGGCATAGTAACTACATGCAATTTCTTAACCACTTCTTCTGATATCATATTTACTTGTGAACCACTATCAAACAATGTATCAATCTTTGTGTGATTTGCAATGACACGAACATGAAACAATGCACTTCTATTTTTATCATTTTGCTTAGAAGTAGATGGTAGATTTGTACTTGCACTAGGACTTGATTTTGCATCAATGGGAAGTGAGATACTTTTATTCTTACCCTGGATTCCGACAGCTGTAACCTTTGTTTCATCACCTGAGTCGGATCCCAAGTCTTGAATAACTGCTGCAGTAGCTTTTGCTTTGCCTTTATCTTTGTTTCCTCCATACTTCTTTGGCCTTAACTCCGGATGAAGTTTCCAACACTTAGAGACATCATGTCCCTTCTGACAATGCGAACATGTAGGCTTTTCACCCTCTTTCTTAACAGTAGCCATCTTGTTTTTCCCCTTATCTTTACCTTTCGATTTGCTGTCAAAATTAAAGGATTTCTTCACAAAAGTATCATTAGCATGCTTACCCCTAGCTTCTAAATGTGTATCTTGAACACATACATCATCCAAATTACTGGGGTTAAACATCAACAAAGTATGTCTCAAATAAGAATGCATGCCACCAATGTACTTAAGAAGAGTTTCCTGTGTATCTAATGAAACATTCAATGCAATATCCCTCTTTCTAAATTCATGAGTATAATCTTGAATATTTTGTCCTTTAGCTTGTCTAAACATTTGCCAACTCATGGTTAATTGTTGAATATGTCCTAAAGGATAAAATTGCTTCCTTAACACTTCAATGAATTCATTCCAAACTGAAATAATTTTACCATTCTTTCGAAGATCTTGTTGAATCTTGCTCTCCCACCAAGTAAGATCCATACCACTCATCCTCAAAGTGGCCAATTGAATCTTGGAAGGGTCATCATTAATGCCCTGCACCCTGCAATATACTTCAAGCTGCTTGATCCAATTGTCTAACTTTTCAGCATCTAAATCTCCATTATAAATTGGCAATTCGAATTTAACATCCAATTTGAAATAAGGCATATTAGGACTTGCATTATTTGAATGAGAAGTATGAGAAGAAGAGAAAGTTTGATTAGTATCAGGAGGATCACCATCACCTCCTACTCTTTTACCATTTTCTTCCTTCTTCACTTCGGCATCTTTGGATGAAGATCCTTCTTCTTTCTTCTTCCTTTCTGCACGCTCATCGAGTAGAATTTCCATCATGGCTTTCATGCTGATAAAAGCCTCCAAAAACTTAGTTTCAGAAATAAAAGGTTTTTCCCGCTCTGTATGTCCTTCTTTTTTCCCTCGTGGAGAAGACATGGTTCTTGAGAATGTTCTCCTTGAGCCAATCTCAGGATCTCCTTCAATTAATTCTCCTTCACCATGCTTTGATTTGGACCTGGTAAGCATTCACAAACTTGCACAAGTAGTTAACCTGCTCTGATACCATAACATGATTTGTCGGACCTCAACTTGAGTGCATTAAAAGTTTGTAAAGATTGCGTTTATCAGTTTGTTTAATTCATGGAACAGCATTGACAGAAATTAAATGCTTAAACAGAAATGAAAAGCAAAACTGATAAACAGATGTGGGAAAAACAAACACAGAATCAGAGAGTCACAAACAGAAGTTGATAACGGAGTTCACCCCCTCCACTGGGTTACGTCTCCGGGTCCCTCTCTGATGGGTACCGATCCAATTAATCTTTTAAAATGATACAAAATGGTTCTGGACTCGGCTTCAGCAACTGTAAATAGAATGCTGTACAAAGTCTTCAAGACCTCTCCTCTGGAAATTACAAAATGGCCTTCAAAAGGCAGAGAAGCCAAATCATAACAGAGTATAGTCGACTTTACATACAAACAGCATCTGAAAATTCACAGCAAAACTCTCGGTGCTTCTCATAACAGAAAAGCGATACTCGGTGCTCTCAGCAATTTGAACTCCCTCTCCTCCGGAAAATGTGGCCAGCATCCTCTATTTAAGCATTTAGCGAGAGGATAAGTAACAGATTCGACTCATTTGCTATCATCACGGCTGTTATCTTCTTTATCATCGTTACAACCATATGCTAAAACTGAACCATGCAATCCCTCCAAATCGCTGCACAAGCGTTATGTTACCACGACGTTCCATATCCCTAAAATGTTGCAACTAACTCCAAGCATATATGTTGACTCACAACACGTGGCAATGACCACCACGCACATATGTTGCACAATACCATAGCGTCACATTAAGTTACAACTAAACGCGCAGCAAATGCAAACCGCCAAACGTTACATCGGATTGCTAACCGTGCAACCAATTCACAACTGTTAAGTGAATGTTACCGCACCTTGCAACTAGGCTGTGCCACATGTAACATAACCATTTGATGTCACCATTTAACTTCACAAATGTCGCAGCAACCGATATATACATGTCACAGCAACCGCGATATATATGTCGCAGCAACCGTGATATATATATGTCGCAACAACCGTGACTGCGTGGCTTTTCACGACCCATTCGATGTCCCACTTGACGGTGCGCAAGACCGCCAGAACGTTGCCAACTAACTGCGCGAGCATGTTACAACTACGCGGCTCATATGATAACTGTGCACCATGCGATAACTGCGCGGCCCATGCAATAACTGTGCACCATGCGATAACTGCGCGGCCCATGCGATAACTGTGCACCATGCGATAACTGCGCGGCCCATGCGATAACTACGCACCATGTGATAACTGCGCGGGTTGTGCCACAAATGTTAAGGGATGGTCGCATATAATGTTTAGCATATGATTTAAAACCATAGATTAATAACCATTGTACCATATTGGATCAGTGTAATTTTTGAAGATGAATAATCCACCGGATCTGATCAAAACGAGCCAAATAATCAAAGATATGAACGTCGTCGATATGAGTGTTGGTTTGACAACCATCGTGGAGGATATGGAGGTCGAGGACGATTTTCTAAAAATCACGACAATTGACCATGACGACCCATCCAGTGCTTTACATGCTACAAAGAAGGCCATCGCTATGCAGACTGTCCATACAAGGATAGAACCAATCTAAAGTTTTGTACTAGCTTTGGTGTAGGCGATCACTCATTAAAGGATTGTCCCACCATGCTCGACAAAATTAATAAAAAGAAAAATGTTAATGTCTTCTCGTGTGTTCAAAAACATGATGTAATGAATACAAATAACCTGCACATAGTAACCCGACAAGGGACAAAAATTAGGAATGATAATCCACGTATAAGTAAAATCAAAGAAAAGAGCGATTATCCTAACCCAGCCAAACAAAAATGATTATATAACAATGCAACAAATATGTTTAAAGAATTTGCTAGACAGGAAGAAGCCGATGACAGTAGACAAAACACAGTTAAACAATTAATACGCTTAGTACAAGATGATAAATCAGTATCTCAATTCATTGACTTATTGTATAATATGAAGCCTAACAATAATACAGAAAAACAAACTAAAAACATATGCAGTCTAAACCAAAAAGACGAGCGATGCCGACCTACTTGTCAATCTAGAAATCGAAAGATACCATGTTCAACAAGTTGTACTCGACTTCGGTTCACAAGTAAATATTATGACTCGTGACACTTGGGAACAGTTGGGCCAGACCTCGACTATATGAGTTAGGCATATACCTCAAGTTAGCCGACCAAGGGCTGATCGAACCCATTGAGGTTTGGAGAAATGTCGATACGACAATAAAAGGAATATCGACCAAAGTAGACTTTGAAATTATTGACCCTAAGGAATGATCTAGTTCCTTCCCAACTTTAGTAGGTCGACCTTGGGGAAGAAAAATGAAAGCATCAATATCTCTAGATAGAGAAAGGATAAAACTAAAAGGCAATGGACAAAAATTCATAGTACCTATTCATCCTTCCCAAGGGGAACCTTGGATAGAACCCATTGATGAAATAGTCGACATCTGACAACTATACCAAATTCAAAATAATGAAAACTACATTGAACCCAATATCTATGGTGAGCTTCACTTAGGTAATCAAGATTTAGTAGGTTATAATTCAAACGCAGAGTTATATGATTGGGAAGTCGAAAACTACGAGACCCAAGAAAGGGGTTGTTGGACCATTCAAGCTATACAGAAGAAGCCAGTCCATCAACGTTTCTCAGTCTCCATCATCCCAAAAATATTCGGAAAAAAAGTAGGGAATATCCTACCTTAACCCCAACAAATATAAATATTAGACAAATCCCAAGGTATAAAGAAAGAGAATCCCCAGTTATGCATATCGAACAAGTCTCTAAAAACATAGGTGAACATGGACGACTACAAAGCTTGGTAGAAACATTTACAGGACAAGCTGCTCGATGGTGGGCTACCAATCAATCAAGATTGCAGACATGGAAAATAGCTTCAACTTACTTCGTAGAAAGATTCGAAGGAAAGAAGCTAACCAAACAAGCGCAAATACTTGTGTTCATCCAAGGGAAAGACCCATAGGAGAACATAAGAACATGCGAAAGGGAATGGAGAAAACTTGGGTATAAAGACGAACATACATGGCCACACCTATTTCCCTCAACTCTAGACGACTTACCAAACAAATGGTGTAAAATGGAAGAAGCACGAGGCAAAACATTTCAATGGCACGAACTTAGAGAGAACTTCGCTAAGGACTCCAGTTTTATACCGCAGAATGAAAAGTTAGTCGAAACTGCAAAGCAAATAAAAGCATTTATAGAACCGACCAGGAACAACAGTCTGATAAAAAACCACGATCGACTGGCAATACCATGCAATAACATACAAACCAATAAAATACCACAATCGACAAGACTACAAATGGAAAACGAAAATCGAGAAGGGAAAAGCTTCCGATGGAAATCATATCATTCAGAAACAACAAAACCAATTCGCACAGTACTTAAAGTCGACACAACCGACAAAGAAGATACCGACCAAATGACCGCAGCAGAATTCCTTGTTACATTCTCATAATTCAAAGAAGGGAGTCGACCAATCAATGAAGCTAAAGCACCAGAATGGTTGGATGCCAAATTAAAACTAAAGAATTTGACATATCAAATGATGATAGACCAAAAATGGCAAAAATTGGAGATTACTAGAATGAAGAAAAAACGACCGAGATAGTAAACCTACTGAAAGAATTCCAGGATGTCTTTGCTAGAGACTATAAATATCTCAAAGGACTAGTCCATGAAATGGGAAAAAGGAAGATCGACATCAAACCCGAGGCCCGACCCGTAAAGAAGAGGCCATACAAATTAGCTCATAAATACAAAGAGATAGTCAAAAAAGAGATCAACAATATGCTCGCAACAGGAATTATCTACCCTATCGACCAATCGAAATGGGCAAGACCAATGATCATACAACCAAAGAAACACGACTCGACGAAACTAAGGATCTGTGTCAACTTCAGAGAATTAAACAAAGTCACCCTAACAGACCCATTCCCACTACCATACACAGGTGAAATCTTAAATGAAGTCGCAGGACATGAATGCTACTCGTTTACAAACGGATTCTCAGGGTACAACTAAGTACCAATAGCCAAAGAAGACCAGAAAAAGATGACATTCGTATGTGAATTCAGCTCATTCGCCTACAAAGTTATGCCTTTTGGTCTCAAAAACGCACCTGTAGTATTTTCGAGAATTGTTGTCAAAACATTTCAAGAATATATCTACAAAACAATGGCAGTATATTTTGATGACTGGACAAAATACTCCATGATGAAATATCGTTTCAAATGGCTAAGGCTCATGTTGGAACGATGCCGACAAATCCAGTTATCTCTTAACATAAGGAAATGCATATTCCTAACTCCTATAGGGATATTATTAGGGCACATTGTATGTAAAGAAGGCATCAAGGTCGACTTTGCAAAGATAAAAATTATCCTCGACTTGAAACCACCAATGAACCCAAAACAAGTCAGGGTACTACTCGGACACATGGGATATTACAAGAAATTTATTAGATACTACTCAGATATGACCTATTCACTGGAATAACTATTAAGAGAAGATCAGGATTTCGACTGGACAGATTAATGTAACATATCATTTGACACATTAAAAAGGAAACTAGTCGAGGCACCTATCCTCAGGTTCTCGAATCGGTCGATCAAATTTCACGTACATATCGACGCATCAGGCCTAGCAATAGGCGCAATCTTAGCACAACCAGGGGATGATGGAATGGATTACCCTATAATTTATAGCAGCAGAAAACTAAACAAGGAAAAAAGAAACTATTTGACAACAGAGAGGGAAGCATTAGGAATGGTCTTTGCACTGCAGAAGTACCGACACTACCTACTAGCCAACCCTTTCATCTTCTATACTGACCACCAAGCATTGAAATACCTTGGAAACAAACCTTTGCACCACAGGAGGATTTGTCGATGGCTACTACTATTCGAAGTCGTTGTTAGACCAGGAAAATTAAATGTCGGACCCAACCACCTGTCGAGAATCGACACGGGAGAGGAGCCGACAGGAGTCGAAGATGACCTACCGGATGCACACTTATTTCGAATAACGTTGTCCCAATAGAATTGGAGGAAATAACTCAATTCCTAGAAAATGGCCAAGCACCAGAAGGCATGAGCACGAAAAATAAACAAATCCTAGATATGAAGGCTGCACCATACAACCTCATAAACGGATTTTTATATAAAATGGGCTTGGATGACATCCTCAGGCGATGTGTATTAGAACAAAGAAAGATATAATATCATGCACAAAGCACACCATGGATCAGTGGGAGGACATTTTCAAGCAGATACAATTGCCAAGAAAATCCAACAGTCGGGGCTATGGTGACCAACATTATACAAAGATTGCAAAAAACATTTTAGCCAGTGTGACCGATGCCAACGATTGGGTCGACCTCTACCTAGTACAGAAATTCCCTTGATATCAATAAACCCAAGCCTGACATTTGAAATTTGGGCCATCGATTACATAGGACCGTTCCCAATACTAGCAAAAAGAACAGGTTCCAGATACATCATAACTGCAGTAGAGTATGTAACTCAACGGGCGGAAGCAGAACCTGTTGACACAATTTCCAGTGAGATAGTTGCTAAATTTATCTATGAAAACATAATTACTATATTTGGATGCCCATTAACCTTAATCAGCGACCAAGGATCACACTTCATTAACAAAACCATCAAAGCACTAATAGACCAATTCAAAATTGACCACCGACGCAGTACAGCTTATCACCCTCAGTCGAATGGAGCAATAGAGGCATTCAACAAAACATTAACAAGAGGTTTAATAAAAATATGTAACACCAACAAGGACGATTGGGATGAAAAAATCCCTACAGTATTATGGGCTTACAGAACAGCATACAAATGTTCAACTGACCAAACACCGTTCCGACTAGTCTATGGCCAAGAAGCAGTAGTCACATTACTTTTCCAACAACAAAAACCTATCATAGCAAATATCTTACATGTCGATGTCGAAGAGGGCAAGAAGGACCAACTGATGCAACTAAGCAAACTAGAAGAACACCGACTGCTAGATATACAACATCAAGAAATTCAAAAACAATAGCAGAAGGCTTGGCATGACCGAACCATTAAAAACAAAAAATTGGCGGTAGGAGATTTTACTCAGCTGTATAACAATCAAGTGAAGGGAAAACCAAAAAAATTACATACAGAATGGATGGGACCCTACATTGTCGAAGAGATTCATGCCAACGGATTAGTCTGACTAAGGACGTTACAAGGCATAATATTTTGGAAACTTGTTAATGGTGCCTGATTAAAATGGTACAAAAATTAAGCAAATCTAAAAAAAAATGTATATATACATATATGTAACGACCATAACCGTTCAGAAAACCTATAAAAATATGAAAACCCCAAAAACAACAAACAGATCCAACACCCGTAAACCAGAATGACAGAAAAATTCAGAAGATTCACTAGACTACACTTCGACAACTGACATTCCACCCATCGACCTACCCCCATCGACCACCTGCATGATCGACATCGACCAACGACTCCAAAGGTCAAATCACGCCTTCATGACTACAGTCAGAAGGAGCACCAAAATCGAAATGCATTTAACGTAAACTCGATAGACCGTCCGGGACCATCACTTCCGCCATTAATACATCCATCGACAGAATCGTTAACCATCCCACCTATAAATATCACGCCAGAAAAGGATCATTTTCCACATTTTGAAAAAATAGAGCAACCAGGTATTCAGAAACCCCAGAGCAGAAACCCTGTAAGTAAAACCGATCAAGAGACTGGAAAAATGGCCCCGAAGCAAACCAAAGCCACAGCTGCAAAAACAAAAGAACTACAATCCGTCGAAACCCCACTCATGAGAAGACTAAGAAACATCGAAAATGCCAAGGTACAAGAAACTTCATGGGTGAAAACCTAGGCAGAAATCAAATAATGGGCCTATGTAGACAAGAAAATGACACAAGAGGCAAAGAATATAAGCTACAGTACCATTATGAGCTACATGAACACACCATTCATGGCGAGTTTCGGAGGAACAAAAGAAACCGCTGTAAAATTCATCATCAGCCGGTACCACAATGGGAAATTCTACTTCAAAAAACCAGTAGAAATTTCTAGTGAGGTCATATACAAGCTAACTAGTCTCTCAAACCAGGGTGAACCTATTCCTATCCGCATAAAAGAAGGATTGGTAGAACGACTAACAGGAACACCATCAGGGAAGAACTCGAAAGGGCTAATGATCAGTCAAATACAAGCCTGAACACCACAAATCGTGGCCAAAATAATAGCAACAGGACTCACTCGTACAGGTCAAGTGAGCGACCTAAAGTTAGACATGCTAGAAGCAGTCGACAAAATAGTAGAAATAGGAAAAGTTTATTGTTGGGCTCAGTATGCTGTTGACATGCTCAAGACAATATGTGAGAAATGTCAGGAGTCGATTGGGATTATCAGGTTCCCATCACTGATAATCTGGATAGCAATGTACCACTTGTGTCCAGTCAGAGACAAGAAGTTCCAAGAACCTAACAAGTATCACATGTGGAGGTTCAAACCCTTCTCACAAAATGGAACACTAAAAGAGCTAGCAAATGGAAAAGTAATGGTGGAAAACTGGTTCCAAAACTTAAAAATCCAGACAACTAGATGGAGGGTGCCTCAGAACATCGGAAGAAGTCTACCAAAAATAGCACATATTCAACTAGAGCTCGACCACACTGCAGTCTGGTACATGCAGGGGGGAAAAGCAGCAGCAAAACCTCTCGACTATTACCCAACAGTCGAAGAGATTTTCCAAGAGCTAGCTCAACAATACAATACAAAGCTATCAATACTAGCAAAGGCCAAAGAAATCAATCAACCAATCGAAGAACCATTGACTGACCAGGAAAAAGAGGAGGATTATGAACTCTGCCTATATATCAGTACCTTCGTGTCGAAAGATACACCGGCAAAGGACACCAACAGGCTTCAACTAACAATTGTCCCACAACCTATCCAAATGGGAAACACACTGACTGAACATCAGGTAGCTAGACCAACAAAAAAAATTATCATTTTGACTCACCGACAGGAGGAAGGAGAAAAGCAGATAGAAGAAGAGACTGAATCAGATAATCCAAAGTATGCTATGACGAAAGAAAACCTAAAGAAAATAGCAAAAGAAGTAGCAGCCTAAAGAAAAAAGGAAAATCAGGAAAAAGGGAAGGGGAATTGTAAGCTTATCCTCTCAGAATTAGAAGACGAAGAAGAACTGTTGGTTACTGCTTCTGACATCATAGAAGATGCTACATCAAACAAAATATCAGTCGAGACACAATTTAAGTGGTTCGTCGACGCAGGAGCAAAGCAAGGAAGACCGAAAAAGGTAAAAACTATAACCCCTTCAGTTGATGAGAACATTGTCGATCTAGTCTCTACACCCCCACCACCATCCCCAACTCAGATCACACAAGAGGGGACCCCACAACTACCCACCATAAGCCCTGTTGACATTTGTAAGACTTAGATGCCAAAGATTCTAAAAGAATGGTTCGACCAAGATGGCGACTTCCAAGCATTCATTGAAAAACTTCTTGAACTATTCACCTTTGCTCAGAAAATTATTACCAAATTCCCACTAAGTGAATCTAGCTCAACACGCCAAACCCTCGTACAACAAATGGGCCAAATACCTTAAAAACCAAGAATCATAGGAAGCATCAGATCGACATTCTTAAGTAACCCCGACACGACTTCCCAAATTGCCACAAGTCGCACCTCATCATTTATCCCCTTAGATATCTCCCATCATTTACCATCCAATGAACCAATCAGAGAGTTAGAAGAAGATAACCAGGAAGATATCAACCAGGTAATTGACAACCTATTCTCTGAAGAACCAGCCAATTCACCACCAGAAGTCGAAAATCCACTGTCGACTGAAAACATCCCAACCACACCAATTACACCAGACCACTCACCATCACCATCACCATCACCAGTACCACATACCAACCTAGAACAATTGCCAAATATTGAACCACCTACTTCAAATCCACTAGAGACACACCAAGCTATAAGTTCCACCCAAGAAGCTCAAACAGAAATCCCACCGACCAATGAGGATCAACATCCAGAAAACCAACCATGAGAGAATCAACCACAGACAAAACAGCATCACCATAAAAGAAAAAGAAAAGACAAAAAGAAAAAGGAACATCACAAAGAACAGAGACCGACAGTGATACACCTTAGCCAACTTGGATCAACTACTACAGTCGATGCAACGAAACTAAGAGATGGATAGTTGGGTCAATTGTTACAAACTCTCGCCACAGAGATAGTAGCAAGACACCAAACTAGACGAGAGCAGCTTGACAACAATAATAAGGAACAAATCGATTTTTTATCAAAATGCAGAAATCTAACCCAAACAGTATTATCGGGAGCTATAAAGGTCGACACCAACAAACCACTAGAAAGAGCATATCAGCTATTTAAAAGTGTGGTGTCGACTCAACAATTACATCTACAAAATACAAAGGAAGATAAAAAATAGGAAACATCCAGACTATTAAGGCAGCAGTATATAACATTCTTGGAAGCTCACAAAGTACTGCAAGACCACTTAGAAGAGTCTATCGTCACAGATGAAGTACTCTGTTTGGCCTACCTATTACGGACAAGTATTTCAGCAGACCCATAAGACTCGTGAGCAGATTCAAGTGTTAGAAAAGAGGCGAGGAATCGAAGAAACAATGAGTACAATACAAGAACAGATTGCATTGGAAACAACCAAACTACAGAAACTGGAGAGACAAGCACACCAGTGGGTACAACAAGCACTACCGAGCCTCGACAAACTGGATACAATTTGCCCGCATATGAAAAGACTACTAGATGCAGTGGATGAAAAAGCTCAATTCATGGGACCCGACATGGAAAGCATCACAGACCTGTTGGTCGGATTTTATGACCTAGCCAACTAAGGAGAATCAACCCATACAAGTCGCTTACTACAGCTTCCAGTGTGTTTGGATTAGTAGATCCTTGCAGGTTGTGGTCCTGCTACCATCTAAGTTTTACTCTCTTAAGGAGAGTCCTACCATTTAAACTTAGAAAAATGTTTCCTAAATTAACTAACAAACCAAAGACTAAACTAAATTTTAATAAAAACAACTAAATTAAAACAAACTACTTACCTTCAAACTATGCTAATATATAAAATGAAATATCTGTTTAACTATTACTAAATTAAAATTACTATTTATATCTAACTATAATTTGCTCTCTTAAGGAAAGTCTCTCAATGAGATTTTAATGATTCATAAATAATAAACTATTTGACAAAAAAAAATTAAATTTAATTAAGATGCAAATTTCAATAGGTGGAAACGTATAGATTTAATAGCTTATTAAACTGAAAATAGATTTAACAATTACTAAAATCTATAAGTTTCTTGCCATGAAATAAATATGTAAATCTAAATTTAAAACTAATTGTCTAATCTATTTCTAAACTATCCTGCACAGGAGCGTGATTAATTTATATAAGTCTGACGTATGAGAAGTATGATTTGATTACAGTAAATTAAAATATAATGTAATTCTAAACTATCCTGCACAGGAGCGTGATTAATTTATATAAGTCTGACGTATGAGAAGTATGATTTGATTACAGTAAATTAAAATATAATGTAATTCTGTAAGCACATCAATCTTTCAAAAACCAAGTAATTAACAAAGTAACTACTGATCTATTTCAAATTGCTCATTACATCAGACTTGAGACTGTTCCAGACAATCAAATACAATAAAATTAGACACTCTAGATAGATAAACATAAATGCCAGAATGAAAAATAGAAACTGTATTTGAATTTTATTCAAATGAGTGAGGAAGAACAATAAAATGCAATCTTACTGAAACAGTTTGAATAAGTCTTGGAACAATACTGATAGTGATCCCTGGTTATAAAACTCTCTGAATGAAAATTACAGATCTCCTTACATGTCCAGAAATCACTTCTGGCAGAATCTCTCTCTCCCTACTCTCACAAACACATGGAACAAAGAGAAAAACAGAGCACATAAAGGTAACTTTTCATCAGCCCTGTCGAGAGCTCTCCCCCTTACTACCATGAGCTTCCTAGCTTATATAATAAGACTAGTAACTCCTTCCAGTTTTTGTGTAACAACTATTCTAAAAATATCCCTTCAGTTTCTAACAACCACTACATACTAAAAGACAAAAATTCTATCCTTATTCTGTTGCATCGGATTTCTTCCAATAAGGCACCTGGCAGACACGTTTATCCTACAAAATGATAATGTCAATTAAATGACTGGCATGTATTAACTTCTGCCCAGATGAGTCAACCTATGACGTGGTTGTCATTAGTATCCAATTCTTCCAGAAGCACCAGCAAATGCCAACAACGAGCAAAAATAGTCTTCATTCGTTTAAGCACATCAACAATATGTACACCTGTAACATTTAATATTAATTTCTCATTAAAATCACAATAACAGGAAATAAAATAAAATAATACAAATTATAAGCATACCTGCAAAATATACGATTTTGCAGGTGTGCTAATTAAAACATTTTATTACCTGTCAAAAGGGAAATAAACCAGCATAACTAAAGGAGAGAAGATATCAAGTTCTATTTTGTAAATTGATTACTCTTCTTGCTTCGGAAAGTTTAGCTTTGAGCTTTATGATCGTCAGCTCTTGTTGATTTATTTGCTTGAGCAAGTGCTGGTTGGTGTTTATCGTTGATTTCTTGGCTTCCTTGTATCGATTTTTCTTCAGGTTCATATATTTCCATCTATTAACCCACTCTAGCAATTCTGCCCTGAACATTTTATTTTCTTCATCCTTTAAAGCTGGATTCGTTTGCCATTCTTTTAATTCCTTTTTTAACTCTGCGATTTTGGTTTCATATACTCGGTCAAGTACCTGTTGAAGGGTTTCTTCATCCTGATCATCAAATGAATCATGGGATTGAGAAGAATTAAGATTATTCAAATCCTGAATAGGTGAAGAAATGCTCATAAACGATGGCTCAGGACCAGACCCACAAGCATCCATAAATGACGGTGCTATTTCAAATTCATTTGAATCAATAATTTTGTTTGGCTAATAGTTTTCAAGATTTCCACTATGGGAATAGGTTCATTAATATGCGTTGCCTCATAAATTGAAGACAAAACATCATCCTCAAGTCGAATAACAATTGGCTGAGTATTCTGCTGAATGGTTATAGGTATGGATGACAAGGTAGTCGTGCTACGCGTGACCCTACAAACACCTGTTGGATTGGGGTTTTTAACTTTTGGCTCAAACTGATCAACATAGAACGAATTAACAGTTATACCTTGTATTGATTCACCAAACCCTTTATCCAATATTGGATCTTTATGAACCAATTGTTCATTGCTAGAAATTTCAACCTTATCTAGATGAGATTTCTCTTCCATAAACCTATTTTCCAAAACTACAGACTAAAAGGACTGTCATCTTTCGAATCTTTAGGGTTTTCTTCAACTACTTTAGACCCATTCGACCGTCTTCTTTTTTGTTGAGTTGTAGGTCGAATTGAAGGCCATTCCTCATTCTGGCCGAAACCATTTTTACTAAGGAATTGATCCCAGGTGACATTGATAAAAGACAATTGATATTGGACTAAGATTTTCACTAAACCATGATGGAAAATACTGCGATCCTGTTCATCTATAGTACATTAAACAACAATTGCCATCTTTTGTAAGCTTTTAAACAGAAAATTAGGCAGATTTAATTTTGAACCCTTAAAATCCATTAAAATACTCAAGTGATAAAAAGGAACAGATGAATACCTGCCATCACAAGTTATATAGCGTACAATCATATGAAAAAGCGTCTCCCACTGTGGTTGAAGATATTTAACCGGATAACCATTTTTGTCATCGAATCCTTCAATAAGAGGGAGCAAAAAACCCTTCATTTTTTCCTTTTTAACTTCTTTCTTTTGAACCACCGCTTACCTCTTTGTGGAAAATTTGTAGCCTTAGTAATGAAATATTCAGAGATTTCCAATCTGATATCACCAATGTGTGCTACATTTTCTTTAAAATTTAAACCAAATTGCCGAGTTACTTCGACATTATGTCCACTGAAAGCCCTAAGAAAGTTGCCCCAACCAATTTTATCAAACAATTGAGAAATATCTGGGTTAATATCCAAAAGTTCTGCTCCATCAGGTTCAAATCTACAGAGTGAAGCCATTTCCCAAATGTCTGGTTTTTCTTTCACCTGAGGATCATACGGTGTCATGAAAATGGAAGGAATGGGTATACAGGATTCGTTTGGCATAATGAAAGACCCTATTCAACTCACACAAAACTCAAAACTTGTGTTCAGAACGAATACCTTAACCGCCAAAGGTAAATTCATTAATGAAACCACTGACTAACAATCATGACTTTGCATTAAAATCAAAATATTTCATAAATGCAATGTCACTTTGAAATCGCTTTAATACGAGATATAGTACAGGGTTATCAATTCATAGTATGGAAATCGACAGGTGTAAAAATGTACAGAAACATGGTAGGTTCATTTATCTCCAACTCTAAATTTTGTCATGATTGAATTGATACGTGGAAACTGAATGCAATATCAGCTGGAGCGATAGGAAATCTATTATGCATGAAACACTATGATTTATTGAAATTAATGAAATCATCAAACCCTAGTCCAATAAGGATATGAGCTAATCTTTCAAAGCTTAGTTTGTAGTGATTCAAATCGTGATCAAGCCAGGTTGATACGAAGTAGCATAAAAATCAATATAATATGAAATGTTAATTTGATTTATTAAGGTAATATCATAAGTTAAGTTTTAAAACAAGTGAAATTTTCGATTATGATTATAATACAAAGCTCATGCACTTGATAATTCGACATGAAATAAAAACAAACCAAGTTTAAAACTATATTTACAATACTAAATTTATTTTTTACAAAATTTAAAACATGATTATTATATGACTATTATAAAATGAATACTTACTAAGGATTAAAATTAATTAAAAATTAATTAACCAATCCTAACAAAATACATATAAACATGTAACTTAGTCATACAAAATCATATCTTAATCATAAAAATTTCAAAGTTAAATAAAACTCAAAAATAGGAAATTATAGACTCCAATTCAAGCGATGTTAATCAACAAATAATAAGTATAAGTAGGTAATCAAAAATAGTCATGAAAATTGATCATATTTTATCAGCTGCTAAAATAATCAATTTGTAAAATGAACCGCTTAATTTAAAAATTATTCTCTAAACCTACTATGATCATTAAATTCCTTTGTAATTGAGAGTATTTTCAGAATCAAAGATTATGAAGACACTCTTAAATTTTGTGATAAATTATAGAAAAGAAATGATCAATTTTTTTTCAGTAAAGCAGAAAAATTGAAAGGGTTGTTGCCTGTCAACAAATGGCGACGACCTGGGTGAACCAGTTATCTCTGAATATTTACAATTAATGTAATCCAACCAACAAGACCTTTCCATTCAAGAAAAGATGTTGACTATGTCTAGCATCACAACATTGACTATCGACATCCAAAAAGTACTACAGAGTTGGACAGAATTTCAACATCAACTGGCCATTACAGCAGAAGAAATTGTGGAAATATGCATGCAGAAACGACCAACCATCCGACTACATAGTCCATGAAGACAAACAATACCATAAGAAACTACCTCAGACAATGCATTGTTGAAGTACCTCCCATGTTTCTTCGGGACGAAGAAATATTTTGTTCCTAGGGGAGATGTTGGAGGAACTAGCCAGTGAGCCGACTAGTTGAATAACCGACTAATTGGAGATTAGGTCGGCCACATGAGGTCGTGTCGGTTGACCGAACCGACAGGTAGTTATATGTAACTGTTTGTAATCATATATATTAGGTTATTGAGCTAGATGAGAACTCGGTTCAATTCTGTGTATGTATAGACTCTCATGTTATAATATAATATGTTATTTCCTTATCTATATTCTTATCTCTTGTATTTGTTATGTCTATATGATTCCATGTGTATTATTGGTAACCCTCTGCGATCTGTGAGATTACAACACCCCCTTGTACCTCATTTGAATCACAACCAGCAAAACAACAAATATCGAGCTCACGACCAACAAAACCTCTCCCTTTGTTCACATAGTACTCGTTGGTTTTGTTCCCACTATTATCAAGGTTCGACTAAGGTTCCAACCCCCTTAAAAAATCCTTCACATGCATGTATTCAAGAGCAGAATTCAAGAATTATTGTGAGAGGGATCTTGAACAAGGTGTATCTACATGTCCTCTAGTACACTCAACTAGGTGTAACGAAGGGAAATCCATATATTTCCCCAAAGCACATGTAAGTTGTTAACCTATGAAGTGAAACTCGCAAAATAGCGAAAAAACAATGGCACCCACACAATACATAGAGATTTACCTTGGAAACCCTTAACCATGAAAATCCAACAAAGCTTAGAGCCACACCTCAATCTTTCTCATTATGTTTCTCAATCATTCATAATACAATATTTAGGTTTTTCACAGCATCTAAATCCCTAATATTTTAACTTGAATTAGACTGAGACCCCAATTCCTTAACTATGATTGATTACATATTTGTTGAAGAGATCGTAATGTGACACAACCCCCATGCGAAGAATATAACACCTACCCAACATGACAAACCTCATTCCATGCGATGTCAGAATCATCACAGGGTAGGATCCCTTTTGGAAAAACCCCTAACTTGGGATCAGAGCCTACCCTGTCAACATCATCCATTTGATTTTTTGAGTTGTAGTTCCTCTCGAAAATGGGACACTAGGACCCATTAAGTTTCTTGACCCCATTAACCTCCTTGTGTTTAGGAACTGAGTATGTCAAGACCTCAATCCCTTCTTTCATATCTATGTTGTAGTCCACCCATTCCTCCACCTTATTTAGGATTTCTTTAAAGACCCTTTCCATCCCATCCCACCGCTCACCTAGACTTTTCCACCACTTAGAAACTTCAACATCTTTTCATACTTATAAAATAATTATTCTGTAATTAAATTATTTACACTAATACATTATAACATCATCTATTATTTTAAGAAATAAAACACAACATGTATCCCAAGAATTACAACAATATAACAAGGAAACAAGCAAAAATAACTAGAATACTAAGCACACAATCAAGAATTAGGTCCTAGAAATAGTAAAGAAGAGATAAGTCCCACTCCTAACCATTTAGTAAGAAACAACATAAAAACTAAAATATATTAAATCAAAATAAAATAAAACAAAAACAAAGAATAAATAATATGTTTTCTAATAATCTCCTCTTAAGTAATTTAAATCTTAGGATTCATAACATTTCAAACTTCTATTATAATTAAAATAATCTCAAATGTATAATAATTGATCTTCATTCACTAATTTAAGATACTTGAAGTTGAAAACATGAACACTAATTTAAGATACTTGATGTTGAAAACATGAACACTAATTTAAGATACTTGATATTAAAAACATGAATACTTTGACACCATTTATAACAACCCAATTCAACATAGAAAAGCTAAGTGGGTTGTTACTTTGTAACTTCCACTTAACAACACAATAATAAAGAACCATCAAAATTAATCTAACACACTCCATAATATTTAAACATTTATCGTAAAGAAATCGTTGATTTGTTGTTAAGTAGTGGAGACAATCAATATGTCAACTAGATACTTACTTGTTCGAACTCTATGATGAATTCCAACTTATTAGTGTAAATCAATGTTCAATACTAAACAACAAGAATTGGTGAAACATACTCTAAGAGTGGATTTTCCTCTCGACCAACACAAAAACCATGTTCTCTAGTGATGCCCTGTGTGCAAGGCCTTGGTGCATTAGGGAATTTCAAGTGGGAAGATTCACCTAATGGTTAATCCAAGCAAGACATTAGCCACATAGTCACAAAGTAATAGCATAATAGTTTTGAACTAACCATAGTCTACTATAAGGTGGAGAGGTATCTGCCACATGCATACCTTCTTGAAAGGGCTCAATGTGCAAAGAACTCTACCCACTCAGGCCATGGTACTACAACCCATCCAATAGTGGAGCTCCTCAATAACAAGCCATGAAAAATGGGAAACATACCTCCCACGGGCTCTAGTATACCCAACCCCATCTATCCATTCAAACATAGTTGTTGAACAATGTTCAAATGATCCGTCGGACCTCAACTTGTGTGCATTAAAAGTTTGTGTTAAAAGAATGCGTTCAGCAAGTTAATTAATGGAACCGCATTAACAGAAATTAAATACTGAAAACAGATGGAAAATGAACTGATAAACAGATATAAAAAAGCACAGAATCAGAGCGTCACAAACAGAAGTTGATAACGGAGTTCACCCCCTCCACTGGGCTACGTCTCCGGGTCCCTCTCCAATGGGTACCGATCCAATTAATCTTTTTAAAATGGTACAAAATGGTTCTGGAAACAACTTCAGCAACTGTACACAGAATGCTGTACAAAATCTTTAAGACCTTTCTCTTGAAATTACAATCAGCATTCAAAGACAAAGAAAGCTAAAATATAACAGAGAATGTCGACTTCTACAGCACAGCATCTGGACACTTCACAACAAAATTGATCTCTAAGCTTCTCATAACAGAGAAACAATACTCTGCGCTCTAAAACAATCCGCCCCCCTTCTCGGTGGCCAGCCTCCTCTATTTAAGAGTTTAGCGGGAGGGATAAGTAACCGATTCCCCTCCATCCTCTCAGCTGTTATCTTTTTTATTATTGTTACAAGCATACGCTAAGCTGAACCATGCAATTCGGCCAAATCGCTGTCCAAGCATTATGGTACCACGACGTTCCATATTCCCGAAACGTTACAACCAACTCCACGCACATATGTTGACTCACAACACGTTGCAATGACCGTTACGCACATATGTTGCACCATACCATAGCGTCACACGTAACATAACCGTTTGATGTCACCACTAACTTCGCGATGTCGCAACAAGTGCGATAAGTCTGTCACAGCAGTGTGAAAAGTCTGTCGCAACTAAGTCTGTCACAACAGTGTGAAAAGTCTGTCGCAGCTAAGTCTGTCACAGCAGTGTGAAAAGTCTATCACGGCAGTGTGAAAAGTATGTCGCAGCTATATATATGAGTTAAAACATATGTTATGTTCTTTGAACCATAGATTAAATACCATTGTACCATATTGGATCAGTGTAAATTAAAGATGAATAATCCTCCGGATCATTCCTCCCCATTGGAGAGCTTTTGGACCACCAAAATCCTGAATTATTCTGCAAGTAAGTGAGGGTACATCTCCCTCACTTTTCCAATCTCCATCCATCTTGCTTTGCTAGGATGCATGCCTTTAAGCCCCACTTGAAGGTACTCAACATTCCCCCTTCATGAAGTTCTTACATTTTTGTCAAGAATAACATCATCCTGCAACTCATTCATATATTCAGGTGCCATATCATCAACTGAAGGAATCTGTATGTTAGTTTCCTCATCCATGATCATAGGAGGCTCATACAATTTAAGATTCTCAACATTGACAACTGAATAAATTTGCATGTATGGAGGTAAATTCAAGCGAAAATCATTAGTACCAATCTTTTCCAAGATCTCAAAAGGACCATACCTGATAGGCTTAATATTTTTACCTTCACCTTTCATTCTTTCTTTGGTGATATGTAACCAAACTCTGCACCAACCTGAAATTGATGATCAACTCGATGCTTGTCATGCCTGGCTTTGTATTTTGCCTAGCTCTTCTCCAACTGTTCTTGAACTGCCTGCTATACTTCTTGGATTCTCTGAATGAACCTTAGCGCTTTATCTGCATCATGATGTCCATCCACTGCATCTTTTGCCAAAAGAGAAGTCCATCGGTGTTTTTGGCAGATAACCAAAACAAGTTTCAAAATGAGATCTTTCCGTGGAAGAATGAACTGCATGATTGTAAGCATGCTGTATATACTACAACTGCTCATCCTAAAGTTTAGGATGTTTACTACAATATCCTCTGAGCAGCTGAACCACTGTTCTGTTTACTACCTATGTTTGCCCATCTGTCTGTGGATGAAAAGCTGTACTTTTCTTCAGTTTAGTATCCATAAGCTCCCATAAAGTCGACCAGAAGACTCCCAAGAACCGAGAATCCCGATCAGATACAATGGACATGGGTAGCCCAAAATGTACCCAAACATTCTGAAAGAATAGATGAGCTGTTTGTTCAGCAGTGATCTGCTTGTTACATGGCATTAAGATACACATTTTGCTGAATCTATCCACAACAACATATAGATAATCATGCCCTTTTCTAGACATAGGTAGTCCTCCTACAAAGTCCATAGAAATGCTTTCCCAAGGACGAGAAGAAACTGGAAGAGGCGTGTACAAACCCAATTTCCTATTGCTAGGCTTACTTGTTACACGCATAACACAACCTATTATGTATTTAGCTACAGTTTCTTGCATTTGAGGCCAATAACAGTGATTCTGCAATACAGACAATGTTTTACTTACTCCAAAATGTCCTGCAATCAATGAACTATGTGCTTCTCGAATCACATGCACTCTCTCTTTCTCTGGAATACAAAGTTTACTGAGATGATACAAGAGTTGATTATGCACATAACTGTTCTCTTCTTGTTTACCATGTATTAGTGATGCATATACTTTCTAAAATTCTTTATCTTCTGCATACTGTTCAATATAACTTTCATGTGTTAATGAACTGTTTTGAAGAATGATTGAAGCATTTGTAGGTGGCCTTGATAACATGTCTGCTACTTTATTATGAATTCCCTTTTTGTACTTAATTACAAGATGAAAATGTTGTAAGAACCCCATCCATCTTAAATGCCTACTTTGTTGTATTTTAGTTTGAGATTGTAAATATTGAAGTGGATGATGATCAGTATGTATGACTGTCTCTTTTCCCATGATATAATGTTTCCACTTCTTCACACTCTGTACTAAAGCATACAATTCTTTGTCATAGGTTGGATAGTTACTTACCGCAGTAGAGAATGTTTCTGAATGGTAATAGACTAGCTTCCTTCCTTGCATCAAAACTGCTCCCATGGAAAACCCGCTGGCATCGGTTTCGATCTCAAATGGCTGCTGCAAATCTGGAAATGTCAGAACTGGTGTTGTGCTAATCTTTTCCTTCAAAGTGTCGAAGGCCCTCTGATGCTTTCCTCCCCACTGGAAAATGTCTTTAATGCTTGTCAACGCATGTAATGGAGCAGCAATGGAACAAAACCCAGAAATGAATTTCCTCCAATACTGAACCGCACCCAGAAAACTTCTGATTTCAGTAACGGTGTTAGGCCGTGGCCAGTTTACAATGACAGCAACCTTGGCTGGGTCCACTCGCAGGTGGCCTCCACCAATAATATGGCCTAGATATACTAAAGAAGTTTTAGCAAATTCACATTTAGACATTTTTACATAAAGCTCTTCCTTTCTCAGTACATCTAAAAAAAAATTCACATGTACAACATGCTCTTCCCAAGTTTTTCTAAACACAAGGATATCATCTAGATATACAATTACAAAATCATCAATGAATGAACGAAAGACATAACTTTTCTAAGCACATACAAATCTACTTGCATAGAAAACTAGGCATCTCTCTAGAATAGTTTCCCTTACCTTTTCATAGTGGCACTCCACAATAGTTAACTCTCTTTCTCAACTAGTCTCATTGTCCAATCCGAGTGATCCCCCACAAATGGAAATTAAGGATCATAAATAGATTCAGGGAGAAATTAGGGTTAAGGTAAATTTGTGTAGTCCATGTGATAGTCATTTATTCATCTAATCCCAACCCCTTTGGGATACAAACCCTAATCACCCATTAGGAGCATAATATTTCCCAATCCAAGTATTAATTACTTATTTTCCTCCTTCTCAAAGTACTAAAGTCATCTATGCAAGGTTATCCACATTGTGCTAACGTCCTTCACTTCAGTGTGTGATTAAGTGTGTGATTCCACATTGATATTAATAGTATTTCAGGTTACTCCCGGTATTTGGCCTAAATTAGTATGGGTTCCAAGAACTTTATTCCTACAATTAATGTAATTATTATCATGACATAAATGCTTATAATTATCTTGAATATTCTCCTAGCATCTAACCTTAATAAGTGTAGGTCTTGAATCAAGGAAATAACAACATTGTATATATTAATCATGTCATTCCATATGATGCTTTCTTGGAGAAGAGAGGGGGGCTCCTATGGTTTGTGATGGAGGGAGGCACTTTTATGTGAAGTGATCAGATAGCAGCATACAAATGATGACGTGTTGTTCTTGTAGCAGTACAAGAGACAACAAAACGTCCCTTATTTGTCAAAATCCGACAAAAGAAAAAATGTTGAAATTGCAGTTTCTATTACTTAAATCACTATTTTGATGATTTGGGTAGTTTTAAAATGTGGCATTTAACCTAGGAGAGATCATTGTGACTGTTAAAATTGCATGATTCCACTAATTGCAATTTCCAGACTTGATTTAATAAAAAACTTGCAGGAAAAGTGGGGTGATTTGGTTGGTATTTATCCTACGCAGTTCTCCCTTTCCACCTTTGCTCGGGAGTAGAATGTGGATTCAAGTGAGGTGGGTGGAATACATGTGGCAATGGAGGCCTGGCTCACCAATGAGGCTCACAAGGGGTTTTCGTGTGCCCTCGTTAGATCCTTTACACGCGAGTCTAGATCTATGTTGTATGATGGATCCATTAAGGTCAATTTCAAATTGCTCCAAGAGTAGTTTGTAGTCCTTGTCAATACCATCACCAAGGGGGATTTCAATCGATTGAAATCCTCAACTTCAGGATAATAATTTCTCCAAACAGTTCCATGATGGGGCCTCATTATTCTCTCTTCAAAGGAGATAACACAACACCAAGTTTCGTGGGAAACGATTGAGCATTGTTGAACTGTAGAGTTTGAGTTAAAATGATCCAAAGATGAAACCATAGAAAAGAAGAAAAGTGATCAAATCACGATGCATGGGTGTTTATCTGGTTGTGAGTAAATATATTTAGGTCATGCGAATTTTTGAATTGGAAGGGATAATCTTGGTGGGTCGAATCAGTGGTAGGAGGGTTTAGATAGCTTCTCTAGCAATGTGGACCCTCTCTTCATGGATCCCTGAGATAGATTGCAATCCTATCAAAAAAATTCTAGGTCATGATTGGCTTGCTTCTATTAGGCAAAGAGACGACACATAACAAATTTTGTACAAACTCTAGTTTTTGGAGAGAAGCTTACTTTCACTCAAGTCGTGGCATTTATTTTTTATTTTTGGGATGAGTTTTTGGTTTACACCCTTGTTGGGTCAAGCTCCCCATCATGCCACTGGAATTTTTGTCTGAGGAAGGTTATAAGTTGATTGGAGCTTCTTTGGGTGCTTATATTATTGTTGATGAAAGTTATCACACTATATCCTCTCAGTTTGTTGTAGCACAGACTTTAATGGAGATTGAACTTAGTCAAGGTCTTTTCAAATCTTTGGAACTGGTTATTAGGGATTGGTTTTTACACAGTGATTGGATTATGTGAATTTCCCCTTCAAATGTGCATGTTCTACCAATATGTTAATGTGATTGAAGATTGTGCACAGAAGTTTCAGAGGCGACTTTGGAAGCCGAAGTAGATGTTCTGTCTAAGGGAGTAGTTAGGGTCTCTGAGGGGGATTGAGAGGTGGATATCGACACCACATTGGGATTATCTCTCAACGTTTTGGAAGGATCCAACCCTTCAATTCCTTTGGGGTTTTTACTAAACGATGAACTATTGGGAATAGTATTGTGGAGAAATAAAAAACAAAATGAATGAAAAATTAAAACACAGAAGAATACAATACAAGAGAGACATCGATATTTGTGGCTCGCCCAATATGGGCTAAGTCCACGAAGAAATGTTCATTCCTTTGTTTATCTCATCCAACAAAATGAAGTAATAAAACCTACAACAAATCCACTACAAGCTCTTCTTCACTCTCTCGCAATATCCTCTCTCAGTGACAATGGTCTTTCACAATACACAAACATAATACAGAGCCCTCATAATAAAAAAAGGGTTTCCTTCTAGGGAAAAAAATACACCAACATAAATTCTACCATTAGATTTGTGACCTAATGACGAATGGTCTAGATTAATTATGAAATTACAATATTTTACAATGTATTTAAAAAAAATATCTCTATGGGTGCCTTCAAAATTTGTCGCCACATGTCCTATCTCTTGTTATTTTCATACAAAGGATTTTCTTTGCAACACCCAAATCCTTTATCGCAAATGAATTAGCTAATTTTATTGTGAGCACATTTATATTCTACATGTTAGACCCTAAAACAAGTATGTCATCTACATACACTAACAACATAAAATAACTACCATTATCTAGCCTCTTAAAATAAACATAATGGTCCAAATGATATATACTATAACCTTTTGTTTCATAAAGTTGTTAAATTTCAAATACGACTGCCTTGGAGATTTCTTTAAGCCATACAAGCTCTTTTTCAACCTACATACTCATTTCTCCTTCCCTTTGACCTCATACCCCTATGGTCGTTGCATATAAATATATTCCACCAAATCCCCATGGAGAATACTTGTCTTTACATCTAACTGCTCAAGATGAAAATCTTCTACTACCACTAGACTTAAAATGGTTCTAATTGAAGTCATTTTAACAACAAGAAAAAACATTTCATCAAAATCTATACCTTTCTTCTATGGAAACCTCTTTACATCAAGTATTCACTTGTACCTCTTCTTGCCTCCATCTTATTTCTTCAACCTGTAAATCCATTTGTTTTGCAATTGTTTTTTACCTTCAGGAAACCAAACCAAGTCTCAATTCTATTTATGTACCAAGGAATCCATGTCCTCTTTCATGCCTTGCTCCTGGTTCTTTTTTGTTTCTATTTGCATTGCTTCTTAGTATATTTTTGGTTCACCCAAATCAGTCAAAAATAAATAATACAATGAAAGAGAGTATCGTTTAGGGGTTCTACTTAACTTGGTCGATCTTCTAACAACACTTGCAGGAGTTTGAGGTACCTGCTATTGTTGTTGTTGTTGAACATTTTGATTTTCTTCCACCTTTGGAATTTCATTTTATGCGATTTCATCAATAATTGTGTATTATGTATTTTCATTTTTCTATTTAGTTGGACCCTACAAATAATCTTTGTTTATGAACTTCTCATTGAATGCTACTTCTCTACACCTAATGATTTTGTGATTTTTATAATCCCATAAGCGATAACCAAAATCATTAAATTTATATCCAAAAAAAGTATACTTCTTGGATTTTGCCTCAAGCTTTTTTTTTATTTTCTCTATCAATATGGACAAATTTTTCAGAACCAAAAGTCTTCATAAATGAGTAGATTGTCATTTTACCTATCCATGCCTTTTCTATAATACCACCATCCAAGGAACTTGAAATCCCTCTATTTATTAAGTAAACAACAATATCCATGGCATCTACCCAAAATTGTAAGGGCATTCATGCATGCAATCTCATATTCCTTGTACACTACATGATTGTCGTGTCCATCATTTTCGACACACCATTTTCTTTTGGTGTTCTTGGAACCTTCTTCTCTCCACTAATCCTAAGGTATGAATAGTAATTATCAAACTCCTTGCTGCAGTATTTGTCTCTATTATCTTATTTGAGAAACTTCAAATTATTTCCTATCTCATTCCGAGATATCATATTTTTTTCAAATGCAATAAACCCAAGCTTTCCTAGTCACATCATCAATAAAAGTAACATAATAATGAGAGCCACAAAGAGATATACTTGAGCTTATCCCCATATATATGTATGCACAAGCTCTAACTTTCCACTCTTCTTTTTCTTCCCATCTTTAAGAATCTAAATCTCTTTTGTTTTTCGTAAACATAGTGCTCACAGAAATCCAAATCAACCTACTTCAAATATGGCAACAAATTACTTGATTGGAGAATTTGTATCCCCTTTCACTCATATTTCCAAGCCTATGATACCAAAATGTTGTATATGCACTTGTAGAAGTTAAATCAATAGAAGAATCACCATTACTAGTACATAAATACAATGTACCTACATTCTCTCCTTTTGTTATTATCAATGATCTTTTAGTGACCTTCCACGAATTTTTTATAAATGAAGTTATGTAGCCTTCACTTTCCAACTCCCCTATTGAAATTATATTTCTTCTCAAATCATAAACATGCCTCGCCTCTTTCAATAACCATCGGTTTCCATGTTGTAATTTATTTATATCTTACACTTTCCAAAAATTTTACGTGGTTAAATATCACCCTAAACAATCTGTCTAAAATCACCTTGAATACAGTCTTGGAAATATTTCTTATGGGGTGTGGCATGAAATTAAGCCACTTAGTATAACACCCAAGAATCAGTGATATTATCTAATGAAATGATTAAAGCATCTTGCAACACATCACCTACTACATTTGCTTCTTGATTATTATCTTGTTATCCATCTCCTTGTTTTCCTTTTCAATACCAACAAACTTTCTTTGGGTGTCCTTTCTTCTCATGATGCCAGCACTCCTGCATCCCTCTATATTTGGATCTTCCCTTCTTAGAATTCCAACAATTCTCTAGGCTCTTTACTCTATCTCGTTTTGTCTACCCCTATTCTCCACAATCAAAGCATTACCTCATGTCTCACGTGTTCTTTTTCACTACATTTCCCCGCTAATGATAACACCAACAACATCATCAAACTTTAAAGTGGTTGAATCAAATATATAATTACTCACAACCATGACCAAGCCATTCCATGAATGAGCTCAAAATCAAAAGAGTCCTAACCTCATCATCAAATTTTACTTCTACAAAACTTAATTGATTGGTGACCATGTTAAACTTATTTAAACTATGAACAACAGACCCACCTTATGATATCCTCAGATTAAATAAACACTTCATAAGAAATACCTTGTTGGAGGCTAATAGTTTTTCATACAATTTAGTCAATGCCTTCATCAGATCCTTTGTTGTTATTTCTTTTGAAATTTTGAAAGCCATTGATGCTTCCAAGAACATGTGTATTTTTCCTAGTGTCTTTATGTCAAGAACCTCACATTCTTCATCCTTCATAGTCATCAACTTCTTTGTTTTTCTGCCCAATAGTAGGAAAATATCCTTTTGATATAGATAGTCCTCCATTTGTGTATCCCATAGTTGATATTTTGGCCATTAAAATTGTCAGGCCTAAATTTGAATTCTTCCACCATTGCTCCCACTCTAACCAAGAAACCCTCCTTTATTGTGAGTTTATCATCAAATATACCTTCTACTCTGATACTAGTTGTTAGGAATATGATCGAGCAATAAAAAACAAAATGAATGTGGAAATAAAACACAAAAGAAGACAATACAAGAGAGACACTGATATACGTGGTTCACCCAATATAGGCTACATCCATAGATAAATAGCTATTCATTTCTTTATTTCGTCTAGCAAAATGAAGGGGTAAAACCTATGACACATACACTACAACCTATTCTTCACTCTCTCGCGGTCTCCTCTCTCAGTGACAATTATCTCTCACAATACATAGCTATAATGACCTGATAAAAAAGGAGGGTTGTTTTCTCAAGCAAAAAAGGACACCAACATAATTTCTACCATCATATATGCATCCTAATGATGAACTATCCAAATTGACTACCAAAATACAATATTTTATAAGACAATTTTTCGAGTAATTTGTCTTCAGGGGGGACTCCAAAATCCATATCTAACCCCCATGGATTCCTTGGAGACACAAGTGGGGGGGCGGGGGGGGGGATTCCCCTCCCACATATCTCCCTTAAGAATTGGGGTCCAAACATGGTTGATTCAAGACATATAATTCAGAAATATAATTAGGCTCCATAACCAACAGAAACAACACATGGACATGTATGTGAGTGACATGTATATTCCTTTGAACTCTACTGGAAGTGGGGAGGAAGTTTGGTGAGAGGTGACTCAGGACATTTTTTGTGACATTGACATATCACTTTCTCAACTAGACAAACTCGAGGATCTATCGAGATATGGTGATGATTACAAACTATCTTCTAGTAACACTACTAAAGCATCTCCTTTGTCGTTTTTTTGGGGTAGGGGGGTTATGGTAAATAACCCCTATTTAGTGGGGGATTTATCCATTGGGGATGAAGCTATGTTGGTGTCATATTAAACTGTGTCGAAAACAAGTTTGGGAGGTGATAGGCTTACTTCCGAACTCTTTTCTTATTCTGATTCTATTGAAAAAAATGTTTCTCATCTCCCCACCATAGGATCTAGTTATTCTCTATCATCTCATAGAGGCAACCCTTATAATTTGAGGCCTTGAACAAGTGTGTTGGATTCGAGGGCTTCATGGGGACAAGGGTCTAATTGTGCTAAGCAAATAGGGCCTTCCAAGGTGGTTGTAAGTTGGCCATTAAGCATTCCCAAGAGAAGGTTTCTCATGAGATTAATTAAGGGAGGGAGTGATTATTATATGGGGCCCTTAGAGCAAGAAATGCCTCCACTTTGGACCCTTAATTTATGTGAATATTAGAGGCCTAGGAAGGAAGTACAAAAAATTACCCCTCTAGTGCCTAATGCTGTAAAAAAATATTGATATGGTCCTTATCAAAGAAACCATGGACAATCATTGATTTTTGACCTACTATTAAGGTTCTTTGGTTGTGAGTTATTTGCTTTAGATTCCTTTAGATAGTCTGGGCGATTTTTTTCAAGTTTTTATTAAAAATTTACGTTGTTAAATTGTTTTATAGTCCACTTTGGTTTGGTCTTGGAAGTTTACAGTAAACAGTTAGATGTCACTTCTATTATTTTAAATCTCTATGATCACTATGAAGGGAGATAGGAATTTTAGGGTCATTTATCCTCCCTATAGTCCCTCAACATGGAGAATCTTATTATTGGTGGAGATTTAAATTTCACTATTAGTCAGGATGATGTTTGAGGTCATTTGTCAAGGGAGGAATCACTAGCATAGTTTTTTCTTAATGACTTTGAAGCGGTGGGGTGGGTTGATGTGGCTCTTGTTGGCATCAAACCAATTTGGAGCAATAATCTTGTGGATCAAGATGGGGTGGAAAAATGGCTTGATTATTTCTTGGCCCATGAGAACCTTCTCTTGCATGTGGGTTTCTTTATATCTTGGTTGGGTGGAATACATTGTTCTTACCATTTTCCAATATTTTTAGAAGTGGGGGTGAGATATGATAAACATGAGTCCCCTTTTAAGTACAACTCTACCTAGGCTTTGGAGGACTATTTTTAGCAACTAGTGCAGGAGGTCTAGGGACCTGTTGAGGATAGCCTCCACAGAAGGTGGGTGTGTACAATATATGTAACTATGAAACAATTAATGGTTGGAATGGATCAGTGGGCGCCTAAGAATAACCATACACATGAAGAAATTGAGAAGGACTTGGCCAGTATTTTTAGTTTGTTGTTGGAGGAGTTGAGAGATAGGGGAACTATGGAACGGATTGTCACTTTGGAGAACCAATGAAACAAATTACTAAAGGAGAAGGAGATTATGTGGTGGCTTAAAAGTCAGGATTTATGGATTTCATCATGAGATCAAACTACACATTTTTCTAGAATTTCTCCAATCATAGACAAAACAAGAATATGATTCGAGATCTAAATGACAACAATGGAAATCAAGTCTAGTATTTTAGAGATCTTGCACGACTCGAGGTGGCACATTTCAGTGCACTTTATTTAGAGATGAACTGTGAAAATTTGGGGAGATTATGAGGTTAATAGCTTTCTTTCAAATCCATCAAATAGGGGAAATGGTGGACATTTTACAGAGGTTAGTGTTTTTAGGGCAATTTTTCTTCACTTAGTCAATTCACAAAATTGCCATACTTTTCCAGAATGATGTCAAATTGCAACATTGACTTCATGATAGCATAAAAATACCATCATGTGTCTTTCTAGCCTCATCATGCATGCACATGCATCTCTTCCTTTGTTATTCTTTTTCTTGACACTGAGTTTGCCCCGACATCATGCCCTTGGTTATTCCTTTGTCATTACTGAACTCCTCTGACATCAATGATAACTACATTCAACATTCTCCCCCTTTGGCATTGATGGAAACATATAAACATTCTCCCCTTTTGACAACAATGACAAAGGTTAACCTGCTATGCCCTTGATGTAACCATCTTGATAGAGAATTTCCTGTCTTTTTTTTNTGGAAACATATAAACATTCTCCCCTTTTGACAACAATGACAAAGGTTAACCTGCTATGCCCTTGATGTAACCATCTTGATAGAGAATTTCCTGTCTTTTTTTTTTTGACAACTGCCCTTGCCAATATATCTCCTCTTTTTAAGAAATTTAGCTCTCTGCTTCTCTTCCTCTTGTTAACTGGACTTGGTACTAATCATTGTGTTATTACCATCCTCATTTACTTTCTTGTAGTGAGTCTTTGAAGGAAAACATGGATGATTAGTTCATAGACTCCCCTTTTCAATGTTTTCTACATTTTGTGACAAATTTTACACTCATCATAAGTTTTCTTCCATACACTACTCTTTAAAAATGTATCATGTAACTTGCTCTTTGTAAGGAGCTTTCAATGCCATGAAAGCAATTTATTATCCATATTTCTTTGTTCCTTTAGACATTGACCAGGTTTAACTAGCTTGATTGATACTATATTCTTCTTTCATAGCTTGCACCATAATTCCTTGGTCTAAGGTAACAACAGGCTTTGCTACAAGTTCATAAATATGCTCCTGATACAAAATTTTAGAAAGAACTTCATCAAACTGATATGTGTTTGAATATCAATTGTTCCTTCGCAATCTTTACTGAAAAAGTGCTCATCCTGGCACTTTTTCAATAAACTGCATCTTTATCTTTCAGATCAGCCTTGAGTTTTCTTCCATTGTCAATAATTTTGTAGTTAAATCTGCTTTTAAAATATTAGATCAAGAATGATTTCAACTCACAGAATGGTTGTTCATAATTGCCCTATCAGACAGTTCTTAAGATTATCTAAATGGTACCCTTCATATATGTTCTTGTATTAATATTTAGATGTGCTCATCAACCATGCAAATAGGATTATCAAACCCTCCAAGTGTGAAATGTGGAAGATCATCCCAAACAAATGTGATCAAATGAGTACTTTTAGGATGGACAGAGTTTTTACTTTATGTTGGCATGACTTCATATTCTAAGTAATAAGGATAACTTTCATCTTCTATTGGATTACAGACTTCATGGTCTTCATGGATCTCATGGATCACGCATTTTAATATTTTCATGTTTCTTCACAAGTTTTACACTTTGCTCTATGTCAACCATACACCAGTCTTATCATTTAACCATGATCATCTCTTATCTTCTCTGATTCTTCTTTTGATTTTGTTACACTCAACCATTAAGCATGCTTGTCACATAGATGATTCCTAGACAAAATGTTTTTCTTCAATTTGACACTTCTTGCCTTTGAGGAAGATAGCTTTTACCAAGTATTTCTTATGACTCTTCTTTGTGTTGTTTTGATGGCAACCTCGAAACATTATTTTCTTCTTACCAACTGATATTTTCAAGTACCAATTGCAATTTTATGATATCAACTCCCCTGAGTATATGATCCCTTCTAATGCTAATTTCATGGTTCTCTTCTAGGTCATGAGATATTTTAGAAAAGGCATCCACCATTATAATCTTCATATCCATCGGTGCATTCTTCTTCATCTTGATTTCCCTCATAATGGATGTCATTTTTATTTATAGCACTATTATGCTCATCATCATCTTTGGAAACTTCACTAATGTTTGAAATTTGTGTTTCTTCTAAGTCTTTGTAATCTGGCTTTTTTCTCCACATCTTTCCATGAGGTACCCTGCTTACTGGTCTTCTATCATTTGATGTGTTTATGTCTTATTTCCTTCTAAAACTTTGATCTTTTCCCTTGGTTCTGCAATCAGAAGCCTTGTGACCAAACTTATGACAGCAATGGCAATATCCAAAAAATGTTTTTTCATATTTATAGAATCTTTGATCTTTCTACTTGTAATGGCTATTTTCATTTTCATATATTCTAAAAAAAATTATTTGGGCAAAATTCTGATGACTGAATTTAGTCTTTCTGTAGTTCTTCTTCTGCTTGGGTGTATTCTTCTTATAGACATAAAAAATTTCATATGCCTTGGAATTCAGGGTTTCTTCCTTCTTGAGTGCAGCAACATAGCTTCTTTCATCTTGGTTTGTGAAAGAGGAATATTATGGCTTCTTTTCTTTGTCACATCCTAATCTAGATTTATTGCTTGATGGTCTTTGGCTACTTAAGATATCATCTAAAATCCTTGATCTGTTATCAAATTCTGATTGAACTGATTTCTCATCAAGCTTCTTCCTAAGTAGGATGACTTCTGCTTCAAGTCTTTCAGAGTCTTGTATTTTCTCCTTGAATTTTTCATTAACAGGCTGTTGATCTTTTAGCCTCTCTACTTCTCTCTTGAATTTTACAACTTCTTGTTTTAAACTTTCGGCCTCTTTTTGGTATTTTGACAATTGTTATTTTACATATTTGTTCTTCATTATGCTTTTTCTCAATTCTCCGAGGGCACTTATGAGTTCATCCTCTGGGTCCACCTCTCCTTCCACATCTGAATCATCTTCTTGAGTTACTGTCCCCATGAATAGGATTTCTTCATCTTCACTTGTCTCTTCATCTTCATTGTCTTCCTCGGAATAGAATTTTTTCTTCTTTTTCTTAAATTTCTTCTTGTACATAATCTTGCTCTTTCGATCTTTCTTATGACAGCAAGGTTTTTCATCATCATCACTATCTTCCTGTTTTGGGTAAGGACATTTTAAGACAAAGTGACCAATCCTTCCACAGTTAAAACACTACAAGGGTAGCTTTCCTTTGTACTTTCCAGTATCTCTCTCAAGTTTCTTGATGAAAATAGCTTCTTCATCATTTAGGTTCTCTTATTGTTTCTTGGATAAGGCTTCAAATGCTGCTTCTTTCTTTGATGGTCCATCTTGTCCTACTATCATCTCATATGCAGTGAATATCCCATGTAGTTCATATACTTTCATGAGGTCAAGATCATCTTGTTCTTCTAGAGTAGGTACTTTTGAGTCATACTTCATGGGAAGGGTTCTTAGTACTTTGTCAACGACTTCTCTCTCCTTCATTTCTCCTCCAAGGCCTCTAATAGCATTAACACTTTCATCTACTCTTAAAATATATTATGCAATATTTTCTTCCTCTTTCATTTTTAGGCTTTCAAACTTTCCTTTGTATGTCTAAAGTTTGGATTGTTTGAATTTGGATGCTCCTTCATAAACAATTTTTAACATATCCTAAGCATGTTTGGTTGTCTTGCATTGCATGAATTTCACAAATATTGAATTTGTTAACCCACTTAGGATTGCATTCAGGGATTTAGCATTGGCTTCATATTGATCTAGTTCATCTCTGTTTGTAGGTAGGTTGTCTGGTATTTTGTACTCTTTTTCAACATACCTCTAGACTTTGTATCCAAGAGATATTAGATGGCACTTCATTCTTACACTCTTGTATGCATAATTATCTCTTGTAAATAACGGAGGTTTGTTGGTGGCTAAACCTTCTTGTTGATCCACGGTGGTTTTTACTAGGATCTTCCTTCCAGTGATTAAAGTGTAGTGAAGGATCCTGCTCTGATACCAATTGTTGGAATATTGGACAATACTGAGAGGGGGGTGAATTGGCATTGACCTTTTTAACAATTTTAACCACTTCTAAAATAGTAAATAACAAACAGAATCAACAAGATACAGAGAACACAAATTTATCGTGCAATCCCAATTGGGAAACCCACAAACACTTTCTATAACTGCAAAATTGTATTTACAAATGGTTTATGTTTGCTTCTACAGACAAGGATGCTACAATACCCTATTTACTAGCTACTACTGGAAGGAGGATACAACCCCCTATTTTGTCAGCTACAACTGACAAGATGCTATGCCACCCTTATTTACTAGCTTCTAATGGAAGGAGGCTACAACCCCCTTACAAGAATGTACCCTGCCCTAGCACCACCATGCCACCCTAACATGTTTTTATCAGACTTCCAAATATTCTTATGTATTCAATTTGGTCATTGATTTCTCATCACTCATTGGTCTCTGTCTTCTACTATTGCTACATGGATCTGGACTGGAGAGACACTTTCCCTCCGGGTTTGAATTATGCATAAATATCATCATATCTTTACTTGAATTATCATTTTTTTCATTGAAGCGTTGTCGGAATTCTTCGTGTCCCTTCTCAAATGTTGAGCTTCATCGTTAAGTTCAATTTTAATAGAACTTAGATTTTGCAAAGTTAAATCAAATTAACTTATCTCTAATTTTAGTTGTTCTACAAAATTATTCTCCTTCACCTAGAGGATTAGCTTACGGTCATTGATCTCCTCGGCAATCATTCTTGTCCTTTGATCATAGATTATGGAACGACAACTACTTTCAAATTTCACGGCCAGATCTTGCCACTATATTCCGCGTATTTTCACGCAGTGGAATCGTCCTTGATCATTGATCTGACAATGATCACGATCCCATCGTCGATCTAATATCTGCAGTTATACTTCCGTAATTATCTTTCTGCTTCCGCAATTTCCTTTCCCCAACGACCTTTCCGCATTTATCTATCTGCAAACTGTCTTTCTGCAATTAATCTTTCACAATGATCTTTTCGCAATCCGCGAGAACTCCTTCCTTCCACAATTGTGGGTTGCGGATTGCGTGGTAGCCTTTCAACTTTTTCAAACCAAGCTTCTGCATTTACCCTTTCCGCAACGATCTTTCCGTAGTCGTCCTTTCCACAATTTGCGGGAAATCCTTCCTTTCGCAATTGTGGGTTGTGGGGTTGTATTTTAACTTTTTCGAACCAGGCTTCCGTATTTACCCTTTCCGCAATCGTCCTTTCCACAATTTGCGGGGTTGCGGGGCTGCCTTTCAACCCTTTTTTTAAACTGCAGGCATGATTCTTCTTAAGGATAATATGATTTTTCACTAACTTGGTAGGTGTGACATTCACACGTGTGACCTCCAGATGAGAAACCAAGACCATAGGTAGATGGCGAAATTATCAAGGAGAATATTGATAGCCTCTGAAAAATTTATTGACACATAGACAGCCTCTGGCGTGCATTTCCAGATGGCCCTTTAATCTTATGTATTTGACACTTGAGGCAGATTTCATTTAATAGGGAAACACATTTTTTTCTCAATTTTGGCAGGTTAATTTCTTGCACATTTGACCACCAGAGAGTAAACCAAAACCATGACTGGATAAACACTTCACCAAACAACATATTCATGCCATTGGATTAATTTAATGGCTCAAGGTCATCATTTAGTGGGCATTTGCAAATGGCCTTTTGCAACTAGTTTTAACAATTAGACAGTTTTTATCAAACCCTAGGTCAACTAAGGTGGATTCTTACTTTCACTAAACTTGGAAAATGAAGCATCCAGAGTATGGAGGACATCATGCTGATTCTATCCATGCCAAATTCATCCACTACAACCTCATTCTCTCTCCTTAGTGGGCATTTTACTTGGAACAGTGCAAGACCATGCCAGAAGGAACTTTTGGCAAATTAATAACTTCATCCTCATAGACCCTTTTGACAAACTAATGATGGTTATATGCACCAATCAACAATCTAGACCACTGTACCTTCAGAATAATTTAATTCATCAAATAGGGGAAATGGTCGACATTTTACAGAGGTCATTGTTTTTAGGGCAATTATTCATCACTTAGTCAATCCACAAAATTTCCATACTTTTCCAGAATGATGTCATATTGCAACACTGACTTCATGATAGCATCAGAACACCATCATGTGTATTTCAAGCTTCATTACACATGCCACATCATCATGCATGCCATATCATCACTTCCCTTGTTAATCATTTGTCTTACACTGAGTTTGGCCTGCCATCATGTCCTTGGTTATTCCTTTGTCATTACTAAAATCCTTTGACATCAATGGCAACTACATTCAACAAGCATGGCATTCCATGCAACTAGGAGAAAAAGGAAAATCAAAGGACTATCTATTGGGGGTCTTGAACAACTAACTCATTTGATATTTGTACATGACATGATGTTGTTATATTTATGTTCGGAGGTTGAAGGTTGAAAGTGTGAAGATATACTCTCAATATTATATCTTGCAATAAGGATGGAAAAAATATGGTGGAATTAGTGATATACTACCCTGAGGAGGATGAGGCACGCCAATTAGTCTGGAGTTGAGTGTTTCCTTACTCCGATCAATGGAAGCAAGGATCAAGTAATTGGGTTATATTCTAAAGCATAATACGTATGGGAAGGTCAATTGATCTTGGTTGGTAGCTAAGGTCAAGAGGAGGATCAATTTTCTGTGTAACCATTGGATTTCTCAAGGAGGTAGGCGCATTCTCATGAAATCAAATTTGGAGTCGATCTCAGTCTATCAGCATTCGACGACTTATATTTCAAGAGGTGTTTTGGATAGAATTTGCAATATTTTCTTTAATTTTATGTGGGAAGGAGGATGTGAGTATAAAGTTTCACATCTTTCCAATTGGAGAGTAATTGCTACACCAAAAATCCTTGGGGATGGGAATGAAAAACTTTAAAAAAAAATAGGAAACCTTTGGCTAGAAAATCTATGTGGAATTTCTTGACAAAAGATAGTTTGTGGCATCGAACACTTGTAGAAAAAAACATCTCTCTAGGATCGATGATTGACTAGATCCATAATAAAATTAAATCAATGCTCTATGTTTCAAACCAATGGAAGGCCTTGCCATTGCCTTTTTCACGTATAGGCATGCATTTGGATTGGAAAGTGGGACATGGTTTGTCAACATGGGTGGGAGATAATCCTTTAATGGGTTTTGGTTGGGATGTGTTTTAGTCAGAGAAATTGATTGGGGATATTCAGTTGCAAAGTATGTGTACATTAAACTACTTCAATAATGTGATTAATAAGGATGGTTGCATTCAAAACATTTGGGTTTTCAGGGGAAATTGACAGACAAGTGGGATCAATTTATTCGGGAATTGAGGAAGTTGCACATCTATGTTTAGAAATAATATGATGAGCTAGTGTGGACCTATAATTAAATCAATGGTTAGTATTTGGTCATGCTTGGTTATTCAGCTTTACAACTTTTTGGGCATTGGGAGTCGAAGCGGTGGTGGCATAGGGTTTGGTAGGTTAACGCCCCGCCAAAGAATGTATTTTTTTTATCTCTCTAGTCTTGAAGGGCAAGGTACTAACCTGGGATAGTATGTGCATTAAGAACTACCAAGGACCGAGGATTTGTTTTCTATGTTGTTCTTTAGATTAAACCAACGTTCATCTATTTTTGTGTTGCCCATTTATTCATTAGGTTTGGAAAAACATTGGTAAGAATATGAAGATTATGCATTTTGGGGATAGGGACTATTTAATGAACTATTTTGTAGGTTTCTTTCAACATAGTTAGATTAAATCTCTGGGATTTTTCATAACTAGTATGTTGGGGAATTTGGATCACTCAAAATGCATATATTTTTGAGGACAAGCAAGTTAGCAATTGTCCAGTCATGTTACAGACATTAGCTCTATTGAAATATTATGGTCATTATTTCAATTCTATGCCTTCAAGAGAATTGGTATTGTTCCTATTAAAAAGGATTCCATGTGGAGTTACTTCTATGGGGCCTACTAGGGGGAGGATAGACTGTGTAATCTTGGATTTGTGTTGCACCACTTGAAGGGTGTTTATTTTAAAGGTAAGACAATCCTAGGTGAGGGTTCTAATAATTTGGGTAAACTAAGTGCAGTTTACAGGATTATGAAATTTCAATATGAACATGGTATTTCACACCTTCAAGTTTTCAACAACTCATCCTTGCTAATCATTTTTTTAAGGGGTATCTATAGATATACGGTGTTGGTTTGAAGCAATTGGCTTGGGATGTGAGAGATATGTCAAGAACTTTTAGAAGGGTGAATTTTACACATACTTCAAAGAGTTGAATATAGTAGCAGTTGCCTTGTCTAAGGAGGCATTCCAACTAGAACTAGGTCATATGTTCATAGAAGAATATTTGGATGATGAATTCCAGTCTTAGTAGAATGAAGCTCTTGGGTCAACTAGTGAACAATTTATTATGTAGTTGTTTTAGAGTTGGGAGACAAATTTTGTATGTTGAACCTATTTGTATTTTTGGGTATCACCGCCTAATAGTGGGAAATTTTGTATCACAAGTTTTATAGAAGGTGTTTCAAACAAAATGCTTTGGCATCTAAAGAAATGATATTTCAGTTCTGCTTATATAGAAAATACGATTTTTTTCTTGAGAGAAAATATCATATCCATTCATTAGTAATCTAAGGATGTCATAATCATTTCAAAAAATTAAGTAAATTTAATAATAACGAAGAAGTAACAATATACAAAATAAATAGTGCTCGTGATGGGTGTTACAATATTAAGCTTCCAAGTTGAAACAAGGAGACACAATTATTGCAAGATTATACTATTTCTATCCCCAACACTCAAAATGAGAGAGATCCCAACTGCTCCCCTTTAGTGATATTGTGCTCACACACATTTGTGGAAGAACCTATGGCTATGTAATTCTCTTGATTTTAACATCTATGTAACCATTTGACCTTCTTTATGTAACCATATGACCTTCTTAAGAAAGAAAAATGACCTAACGTCTCATGGAATCTTTTTATCATAAATAAAAAAAGTATCATATCATATCATTTATCTTCTTCCCTATTCAATGCTCATAAAAGTGTATGTTTAATCATTCTCAATTTTTTTTGTAGGGAGCACTTTATGTGCTTAACTATTTGTGATAGCATCCCATTTGATAAAGGTACCTTTTTCTTTTACGACTTAATGTATGAGGGAGTGGAAACTCTCCTATAATGTTTAGGATGACAAAATCAAGTTTAATATTTTTGTAATGCAAATCATTTAAGGAGGATATTCCCTCAAGTACTTTTTAAAGCATTCAATAGCAAGTCTACTTTGCATTCAAACTCCATATTTTATCGAACATTATTGCTAATATGAAACATCAAAGGCATCATGTTTAAAAATTCATTTGTTTTTCACATGATATGGTTTTACATAATACATTCTTATGTAAAGAATATTTATATGTAATTTTTATTTTTTTTTAATTAAAATATACATTATATAAATAATTTTTGCCTAAAAATTAGAAGAATATGAGAAATAAGATATAATAACATTTATATAATCTAAACCAGTAACTTTGAAATCGCAACTATAATTTAATTAAGATCGAAAACATTCATTAAATTTATTTCATATAAGTTTTCCAACATCTTTAAAATCAACATAAATTGTTCCAACTAAAAATACTTGACCGCAAAAGATAACTCTATATATATAATCTTTCCCTTTTTTTCATATATATATATATGAAACCATATATATAAATACACATTATATATTATCTGTCCCATATAGAAACATATTTATTAACCTACCTAAAACTGCCTAATAAAATAGTTTAACATTTATTAAGAATTATATATGCTTTTACATTTTAACACTATATTATTCTATTAATTTTAGTTTATTAGGTCTAAAATAGATAGTGAATAAATAAACTATTAAAGCATTTTTTCCGCAAGGTCACTAGTTCAAAACTTTACAAATATAAATCTTTAAAAAAAAGCTATATAAATTTTAAATAACATATGTAACAATACAAAGTATTTGTCCAAAAATATTTTTTAAACTATATTTAAAACTTTATATTATGTCACCACATGTGATATATATAAATTTATCATGAGTATTAATTCATTAAGATATGGGCAAAAATTTTCAATCTTCTAAAGTTTGTAATATTTTTTATTAAATGTAATGGAATTTAGACTAATATTTAAAACATTTAATTATTATTATTATGGTTTATTGTCTATTTTTTATATTACTATTAGTTGGGGATATGACGTTGCTCTTGGTTCGACCCTGGGGCGATGATGATATCAGCAATTGTATAATTATCCTTGTCAATAGTACCTTCTTTATCATAAATCTATCATCCATGATTCAAATAGCAAGGGAAAGGGATGACAATTAATATTCCAGTTTTCCAAGATCGGGCTAGTTAAAAAACTTTTTCTACGGAGTGCCTTCCCGAAAAGTAAATGGTTCAGATCACATGCCCGAGTGCCAGCTTAGAGTTACCAAGCTCAAAGTCTACAGGTTTCCAATGACAGATTGCATCAAGATTTTCGAGTATAGTTTTCGTACTGCAAAGATTTATGTGCTTGAATGTTGATATATGATACAATACTCAGTCTCAGTTTTCAATGCTATGCATTCTCATGGAGAAGAAAGGTATCTCACAACTCTTTAATGTATCAACTCATTTCATCAAATAGTAGCAACTTCAATGTCTTCACTAGAGTAAAAAAATTTAATGCAATTCTCCAAGCATCAGAAACTTTAATGCAATTCTCCAAGCAGCCAAAAAGGTGCAACACATGCAACAACAATGCAATTGGTAATATACTCCAATTAATGATGAGAGAGACAAACAAATACTAATCAATTCCAGGTTACCCAAATTAACATACATCTCAACGGAGCTCAATGGTGTCACTTTTCACCAGTTTGGACTGCTCACACACCAGGCATCAAAATAGGGTTTAGATGAAGGTATTATTTCAAACTTCAACACATAGCACTAGCTCCAAGATACTTTTTACAAAGCAACCAATACGAACCGCAGCAGTGAATGAGTATTTACTACGAGAAATAGTATATTCGTTATTATATTTCCATTCACTAAATAATGAATATTACTGTGTTCGCAGCATTCTTCATACAGGAGTGAGGAATTACCAGGATATAGAGATTCAATAAGGCTTGCTTGCTTTTGCGGACAGACCTTGTTATAGACAGAAAGTTGCGTGGAAGTGGACGAGTTTATCTATCACAAATTACTAGTGCATCGGGGTTATTTGCTCCCATAAGTAAGTAAGTAATTAAGTCATTTGCATCTCCTAATATTCCTTAGTTGTATCTCTTTAAATGTCGGCAAATTCTTGGTTCTCATGATTCTAATTTGTAATCATGATGTGTGATTTCAGCCTCAAAAGCGTTTTCATCATGGGAGGCAGTGAAGCTCCACGGCCCTGGAGGTATTATTGCACAAGAACGACAAGAAAGACGTGATGCGACATCTATAAGGTTTAATGGAGGTTTAATGGCCCATCTCCATTAATTTAGGGTTTTATTACCTTTTGTTTGAATTTTTTTTACTTAAATAAAAGGTTGCTTCCATGATGTTGTTGAATTTTTCTCATAATTTCAGAGTCTGTAACAAGCGCCCACGGAATCTAGCGGTCGATAACGTGTGGTGTAAAGGGTTTGGACCCGTCGGCTCTCGTCGTGGGTATGTTCCTCAATGTTTAACGCTTCAATACTATGGTTTCTTGGAATTGGAAGCTAATACGGTTTCAATAAAGTCATACACTACGCGTTGTGCATATGACTGTTGACGGATTTTAATGCTTCCATGTTTATTGTTTTTAATGTTTAAGGATTTCTTTCTATTTTAAATTATTATTATTATTATTTTTATGATGAAGTGTTGCATTGCACTCTTTCTTTCTGTTTTTTTTGAAAATTATGCATTTGGTGCACAATTTGCTAAAATTTGACTCAAAGTTTGAGCTGGAACGGCCTTGGACAGACTCAACTTGAAATATTGCCTCCATATTTTTTTAGCTATTCAGCTTCTCAAAAAAAATTGAGGTTTAGGGTTTGTTTAATATTAAGAGTAGTGGACGGTGAACAGTTAGTTATTTCAAAAATATTCTCATTTGTTTGTGCAGAGAGGCTTTCATTACAGATCCTAGGATTCTGTAAACAAGCACCTCTATGTATTTAATAAAGGAAAGGCAACACATATTATTGATAGGACTTCGGTTTGTTAAACCAGAACGCAATAATAACAATTTAACTTTAAGCTAACATTCAAAATAGAAGACGTATAAAGCTCTCTTTCAGAGGCTCAATTCATTGAGAACCAGATCCAGCAGGCTTACCAAGATAACCATTCATATCAGTGTCTTAGTTCGTTGAGAACGAGAATCAGCAGTCTTAGCAAGATGGTTATTCAACACAGAGTAAGAGCGAAGGGTGAGTTTGAACACGGCAAAGGCAGAGGGTGTTTGCAGGTTTCCAGTGACAGATTGCATAAGATTTTTAGGTATGTGAAGATCTATGCTTTTAAGTTTTTGGAAGTGTAATTATTTTGGTTAATAGTTGTGTTGACAAGTGAGCCAATAAATTGTTATTATTATTAGTTTTATATAAGTCTTTGGATTGATACAATCAAAATCAGTACATTAAATCTAAATAATTAAAAAATTATTATTAATTATTAAGTCTTTATAAAACAAATTTCCACATATATTTTAAATAAATTTTTAAGTCTGGCCTGCCTTGAAAATGGAGAGAAGCAGCAAGAAGATAGGATTTCAGAGCTTGAGGTGGAGTTGAAGTCAACTGAGACTAAACTACATGCTAAAGAAAGAGAACTTCAACCTTGGCAGGAATGAGTTCGATGACTTGCTGAGCTTTCATTTGGGGCCAATTAAAGCATTGCCTCTCTTACTTATGCTCTTCTATGTTGTTTGAACATTGTTAACTGCACATCACACAATAACACATACACAATAACATATATACACATGAAGTTAAAGTGTTAACTCAACTAGTTGTTGTCAATGTTGTCGGCCATTTGGCTAGTTTTGGGTCAGCAGTTGCCTGGTTCAAACTTCCCTGAGTGATGTGCACTAATGTACATTGACATCCAGATGTGGGGAAGCATCCCTTGGATGATGACATCCCAGGTTTTAATTGGAAACAAAAATGTATGTATGTATGTATTAAGACACAAATTTCCACGAAGTTGCATCTTTCAGGGGACTTGAAAGCTCACTTGTAACAGATTTGTACTTGAGCCGTATTTAAGTACTTGTATGGCTTACTGTATGTTTAAATTGAGTGGTGATTTTCAGGTGACAATTATGCATCCTTTGAAATGACAAATAACGCTGATGGAAAAAGGCACTACACAAAGAAGGATTATGTAAGGAGTTATGTTAATTCAATTAACAACTCAAAATAGGAGGGGAAATCCATGTTCCCATTGTGGTCATTTTGTCATTGTACATAGGGCTCTCTAGAGTCCACTGCAGACTCTTTGGAACAACTTAATTACAGAGGAAATATTACTGACTTTTGCATGGGTTCCGCTGACTTAAAATATTTTGAAGATAGAGTGCAAACATGATCGGTACCTGATTTTCAAGATTCCACTGATGGGACCTGCATGGATTTTGGAAAGCATGTTGCTGATGCTGGGTCTGATGGTTGTTGTGAAAGTAATTGTACATCCAAAAACAACATTGGGCAGGGAATTGGAGATATGCAAGAGAATGGATCTAAGGCAAGCACTGGCTGCTCAGTTTTTGGACATGGATGGCATGAGACATAGTAGTACTGTTCTTTTGTTGGATACTTTCGGTTGTCTACAATCTAAAGTTCCCCCCTATGTAAGTTTATATAAATATGGGCAAGCCTTTATTTATGCACGTTTATGTGCTTTCAATTCATCTAATGAGTGTTTGTTTCCACATGCAAATTAGTAAATATGGCCTCTGCTGGGCTAACATAATTCACATATGGGCTCCATTCAGCCATTAATGCGACCTGCCACCTGAAAATTAGATGTTTGGCTGCCAATTTTAAAAATTGTTCAGCAAGTCTCTCATGCAAATTTTGGTGGCCAATCAAACTTATTTTAAAGGAGACGCTTGTTTTGGCAGTCCTACTAAGGTATAGTGAATTAAAAAAGTGATTTTAGGATGAAGTTTTTGATTACATGTATCTTACTCTAGTATATCTAGTATAACATTACACTTATCTTAGTCTAGTACTAACATTACATGTAGTTTAAATATATTTATGTCCAGTTTGATGTGATAGTTTTTTGCCTCATTTTTTGAAGGTTTTTTGTGTCATGTCTGAGTTATTTTTTACTTGTGTTGTTAAATATATATCATTTAGGGCCATTTCCCTTATATGAGAATAAAATATCAAGTGGAATGCCATGAATTAATATTAAATCAACTCCCTGTCTTAAGTCTTTTCATTTTTTTCTAGCTTTGGAAGCAACAAAGAGGAAGAGTATTTTTAAAAGACCATATGCCAAAATATTTGTTTTCGGTCACGTTTGAGAATCAATAGCTTCTGTTTTGTAGCAATATCAATAACGGTTAGTAACTACGGTGACGTTGCCACCTCGTGGCTCTTGCTATAACATATTTTAGTTATAAAATAATATATCTAAAATCTATTATAATTAAAAAAAATGATCATTTCTTTTATGTCACAAGAATGTTGGAGGTTTTGGCAATAGTGGGAGATTTGGTGGAAAAAGAGGGGGACACTTAGACATTTAAGTGTCAACATGAAAATCAAGGTTGTAGATTCTACAACTTTTTAGGTATTAAAAATAATTTTGTTTGCTCGTTTTAAATTCATTTTTGGTAAAGTAATTCAAACCTCAAATTGAAGTCATGTGGAGTAATTAAAACATATACGTGATTGAAGAACTTCTAAGTTACTATAACATGTTAAAGGCCAAACCTATGTGATTGTTATTTAGGCATTTTTTTACACCTAACTTGAATTTGAATATTATAACAAGTTGTGGTTGGCGGGGTTTTAACATTTTTCTCTGGGGTGGAATCACCTTACCAATAGGTACCTATTAATGGTTCACCTTACCAATAGGTGGTGACCAATGGATTTATTGTGGATGTCAAATTTGGATTGTGCAACATCACAATAAAAGTTTTAAATCCTATGCATATCCAATCCTATATTTAGATTTAATAAAGCATGATTCACTTAGATTTTATCAAGGAGAAAGACAGGAAAATAGAAGAAATATGAAGAAAATATTAAGTAGAACACAAGAGTAAAAACTCAAGTGGATTGATCTTCCATTGTGTTTATTGAGCAAAAACCCATTACAATATATATGCATTATTACATGCAATACCTTGGGAAAATACCATGGGTCCAACAAACCATATGAGTAGCTCGCATTAATGTTGGCTTATCTTGACTAATTCCCTCAATCTATGACATTGCGCCAAGTGTAACTCCAAGTAGTGGCCATAATGAGGTGAAATGAACCTAGATGGGTCATGAAGTGGTTAGGCTAGTCAACAACTATGAAAGAAACCATCATGAGGGCACTAGAGGTGGTTTAATGGATTGGTTTTGGACCATCAATGAGAAAATTGACCAAATCCTCAAGAGGGCGCACCCAGTCTCCTTAAAACAGGGAAATGCAATAACTACCCCATAAATGTAGCATAGAGGAGCGCATCGATTCCATAGAATAAGGAAAGGAGTGGGTAAGTGGACAAACAATCTTTTATGGCACAACCACTAGTCTAAGTGGGTCAAATGTGGACAAACTCTTGGTCCAAGACACTAGACTAGGAACTAGAACCATTTTTACATGGAACAAATTACACTAAACACTTGGAACCTTATGAAAAGAGTATTAACCAAGATTTAGATGGGAAATATGTTCCAACACCCCCCCTTAAGCAAAAATGGTTGTGATCAATTACTAAGGGCCCAAGCAACAAGGCTTATGGTCACCCTTTACATAATTAATCCATTTGAACTGAGGAAAGAGGCAAAGCCACGAGGGGAAAATCCTCCCTAGAAAATGGACATGAAAGAGAAACCAAAATCTGTGTACACTCCAAACTAAATGACTATGTATGGAGGATTCATCCTCTTAGGAAGAAGTGGAATGTGCTCAACCAACTCAGGAATGTGTACAACTGCATGATGAATCTTGGGACCATGTAGAACAATTGAAATGCACTGATAAGAGAGCAAAGGTTTCTCTTTGGACTTGAACTTTGAACCAACAAGGGTGCCATGTCCAAAAGAGACTTGAAGTGCTTGAGAATAAGTGCCCCAAGCAAATCTTAAGGCTCTTGAAGAATCAATTTTGAAAGAAGGTTGTAATCAGCTCCAAGAAGGTGGAACAAGAGTCCCTAATGTGCCAATTTGATGGCTAAGGATTCTCCATATTCAAATGAACTTGAAGCAATTGAACTAGTCATGGTGTAGGAATACATAGGAAGCAAAAGAGTGTGAAGCAATGAGAGATCTTCACTTGACTTCCAAACTTTTCCTTGACCATATTTCGAACTAATACTCTCATGTGAAGAAAACCCATCTTTTAGAGAAGGCTCAATATGATCACCAACTAGCAACCCATATTCACCATTCATAATAGAAGACATAGAGGAGAAAAACATGGAATGGAGAGATAACTTTTCAACAATATTGATGGAAGCAACTCGTATGTTATCTTCATGAAAAATAACTTCTTCGCAAAGAGAGGAATCCACAGAGGAAGAACTTGAGTTGGATCGTTTGTTGAATCTCTATCTACTTCTTCTTCTTCATTTTGAACAACTTCATGAGAAATCAAATCCATGAAGCTATTGTAGGAACCTACAAACAAAACTTGGAAATCTATTTTGGAAGTAAGGCTAGAACCCCATAGGCTATGATACCATGTAAAATTTGGATTGCACAACATCACAACAAAAGTTCTGAGTCATGTGCATATCCAATCCTAGGTCTAGATTCAATAGAGCATGCTTCACATAGAATTTACCAAGGATAAAGATAGGAAAATAGAAGAAATATGAACCAAATATTAAGTAGAACACAATAGTAAAGCACTCAAGTGGATTGATATTCCATTTTGTTTATTGAGAAAAACCCATTACAATATATAGGCATTATTACATGCAATACCTTGGGAAAATACCATGGGATACAAAATATCGTGGGTTCAACAAACCATATGAGTAGCTCACATTAATGTTGGCTAATATTGACTAATTCCCCCTATCTATGACATTGTGCCAAGTGTAAATCTATGTAGTGGCCATAATGAGGGGACATGAACCTAGATGGACCATGAAGTGGTTATACTGGTCAACAAGTGTGAAAGGTACCATCATGAGGGAACTAGAGGTAGTTTAGTGGCTTGGTTTTGGACCATTAATGAGCAAGTTGACCAAATCCTCAAGAGGGTGCACCTAGTCTCTTTAAAACGGGGAAATGCAATAACTACCCCATAAATGTAGCATAGAGGGGCGCATTGACTCCAAAGAATAAGGAAAGGAGTGGGTAAGTGGACAAACAAGATTTTATGTCATAACCACTAGTCTAAGTGGGTCAAATGTGGACAAACTATTGGTTCAAGACACTAGACTAAGAACTAGAACCATTTTCATGTGGAACAACTTACACTAAACACTTGGAACCTTATGAGTATTATCCAAGGTCTAGATGGTAAATATGTTCCAACACCCCCACTTTAGCCAAAATGGTTGTGAGCAGTTATTGAAGGCCCAAGAAACAAGGCTTATGGTCACCCTTTACATTATTAATCCATTTGAACTAAGGAAAGAGGAAAAAACACATGGGGAAAATCCTCCCTGAAAAATGGATATGAAAGAGAAACCAAAATATGTATACACTCCAAACTAAATGACTATGTCTAGAGGAATATTCTTCTTGGGAAGAAGTGGAATGTGCTCGACCAACTTAGGAATGTGTATAGTTGCATGATGAATCCTGGGACCATGTAGAACAATTGAAATGCACTAATAGGAGAGCGAAGGCTACTCTTTACACTTGAACTTTGAACCAACAAGGATGCCATGTCCAAAAGAGACTTGAAGTTTTTGAGAATAAGTGCCCCAAGCGAATCATAAGGCTCTTGAAGAATCAATTTCAAAAGAAGGTTGTAATCAACTCCAAGAAGGTGGAACAAGAGTCCCAAATGTGCCAATGTGATGGCTAAGGCTTCTCTATTTTCAAATGAACTTGAATCAATTCTAATAGTCATGATGTAGGAATACATAGGAAGAAAAAGAGTGTGAAGCAATGATAGATCTTCACTTGAGTTCCAAACTTCTCCTTGACTATCTTTCAAACCAATACTCTCATGTGAATAAAACCCATCTTCTAGAGAAGGCTCACTATGATCACCAACTAGAAACCCATCTTCATTATTTGTAATAGAATAAATAGAGGAGAAATACATGGAATGGAGAGATAACTATTCAAGAGTATTGATGGAAGCAACTCCTATGTTATCTTCATGAAAAATGGCTTCTTCACAAAGAGAGTAAGCCACAGAGGAAGAAACTTGAGTTGGATTATTTGTTGAATCTCTATCTACTTATTCTACTTCATTTTAAGCAACTTAATGAGAAATCAAATCCATGAAGCTATTGTAGGCACCTGCAAAGAAAACTTGGAAATTTATTTTGGAGGCAAGATTAGAACCCCATAGGCTCTGATGCCATGTAAAATTTTGATTGCACAACTTCACAACAAAAGTTCTGAGTCATGTGCATATCCAATCCTAGATCTAGATTCAATAGAGCATGTTTGACTTAGAATTTACCAAGGAGAAAGATAGGAAAATAGAAGAAATATGAAGCAAATATTAAGTAGAACACAAGAGTAAAACACTCAAGTGGATTTATATTCCATTGTGTTTATTAAGCAAAAACCCATTACAATATATAAGCATTATCACATGCAATACCTTGGGAAAATACCATGGGTCCAACAAAACATATGAGTAGCTCACATTGATGCTGACTTATCTTGACTAATTCCCCCAATCTATGACATTGTGCCAAGTGTAACTCCAAGTAGTGGCCATANTCTAGATGGACCATGAAGTGGTTAGGATAGTCAGCAAGTATGAAAGGAACCGCCATGAGGGCGTTAGAGGTGGTTTAGTGGCTTGGTTTTGGACCATTAATGAGCAAATTGACCAAATCCTCAAGAAGGTGCACCCAGTCTCCTTAAAACAAGGAAATGCAATAACTACCCCATAAATGTAGCATAGAGGGGCACATTGACTCCATAGAATAAGGAAATTAGTGAGTAAGTGGACAAACAAGCTTTTATGGCATAATTGTTGATGTATTTGTAACTTCAGAAGATATCCTGATGTATATTATCATTGTATGTTGTTGTACCCCCAATGGGGATGTGTGTTACCCCTTTATGGGATGTCTAAATTGTGTCTAGACCTTGAGGTACAACCTCTGTTGTAAGTCAGGGCAATAGTCCCCAATGTAACATCATGTAATATGTAATTATCGTCTCTCTAGGAGAAGTGGGCCCCAAGTGAGATGACATGTAGGCTCGGGTCTTATATTGGGTCAATGACTTGAAAGGGTATAAATAGGGAGGCACTCTCCCTCATTTATATATCTCACACACTCTCTAAGGCATATGAGAGAGAGAGACAGTCAGAGGAGGAGAGAAAGATAGCTGATGAACATTTCTTATTATTGCTTTTGATCATATTACTATTCTGAAGAAGTTTGTGGGGTTTTCTCCTTTACTGTTTCCCCGATGAAAATCTTTGTGTCTTGTGTATCTTTTATATATTATGAATTTTGTTGTACTTGTTATTCTTTCAGATAAAGATCCTAGATAATTTAAATAGATCTTAAGAAAATCTAACATGGTATCAGAGCCTCTCTGAAAGAAGGCACTGTGCAGTTGCGGGAACTAGGGCTTCCTATTTGAAAGTGTTCTCTCCACATATCATCAAGCAAGGAGGGCTAGAATAAATTGGCTCACTAGGGAACATCTATTGGTGGTAGCAGTTTATGAATCAGAGAAGTTTCACTGTGTATCCGAAATATAGCTACAATGGCAGCTAATGGAAATTAGGGTTTCATGCCTGAAAACCCTAGAAGACTGAATTTAGTCATTCTATAAGTTTCTCTATTACACGATATTGGATAAAGCTCAAAATCCAAAAAATTTACAGTTTGAAGAGAAATTCTTGTTGTACCTTGTGTAAAAGTTTCACCCTCAGATTCACTATACTTCAGGAGATATTGTTCCTCCAAATCAGGGTTCCAGCCTCCTCCAGAATACAGTCATAAACAGGTCACATAGGGATATTTTCCATATCTTTGGATACGAAGGTCCAAACAAATTTTGCAAGATGTAGCAGGTAGGGCACGGACTTTAGTTTTGTTTATACACTTTTCAAACCCAGAACGTGAAACAGTGACACATGGTAGTCCGTACAAGTTCGATATGCTGAACAATCCCCAAAACAGTCACCTTGGGAAAATCAAAATAAGTCCCACTTGAAGAATCCATTTCTGCTCTAACCTATGGGTTTGGAAAGAAGACATATCAAGATATCTTAGTGAGGAGTTTCATACTGTAAGGATCTGAAACTTCGGAGATACATCAGAATCAATTTGAGACATTTCTGTAGAAGAAATTGGAAAACTAGGGCTTACTGTTCCGGGAACTTCCCACCACTGTTTTCATAAAATAATTACATTGGACAGCTCACCTTGAAGAGGCCAATCTTTCTGTCCAATCAAAATTTTGAAATTCCAAGTTTGAAAAATTCGGGTTGCTCTGACAAACCCTACATCAGCCAGCTCCAGAACCAGTCAGACACCTCAAATTGGGAAGATCTAAATTTTTGTTATTTACATTTGAGGTTCTCATTCCAAAATGACTAACCACACCCATCTTGATGAAAAGCTTGGTGAAGCTGACAAACTCCGAGTATGGAAGTATAGGACCTCCGTGATCCTTGAAGAAATTGACTTGGATCAGTATTTCAGTAAGGAAGTTCTAAGAGCCAGAGGGAGATGAGGCTAAGGCTAGATCCAAGAGAATAATTGTAGATTCTATTAAAGATCATCTCATCCCTCATGTTTCATCCTTGAAGACACCAAAAGGAAGTGTTCAATTCTATGACGAATCAATCAAAGAAGAATAATATATTGTTATAACCACCTTGAATGGCCTCCCAAGATCATGGGATTCATTCATTCGATGAATGTGTGCCAAAAGGAAGTGATTACCTTCAGCAGACTTTGGGAAGAGTGCACACAAGAAGAATCCCGACTCATAATAAGAGAAGAGGAGATGGGAGCAACTAAAGATCAAGCTCTCACGATTCAAAGAATATCCCTCAAGCGATGAGGAACATGAAAGACTCAATTCTTGAAGAACCTTTGATCCATCTTAGCATTTGGATAAGAAATGATGTTGTTATGAATGAAGAAGATGATGAAGTTGAAGGCTCAAGAAGGAATCTACCCACGAAACAAATAAAGATAAGTATTCAATTGTCATTTCATGATATTGTTTTGTTATAAATTTGTTTATATTCAGTTGATGTTTGAGTATTTTGCATTTATACTACTGAATTGCACATTATGGGTAAGAAGTCAATGATGGTGTACACCATTCCATTACTACTTATCTAGATTGAAACCTCTTTGTTGGCATATTAGGAGTAGTACACACTCTTAATAACATTGGGGTAGAATGCATCTAGAAATTATTGTATGTATACATGATATGGATGAGTAGCATTGGCTAAAATAGTTGCATGGTTATGTGACATATATTTGTCACTATTAATATGTTTTGGAAATTATGATATGTTTCTAATAATGCAACTAAACTTGACTTGTAGATCATTCCAAAGAACAAGTAATGACAGTTTAGAAGAGGAACCTGAAGCTTCCCGGGTCAAAGACACCATGGCAAAATAAAGAACTTCAGACAAATATAAAGAGAGCGGTAGATCCACCTCGAGAGATGAATACCAGCTTGGGCATGAGAAATAATCCAAGATGAAGAATAGTATGACGAGACTTCCAAAGAAAGCAAGTGGCCTCAGACACACTCTAGTTATGTGACACTATTGGGCGAAATCCTTGATGCAGAGCCTTCCAACTATGAAGAAGTAGACAAGAAGAAAGGGAAGGAGACTATGATCAAAGAGTACCAGTTCAAGAAAAATGATGTCTAGGATGCGGTGTCGAGACCTGAAGGGAAGTCCGTAGTGTCTTCCATATGGATCTACAAGATCCAGCATCCAGTAGATGGAAGCATCATGGGATATAAGGAAAGATTCATAGCATGAGGCTTCTCGCAGAAAGAAGGAACAAACTACGAAGAGACATTTTCACTAGTGACATGGTACACTTCCATTATATCCATACGTACAGGTATGGGATGGGAGATACATTAGCTAATATCAAGATAACGTTCTTGAATGATGTAGTCAAGGAGAAAGTATACGTAGAGCAGCCACTGGGAGTTGAGACACATGACAGGCAGACTGATGTGTGCAAATTAAAGAAGGCCTTATACGAGCTCAGAAGGAACCCATGGGATAGAACATATAGTTACATAAGGAGCTTGAAGATCACCTAGAGTGATGAAGATCTTAACCTTTGCTACAATATTGAAGATGAAATCCTATAGAGTATGATAATATCACATATGGGTGCGAGAAGAAATTTTCAACAAAGTTCAAGATCGAGGATCTTGGTATCCAGTGACCCTAGAAGGATACATAGAATATTAGTAGCTGAGGAAGCTACTTGTCACTCCATTACAGACTGTTTCAATGCATAGAATACAAAAGGAAGAGGGAGAATGATGCTCTACTTCAAAGGGAGTGACTATAGAATATCCTCAGGTTCGAAATGGTATGAAAGGATGGATAGCTTACTGATGGCTCTAGGATTTACTGAGAGTAAAGTGGATTCCAACCTTTACTTCAATATTGAAGGCGGAAGACCAGTGATGCCCCTGTTATATGTCAATGACCTGTTCTTGACAGAAAAAGAGGAACTCTTTAAATATGCAAGAAGGAGACTTGCTACAGAGTTCAAGATGAAACACCTAGGGATAATGCACTACTTCTTATGCATGGAGGTGTGGAAGAATGTGAATGAGATTTTCCGTGGCCAAGGAAAGTATGTAGTGGAGATTCTGAAGAAATTTGGAATACTGGACCACAAGGAAATAACCACACCTATGGTATGAAACTTGAAGCTTTTGAGTGATGCTTCATTAGAGACAGTTGATGCCATGATGTATCGTCGGATGATTTGTTCATTGATGTGCCTAACAAATACGATACCAGACATATGCTTTGTTGTAAACAAACTGAGCTAGTTCCTGACAGATCCGAGACATGCTCACCTAATTGCAAAGCATGCAGTGAGGTACCTGAAGGGTATAGTTTAGTTTGAGCTCAAGTATGATATGAATCAGAAGACTAACCTGCATTGTCATGTTGATCTGGATTAGTAGCGCCACTAAGAAGAAGAGCACCTTGGGTTGCTTCTTCAATTTGAGATCCAATATGGCCTACTGTGTAATGCCCCGGTTTTGACCCCATTGCATTAAATGTACATGATGTATATATTGTAATGATCATGGTGTGGAGCTAAAGGCCAAGGCCCCACCATTGATCGGTTATGCTATGTTTTGGATTTAAAATGGTCACCGATGGCGTATCGGGCGTGCGGCATATATTATGTTTGTCATCATGTAAATATGCATCTATAATTAATTAAATGAACCCGACCAGCTACGATCGCGGCAACTAAAATGAGAAAGGGGCATGATTTTCACAAGGATAAGGGTGGGGAATTTGTCAACCTTGGGCCATTAAGGGAAAATACACGTGTGTCTTCCTTCCTTGCTCTACCCAACCACTTTCATTGATGAATGGCTGCTGGTGGTTGAGGCAGTTATTATCTTTGGGAGTGGGGTGGCAGGACTGTCAGTCCTCACCCACATGCACACTCCACCACTGTTGACTTCACAATGGAAAAAGAAACCACTGCCATCTCTCCCACAGGATTTTACTCTCTCCACGACTGTGCAAGAGCACTCACGCACTCTCCACTACGCAGGCCTCCTGAATTGTTGTTCATCCTCTCGCAGGAGCGAAAGTGGCTCACATTCACGCACTTCTGGCTACGGGCATTCTCGCCATTATCTGTTCGCTGCTCTCCCGCCCAGGATTTTCTTGGCTTTTACCCACGCAGTTTTCCTCTATGGATTTACTTGACAGTGGCTGTATCTTTTCCTCACTGGCAGATTTGTGGGTCCTGTGTTGTTATTTCTCTCACGTACAAGCTGGGAGAATTGTAATTTCTTCCCCAGGGTGGTCTGTGTAAGTCTTCCGGTGTATTCATTGCCTGGGACGTGCTGTTGTTCCCCACGTTGTTGGTAATGTATGCTGATACATTTTTGGGGCTATTTTTTTCCCCATGTTGTGAGCTGTGCACACTGATTTCGTGTTGGGACTGTTGCTTTCCCCACGTTCACTGATACGTTTCAGGACTGTGTAATTTGCTTGGGAGTCATTTTCCCTGTTTAAGCTGTGACAGCTAATTTAACTGCATGTGCGCAATGGTTGGTCTTCGGACTGTGTTGGGAGCAGGGATGGGGGCTTGGTTTGCTTGATAAACCTGGTGTGTTGGAAACCACACAGACAGAGCGAGAGGGCTGTATTTCTTCTTCACAACCCCTGAATAGCACTAGAAGGGAATGCAGGGCCTAAGGGACTGTGTAGCAGAGAAGGGACTGATTCCTTGTGTTGGGTGTGTGTGGGTGTTTTAGAAACTAGGCTAGTTCTAGTGTAGGTGTTCTTGGCTCTGTAATGAGCTCACCAGCTTAGCATTTAGCCTTTCCCAACTCCTGGATGGCCTGATAAACCCAACTGTGTTGGCTTGGCTATGTTTTATGTATCCTTGGCTATGTGTAAGCCTTCTAGTTCCCTTATTCCTTGGAGAATCATGCCCATCTCGGGGGTGGCAGCGCTGCTGAGAGATTAAGGAGCATGCTGGCCTATGGTTGGGTGGAACGTTGCAGCGACGTAGCTGGTTGCGGATCGAGTTCATCATAAGATAAGTGATCTTGTCCATTTTTACCTCTGCAACCATGTTTTCTATTAATGATATGATGAACATGTTAAATGCATGCATGTATGAATGTTGTTGGTTTCCGCTGTGTATGATGATTAATTGCATATGTGCATGTTTTACTTCAATTTATTTCCATTCAGCATTTTGTTTCGGCAATTTTGTGCATGCTTATGTTCATGGGGCTCTTAGCCCGGGTGGTTTAAGTGATGGTGGTCATGTCCTCTTGGCCGGTCGGAGGCACGGGGACGTGACAGTATGGTATCAGAGCCTCAGGTTGCAACAATGGACCTCTATGGGCCAAGAGGGAGCAACTGATAGAGGTTGTATCTCATTCTGCTCAGCAGAAATTAGTGGACGACTGGTAAAAATTCAAAGAAAATGGTCTAAGTGTGGAGCGGTCGGGCCACTAGCGGGGAAGACTTCCGTCGTTGCGGAAGAGCTAGGTAGGAGGACTTCCGCCGTTACGAAAGCACTAAGAGAAAGCATGCCCGACGTCGGAACAGTTTGGAGAAAGCCACGAAAAGTTTGACTAAGTGTTCCACATCAGAACAATTAACAGAGTTAACTCCCACCGTTGCGGAAGAGTTTGTGAAGTTAACTTCCGCCGTTACGGAAGAGTTTGTGAAGTGGGTGTCCGCCGTTGCGGAAGTCTAAATGACTAGACGCCCGACGGAAAAAGACCTCCGACGCCGCAAGAAGTTTTAAAATTTTTCTAAGTAAAGGGCGGCCGTCAGAAGGAGTTCGTCTTTGGTGTGCCGCCATTGTGGAAGCCAAAGTAATTAGCCAGCCGATGAGAAAGACCTCCGACGCTACAGAAAAGTTTAAATTGTTCCAAGTAAACAGCCGCCGTTGCGGAAGCGAAAGCATTACGGCTTCCGACTAGAAAGGCTGCCGACGCCAATCGGAAGGAGAAAGCGTTTCGGGAGGCGCCATTGTGGAGGCGAAAGCGTTACGGCTTCCGACACCGATCGGAAGGAGAAAGCGTTCCGGGAGCCGCCATTGCGGAAGTGAAAGCGTTACGGCTTCCGACTAGAAAGGCTGCCACACCGATCGGAAGGAGAAAGCATTCCGGGAGCCGCCATTGCGGAAGTGAAAGCGTTACGGCTTCCGACTAGAAAGGCTGCCACACCGATCGGAAGGAGAAAGCATTCCGAGAGCCGCCATTGCGGAAGCGAAAGCGTTACGGCTTCCGACTAGAAAGGCTATCGACGCCGATCAGAAGGAGAAAGCGTTCCGGGAGCCGCCGTTGCGGAAGCAAAAGCGTTACGGCTTCCGACTAGAAAGGCTGCCGACGCCGATCAGAAGGAGAAAGTGTTCCGGGAGCCGCCATTGCGGAAGTGAAAGCGTTACAGCTTCCGACTAGAAAGGTTGTCGACGTCGATCGAAAGGAGAAAGCGTTCCGGGAGCCGTCGTTACGGAAGAAAAAGCGTTACGGCTTCCGACTAGAAAGGCTGTCAACACCGATCGGAAGGAGGAAGCATTTCGTGAGCCGCCGTTGCGGAAGAAATAGTGGAAGAGGAGCCAATTCTATGGAAGAATAATTGGAAAGAGGAGCCGATTCTGCGGAAGAATAATTGGGGAAGAGACCCGATTGAACAAAGGAAAATTCAGCTATTTTCAGTGGTTTTTCAGTGGATTTTCGTGGGCTGAGAAGGAGAAAAGTGGCAGCGATCTTATGCACCAGATTGCACGAAAACCAATGATTTACAACAACAACAAAAAAAACAAGGGCGCTGCCCTCGACCCGCCCTACAGTGGCAAGCCCCCTTGACCCCCGTCGTTCCCCTGAGACAGACGTCCTTTGAGAAGGAAAAAAAAAATTGTGTGTTTGGGAAAATTGTTATTTTATGGTTATTCCAAGAGAAGGTAAGTGATTCTGGTTTATATCAATGTGATGCATCTAACATTTGTGTTATTAACACGTTTGTAGAATCATAGTCACTTTCAAGAGAAGTATTCCAGGTAGTGCAGTTTGGTAAGTAAGTGGTGGTTCAATTATGAGAACCCATGATGGGTATGATGCTCGGGATTCTTATGAGCATGCGCCAGATGCCATGGGAGAAAATGTCCGTAACAAGAATGATGACATAGAGTCTAATGGAAGGAGATTCCAAGAGACACCGTCAGATGTTGCAGCCACTATGAGAAGCTTGATCAAAGCCCAGGAAGAGCAGCATTAGTTGAATGCTGCTATGTTGCAGAGTTTGACAGAATTGCAAAGAAAGATAGACTCTGGACGAGGTACCGCAAAACCAGAAGGCAGTAAGAGCAGTACCAGGAGAAGGAGAAGGACTTCTAGTGGATCATTTTATTCAGAAGAATCCAGTGGGGATTCAAGCTCTTCTTCGCATAAAAGGAAAAGAAAGAGGCACCATAGAGATCGCTCTCGGGATGAATTTAAGAAAGCTAAACCTCCTACATTTGATGGTGAGGTAAAGACTGGACAAGAAGCTGAAGCTTGGCTTCTTGGGATAAAGAAGTACTTTTAAGTGCATGATTATTCAGGAAACATGAAGGCAAGAGTTGCCATATTCAATTTGCATGGAAGAGCATCCATTTGGTGGGAACACTTCAAGCAAGTAAAGAGGATCAGTGAAAGGAAACTTAAGTGGAAACAGTTCAAGAAGTATTTCAAGCAGAAGTACCTCTCTGACAGGTATTATGATGACAAGATTAAGGAGTTCCATGAGTTGAAATTAGGACAGCAGACCATGGAAGAGTATGCAAATAAGTTTTTAGAGCTATTGAGGTATGTCCAATACATCAGAGATGAAAAAGTGAAGGTCCAGCGTTTTCTGAGTGGATTACCCCAGTCTTATAGAGATAGAATTGAGTTTTATGAACCTAGAACTCTTGAAGAAGCAATAAGAAAAGCTAAGTATTGTTATGAGCAAAGCAAAGGTAAACCTGATTACCATAAGGCATGGAAGGACAAGAAGAATGAGAAGTTTGACCAAAGGAAGAAAGGTTTCAAACCTTCTAGCTTCAGGAATTAGCAGAAGCAACCATCCCAAGCTACAAGTAAGCCAGTTGGAGTGACCGGAGAAAATCCTAAGGATCCACAACAGAATAGGGGACCACTCCAATGTTGAAAATGTGGAGGACCCCACATGCGCAGGAATTGTCCACTTGAGAATGAGAGTGCAAGGCCAGCTTATAACATTCAAGAAGTAGAAACAGTGGGTCAGGTAGCAAGGGAAATTCCTAGGATTTATGCAGCACTGGAGGACCGTCAGGAAGATCACCAGTCAACTGTAGTTGAAGTAGCAGGTAAGATTGTTGAGCAATCTATTTCTGTTTTGATTGACCCTGGTTCTACGCACAGTTACATTACTCCTAGAGTAGTGGAGATTTGTGCTTTTAAGAAAGTAAAGCATAGGAAGTCTTGGCTAGTTCAGCTAGCCACTGGAACTAAGAGAAAGGTTAGTGAAGTGGTAGAAAAATGTCCATTGGTCATGAATGGATTGGTCACTTGTGTTAATCTGAATGTTCTACCGCTTGGTTCCTATGATGTTCTCATTGGAATGGATTGGTTAGAATCTCACAGCGTGAGGCTTGATTGTTACAATAAGACTTTCGAGTGCATGAATGAAGAAGGGAACCTAGTAGTTGTGAAAGGCATTCCAAAGGTGATTTCAGTACGGCAGGTTTCGGCAATGCAGTTAAAGAAGTTCTCTAGGAAGGGTTGCCAGTTGTATGCAGCTCAGATTTTGGAGGAAACGAGAGATGAAACTCCTAGGTTGGAGGACTATCAAGTGTTACAGGAATTCAGGGAAGTGTTTCCTGATGAGATTCCAGGGCTTCCTCCAAAGCGGGACATTGATTTCACAATTGAACTTGTGCCAGGAGCAGCACTAGTGTCCAAGGCACCCTACAGGATGAGTACACTGGAGATGCTAGAGTTGAAGATGCAACTGCAAGAGTTGTTAGAAAAGAAGTATATCCGGCCAAGTGTGTCCCCTTGGGGAGCACCAGTTCTGTTTGTAAAGAAGAAAGATGGTACACTCAGGTTGTGTATTGATTACAGACAATTGAACAAGGTTATTGTGAAGAATAAATATCCTTTGCCTAAGATTGATGACCTCTTTGATCAAATGAGAGGAGCAAAGGTATTTTCCAAGATTGACTTGAGGTCTGGTTACCATCAGGTGAGAATCAAGGATGAAGACATTCATAAGACCGCCTTTAGGACAAGGTATGGACATTATGAGTTTGTAGTGGTACCATTTGGTCTCACAAATGCACTAGCTACATTTATGTGCCTTATGAATAGTGTCTTCAGCAGATATTTGGACAAGTTTGTTCTTGTTTTCCTTGATGATATTCTTGTTTATTCCAAGAATGAGAAAGAGCATGAAGAGCATTTGAGATTGACATTGAATTTGCTCAAGGAGCATCAGTTGTATGCGAAACTAAGCAAGTGTGACTTCTATAGAGATAGAATTCAGTATTTGGGTCACATTATCTCAGAGGAGGGTATATCTGTAGACCCTGAAAAGATTGAAGCCATTATGAATTGGCCTACTCCAAGAAATGTGACAGATGTGAGATCTTTCATGGGACTTGCAGGATACTATAGGAGATTCATTGAGGGATTCTCCAAAGTTGCAGATGCCATCACTTCTTTGCAAAAGAAGGGGATGAAGTTCGAATGGACATCGAGGTGTGAAGAAAGCTTCCAGCAGTTGAAGAGTCTTCTCACCAGTGCACCAGTATTGAAAGTTGCAGATCCAGAGAAATATTTTGTGGTGTGTACTGATGCATGTGGACAAGGGCTTGGAGGAGTCCTTATGCAGGACAACCACGTGATATGTTATGAGTCAAGAAAGTTGAAGGAACACGAGGTGAACTATGCCACTCATGATCTAGAGCTTGCAGCCATAGTACATGCTCTCAAGACGTGGAGACATTACTTGATGGGCAGGAGATTTGAGCTCAGAACAGATCACAGTGGACTGAAGTATCTATTTGATCAGCCTACTCTAAATGCTAGGCAAGCGAGATGGCTAGAGTTTTTATGTGAATTTGATTTTGAAATCAAGCACATAAAGGGAAAAGAAAATAAGGTAGATGATGCCCTCAGCAGGAAGGTGCAGGAAATGCATGTGGCATCTCTTAGTATTTGCCAATCAGATTTGAGGCAACAGATTGTTGATCATGTTGTTGGAGATGACTTGTATGAGCAGGTAAAAGACAAATTGCAACAGCAAGGTCTTGAGAAGAGTTATGAGGGATATAAATTGGAAGAAGATGGAATTCTTACTTATAAAGGTAGAATTTATATTCCGAATGTAGCAGATTTGAGGAGAGTTGTTATGGATGAAATCCATCAAGCTCCGTATTCTGGTCACCCAGGATATCAAAAGACAATTGCTACAGCTAGAAAGCAGTACTTTTGGCCAGGTATGAAAAAGGACATGGCTGAATACATTTCAAGGTGTATGAAATGTCGACAGGTGAAGGTCGAGCATCAACATCCAGCAGGATTGTTGCAGCCTTTGTCAGTTCCGGAATGGAAATGGGAAGTAATTTCCATGGATTTTATTACAGGATTGCCAATGACTTGGAGACAACATGATTCCATCATGGTTGTGGTAGACAAGTTGACTAAGGTAGCACATTTTATACCAGTTAAGTCTACGCATCAGACGAATGACATTGCCAAGATCTTCATGAAGGTGATATTCAAATTGCATGGATTGCCTAAGGCAATAGTCTCTGACAGAGATGTCAAGTTCACTTCCAACTTTTGGAAGGGGTTGTTTGCAGATTTGGGTACAAAGCTAAACTTCAGCACTGCATACCATCCTTAGACAGATGGGCAGACAGAGAGAGTTAATCATGTGCTTGAAGATATGCTTCACATGTACGTAATGGACAAACCAACCAAGTGGGAAGATTACTTACACTTGGTAGAGTTTGCTTATAATAATGGACAGCAGGCATCCTTAGGGATGAGTCCATATGAAGCTTTGTATGGAAGAAGGTGTAGGACACCAGTGACTTGGGACAATCCGGTGAACAGGATTGTGCTTGGACCGGAATTGCTCAGGGAAATGGAGCAAGAGGTTGTAAGGATCAGGCAGAAGCTGAAAGCAGCACAGGATCGACAGAAAATCTATGCAGATAAGCATAGGGTAAACAGGGAGTTCAGTGTTGGGGATCATGTTTACCTCAGAGTGAGGGCAAGGAAGAGCTCCTTGAAGCTTAGAAGTTGTGCCAAGTTGTCACCGAGATACTGTGGGCCGTTTGAAGTGCTTGAAAGAATAGGGCCAGTTGCATATAGACTTGCATTGCCCGCTAGCACTAGAGCTCATAATTTTTTTCATGTTTCTTTTCTTAAGAGATATGTACATGATCCTAACCATGTGATAAATTGGGATGTGATTCAGGTGGAACCCAAGGGAGAGTTCTGAATCGAGCCAATGCGCATCCTCGACAGGAAGGTCACAATGCTCTGGAACAGAGCCATAGGTCAGGTAAAGGTGCAATGGGAGCACTACGGGCCTGAAGAGGCTACATGGGAGCTGGAGGACGCCATGTGATTGGCACATCCATTTTTGTTCGATTTTCGGAACACTGAGGCGATACCAGTGTAGCATTTTGTTCAATTTTGTAAGCACTGAGGATAGTGCTATTGAAGGGGGAGGGGAATGTAATGCCCCAGTTTTGACCCCGTTGCATTAAATGTACATGATGTATATATTGTAATGATCATGGTGTGGAGCTAAAGGCCAAGGCCCCACCATTGATCGGTTATGCTATGTTTTGGATTTAAAATGGTCACCGATGGCGTATCGAGGCGTGCGGCATATATTATGTTTGTCATCATGTAAATATGCATCTATAATTAATTAAATGAACCCGACCAGCTACGATCGCGGCAACTAAAATGAGAAAGGGGCATGATTTTCACAAGGATAAGGGTGGGGAATTTGTCAACCTTGGGCCATTAAGGGAAAATACCCATGTGTCTTCCTTCCTTGCTCTACCAAACCACTTTCATTGATGAATGGCTGCTGGTGGTTGAGGCAGTTATTATCTTTGGGAGTGGGGTGGCAGGACTGTCAGTCCTCACCCACACACACACTCCACCACTGTTGACTTCACAATGGCAAAAGAAACCACTGCCATCTCTCCCGCAGGATTTTACTCTCTCCACGACTGTGCAAGAGCACTCACGCACTCTCCACTACGCAGGCCTCCCGAATTGTTGTTCATCCTCTCACAGGAGCGAAAGTGGCTCACGTTCACACACTTCTGGCTACGGGCATTCTCGCCATTGTCTGTTCGCTGCTCTCCCGCCCAGGATTTTCCTGGCTTTTACCCACGCATTTTTCCTCTGCAGATTTACGTGACAGTGGCTGTATCTTTTCCTCACGGGCATATTTGTGGGTCCTGTGTTGTTATTTCTCTCACGTACAAGCTGGGAGAACTGTAATTTTTTCCCCAGCGTGGTCTGTGTAAGTCTTCCGGTGTATTCATTGCCTGGGACGTGCTGTTGTTCCCCACGTTGTTGGTAATGTATGCTGATACGTTTTTAGGGCTATTGTTTTCCCCATGTTGTGAGTTGTGCACACTGATTTCGGGTTGGGACTGTTGCTTTCCCCACGTTCACTGATACGTTTCGGGACTGTGTAATTTGCTTGGGAGTCATTTTCCTTGTTTAAGCTGTGACAGCTGATTTAACTGCATGTGTGCAATGGTTGGTCTTCGGACTGTGTTGGGAGCAGGGATGGGGGCTTGGTTTGCTTGATAAACCTGGTGTGTTGGAAACCACACAGACAGAGCTAGAGGGCTGGCTTTCTTCTTCGCAACCCCTGAATAGCACTAGAAGGGAATGCAGGGCCTGAGGGACTATGTAGCAGAGAAGGGACCGATTCCTTGTGTTGGGCGTGTGTGGGTGTTTTAGAATCCAGGCTAGTTCTAGTGTAGGTGTTCTTAGCTCTGTAATGAGCTCACCAGCTTAGCATTTAGCCTTTCCCAACTCCTGGATGGCCTGATAAACCCAACTGTGTTGGCTTGGCTGTGTTTTATGTATCCTTGGCTATGTGTAAGCCTGCTAGTTCCCTTATTCCTTGGAGAATCATGCCCAGCTCGGGGGTGGTAGCGCTACTGAGAGATTAAGGAGCACGCTGGCCTATGGTTGGGTGGAACGTTGCAGCAACGTAGCTGGTTGCGGATTGAGTTCATCATAAGATAAGTGATCTTGTCCATTTTTACCTCTGCAACCATGTTTTCTGTTAATGATATGATGAACATGTTAAATGCATGCATGTATGAATGATGTTGGTTTCCGCTGTGTATGATGATTAATTGCATATGTGCATGTTTTACTTCAATGTATTTCCATTCAGCATTTTGTTTCAGCAATTTTGTGCATGCTTATGTTCATGGGGCACTTAGCCCGGGTGGTTTAAGTGATGGTGGTCGCGTCCTCTTGGCCGGTCGGAGGCACGGGAACGTGACATACTGGTTTGGTAGGATGCAGTCCTGCATGGCGCTGAGTACAACTGAGGAAAAATATGTTGCCCCTTGCTCAGCTATTTGTGAGAGAGGAGCAATGAAGCTCCAGTATGTGATCCAAGTTGAGATATCTCGAAAGAGGGAGTGATGAGTTCTAGCATAGCTGGTGAGACAGGTTGTCTGAGCATAAAATCCTGGCGAAGCTCGTAGGTTTCTTAGACGTAATTAGTCATGTAGGTTGTCCTCGGATGTAATCAGTCCTAATGAAGCTCACAGGTTATCCTTGCATGTAATCAATCCTGATGTGATTCTATGTTAGAAATGGCCAGAGTGAAGTTTGAATACTTCAGAGAGAAGCTTGGTGTACTTTAGATCAAGTTTCCTTCCAAGGGGAACTGATGAGTTCGGAAGACATAGATACACATAAGCCTTTCCGACATGGTGGTAGGTTCGTCCTCCCATGGTCGTTGATGTAAGTGTTGAAGCCTTTCTGACATGGTGGTAGGTAGGTCCTCCCATGGTCGTCAATGTAAGTGTTGAAGCCTTTCTGACATGGTGGTAGGTTGGTCCTCCCATGGTCGTCGATGTAAGTGTTGAAGCCTTTCTGACATGGTGGTAGGTTGGTCCTCCCATGGTCGTCGATGTAAGTGTTGAAGCCTTTCTGACATGGTGGTAGGTTGGTCCTCGCATGGTCGTTGATGTAAGTGTTGGAGCCTTTCCAACATGGTGGTAGGTTGGTCCTCCTATGGTCATTGATGTAAGTGCTGGAGCTTTTTCGACATGGTGGTAGGTTGGTCCTCCCATGGTCATTGATGTAAATGCTGAAGCTTTTCCGACATGGTGGTAGGTTGGTCCTCCCATGGTAATTGATGTAAATCCTGAGCCTTTCCTGGATGGTGGTAGGTTTTTCCTCCCATGTCGGTGGATGTAAGTGTTGTGTTATGTGTATATGGGTTGTGCTTCATGTGACGATGAAATGATATGAAGATGATGAGGTAACGGTAGGGTACACATGTGTTGCAAGGAATGTAATCAGTCTTGCGATGCTCCTTCATGTTTTGCAGTGGCATATGATCAATCCTAAGAGATCCTGCAGGTTTCGCAATAGGCATATAATAAGTCCTAAGATGTACCTACTTCATGGCTTTCTCGCAAAGATGATGAAGACCTTCATGGAGGCTAGGCCTACATCCAACATGAAAAAGGGTTGGCACTGTAGAAACTTCTAATGACGGATAGTATGGGATGATGATAAAATTATAAGAAGATGATGGCAGCATCTATGATGAAGAATCTATTGCTCCTTAATGATGACGATGCAATGAAGACCTAACCAGATGTGTTGATGACTATGTAGAGAGTGAATACCTTCCTAGTTAAGAGGGAGTGTTGATGTACTTGTAAATTTGGAAGATATCCTAATGTATATTATCATTGTATGTTTTTGTACCCCCAATGGGGATGTGTGTTACCCCTTTACAGGATGTCTAAATTGTGTCTATACCTTGATGTACAACCTCTGTTGTAAATCGGGGCAATAGCCCCCAGTGTAACATCATGTAATATGTAATTATGGTCTCTCTAGGAGAAGTGGGCCCCATGTGATATGGCATGTAGGCTTGGGTCTTATATTTGGTCAGTGACTTGAAAGGGTATAAATAGGGAGGCACTCTCCCTCATTTATATATCTCACACACTTTCTAAGGCGCATGAGAGAGAGAGACAATCAAAGGAGGAGAGAAAGATAGTTGTTGAACATTTATTATTACTGCTTTTGATCATCTTACTATTCTGAAGAAGTTTGCAAGGTTTTCTCCTTTATGGTTTCCCCGGTGAAAATATTTGTGTCTTGTGTATCTTTTATATCTTATGAATTTTGATGTACTTGTTATTCTTTCAGATAAATATCCTAGATAATCTAATCAAATCTTAAGAAAATCTAACAATAACCACTAGTCCAAGTGGGTAAAATGTGGGAAAACTCTTGGTCCAAGACACTAGACTAGGAACTAGAACCATTTTCGCATTGAAAAACTTACACTAAACACTTGGAACCTTATGAAAAGAGTATTAACCAAGGCCTAGATGGGAAATATGTTCCAACAGTGGATAGGGTTCTAACATTGTTCTTTAAACTAGAAAGGGACAATTCCTTATGTTTTAACCTATTTTTTCCCAAAAGGCATGAGTCTCATTTGTTGTCCTTTTCCTTGAAACCAAAGCTTGATTTTTTTCCATGACTAGGTAATTGTCATCAATATACATCAAGACTAGGTTTGAGTTTTGACTTTAATCAATTCTCTCCACCCTTTGCTTAGGATTTTAGAGTCCATTCTAAACCTATTCACAATGGTTAGGGATACTTCCCTAGACGTCCTCCTTCTTCTATGAGTGGCCCATGGACTTGACTACTCATGAGCTGGGATTTATTTCCATATGAAAACAAGTGTGATCCCTTGTGCGACAACCTGTTCTTGAGATGTATTCAACTGATTCATCAACAAAGGAGACAACGGCGAGCTTGGAGGCATGGTGGAGGTTACCTTGTGTTGATTTGGGTGGTGTGGTGTGGTTTCTCGCGGTGTTATGGATGGTACATGGTAGTGATGCCCTCATTGCTAACGAAGCAGTTGCGACATCCTTACAAGATACTGGACGTTGTGGCAAATCTCGTCTTCACTGTTGGCGGCTCTCCTATTTTCATATTGAGCAAGACAGATCTCGTGGTAGGTATTGATGTTGGGTGTTGTGTATCTTTTCCCGAGATTATGGTGAATCTATGAAGTGATCTTCCAGTGGCAAGAAAGGGTTTAGGAACAATATTCATCAATGATAATATGTTGGGTTTGTTGTTATGTTTTGGGAAAGAATCTTATCTCGTTTTGAGTTGGCCTATCTCTTCGATTCTTTCTATTTTTATGCTCTTTATTAATCAGTTTATTGTATATTCATTGATGTCTTCTAGATGCCCTTTAAAGGGGTTTATACTTGTTTTTATATGCTCCCTAAGCAGAGTTAGAATAGTGATGTATTTGCACATACATGCAACTTTTTATGTACGACACTCATGCCAAATGAACAATATGGTTCAATATTTTTAGAAATAAAAAATATGAACTCTGATATTTTTTCGAAAAAAAGAAGATTATTAGTATATAGAATGACGAAGCATTATTGAGCATCATAGTCCAATATCTAGAACAAAAGGCATTATTGCATTGTCGTCACAAATGCAGAAAAAAGGAATTGTAGGGTTTTATTTTTAATGGCACTAATCAATATATATAACTTATTTAAAGATTTTTCCATGGTGTTTAATTACGTACATATGTTTTATCTATACAGTTATTGTTTATACATAATTCATACATAGTGTTTATATAGTGGTGTATAGTAGTTGTCTTAGATTCGTGGGAATTCTTATGAACCCTAAAATTTTAGTATGATTCATTCACATACGTAATAGATGTACATTTTATAGATATGAGTCCATGCACTTGGCAATGAGTTGATTCACAGAATTTAAAGTAAAGTTCTTATTTCATTGTTATTCACTTAATAATCAGAACAAAAATAAATAAAAAATATTAGTATGGTTGTTGGAATTGGTCTTTTATATTAGTGTTTAGTACTAGTCTTAGATTTATTATTATACTTATAAATCTTAAAAAAAAATTGGCTTGAGATACATATAGCATACGAGTTCATTCACTCACCAATTTTCAATTAATTTTTTTTATGACTTGATTACCCTCTCCAATTGGTTCTTTGCAAATCTTTAAGAGAGGCTTTCTTACCAGTCCATGCCTCATGCGAAGTTTTGATAGCCAATGTTGATATGGATGATTGATTTACCAAGTAACATGTAGTATACATTGCCTCTACCCATAATTCATGTCCTATCCTAGCACCATTGACTATGCTCCTTTCCTTTTCCATTAACATCCTATTCATAATTGCCATAACTCCAATCCATTAAGGTGAATATGGGGTAGTATTCTACCGAACTATTCCACACTGCTTGCATAATTCCTTGAATTCATTTCCATAGAACTCTCCACCATTATCTGTTTGTAACACCTTTATTTCCTTCTTGGCATGATTCTCTACAAGAACCTTAAGGTCCTTAAATTTATCAAATACCTCACATTTCTTTTGGAGGAAATAAACCCATGTGTTCCTTGAGAAATCATTTATAAATGAAACATAATACAGAAATTTACTTAATGATGGAACTGGCATAGGTCCAAACACATCTCTGTGTACTAACTCTAAGATTCCCTTTTCTCTTGTATCACCAATTGTGAATCTTACCCGATTCTATTTATCATATATGCAATGTTCATAGAAATCAAAATCTAGTGTGAAACTAGACATACCTTCAACCATACCTTACCATATAATACTAAAAGGCCCTTCTATCCAATATGTCTCGAGCTTTGATTCCATAGCATATATTTTCTTCAAAGAAAACATGGGTTTTGACTTCATTATTTCCACCCTTAAGAACAATGAAACTCTTAAACCCATTGGTGACAGTACTTATCAAAAACTTGTTCAAAGTTCCATTCTAGATTCCCCTCGTCATGACCAATGGTACTTGAATTGGTTTGCATGTTTATTCTAGAAAAATGGTTGTTACACTTTCATTGTGCATCTTGTTGATGGATATTAAGTTTCTATCCATATTTAGAATGTGCAAAACCTAGGGGAGAATTATAATCCTTCCATTATTTAGCAGCTACTTAATTCTTCCACACCCTATGATTTCGGTTGTTGAGTCATCTCCTAAGAAAACATCACCTCCATTATAATTTCCATATTCATAAAACCACTCCCTATGATGAGTCATATATATGAAAAGAAGCTTATAAGTCAATTACTATCCTCAAACTTTAATTTAGTTTGAGTAGTATTCCCAATTGCTACAATCAAATTATCATAAGAGTCTGGCAAAGAACATAAAAAGGTAATACACTTATCTTCTTCCTCCATCTTAATATCAACAAAGAGAATTTGACTTACCAAAATATTAAAGACATTTAGAAGATACGTCAATAATCCATTATCATCCATACTAAGATGATACAGCTTCTTTCAAAGAAAAAACCTGTTCACAAGGCACTTGGACTGATACAAACTCCTTCACTTATCCCACAAATTATTGCACCATCTTCTCCCGAGACATTCAACAACATTGCATCTAATAGGAAAATTCAAATCATACTTCTTTCCTTTCTTTCCAACTTCTCTTAGACTCTTCGTTCATCATAGTAGTAGGTTATGTACCTAGATCCACAACAACCCATTTTTCTCCATCTACAAGAATATCTTCCATACTGAGCTTCCATGGGTCAAAGTTATTCCTGTTAAATTTCTCAATGTTGATTCAAGAACTTCTCACCATTCTCTTTCAACACATGAATCGCCACTGCAAATCTCACACTAAACCTAGGTTTATCACAAACCCAATATAAGCTTATTCTATCAAACAAGCCAAACCCCTACAAACAAAGGTGTCCCATTGAAGCCAATAATCAAGATACATTACCACATGTAAATTGTAAACTTGTGAAGTGAAACAATGCATATAGATTCTTAAGCAAAATGGATATTAAACAATGGCACACACACTGTACATAAATATTTACCCTAGAAACCCTTAACTGTAAAAAACAAACAAAACTTCGAGCCATGCCTCTATTTTTCTCATTTGTATATTCATAACCATTTACAATACAATACTTACGTATTCCAAGGCATCCAAAACCATAATCTATTAACTTAAATTATATTACAACCCCAATCCCTTAACCATGATTAAATTGCACATTTTTTCAAAAAAATAGCCCGTTCTTTTTCGATGCAAACCCCCACGTCATAGGTTGGCGCTACCCTCATGTAGAGAATATAACACATACCCAACACTCTGGACTTTCCTTAAGAGTGATATTAAAGTACTCCCTAAATTACTCTTGTCCAAGAGTCTTCATATGGGGATAAAGGAGGCATGTTAATGGTCCCATAAAACAATTTATTCTTTCCTGACAAAAAAAACTCAATGAGGTTCTTTTTCTTGATGATTAGCTTATGAATAGGGGCATGTTGGCTACTAAACATATTAGAGATGGTTCGACTAGGTTAGGTTCATGGGGAAGAGAACCCCTTATGCATGGTTTGGGATCAAAGCCATAAAGAACATGGATTATGATTTCTATACATAGTTAGTAACATAGATATGGACACCAACCCACTTATCAGAAGGGTCTTTGGACACTCAACTAAAGGGGGTGTAATGAAGTCACTCAAATCACCATAGGGAGATTGAGGGAAGGTATTTGACAACATACTCAACCAATAAGAGGGGACTGGAGTCTCTTGATTTACTACAAGGAGATCAAGGATCTTTAGAGACTCGACCAAAGGAGGATAAACGAAGTTGCTTGATCTTGGTAACTCACTATTTCCTTCAATATTTGATCATTCAAATGGATTCTCATTGAGTTGATGTGTAATTTATTTTTTCAAAATTGCTAAAAAATAGGCCTTTGGGGTTGATATTATTGACTTTCTTTATTATTGACTATGATACAAAATAACTTATAATGTTTGTATTTACTCCATTTATCATTTAGATGGATTGATATTAAGTGGATTTTTCAATTTCCCTTTTTCTCCTCTTATGTGCATTTCATTTATATTAGTTTTATGTTCTAGAAGGAGTCCACTTAGCCAATGTGTCACTCTTGTTCAATTTTAGTTCATGACTATTTCTAAAATTGTTTGCTTCTATCGATAACTCTATTTATACTTGGTATAGAGGAAAATATAGTAATGCCTAAATTTTCCTTAATTTCTTTCCTTCTCCTTCATCTATAGAATAACCAAACATGTATTTTTTTTATAATGATTTTATTTGCACTATGAGTCACTTATAAATGGGTCTATACTTAGATACGATACCAATTATTATATATACGATAATTTTATTTATAACACAAAATTGCATCGTAAGGTTGGAAGTGTATGTGGGGTGGGAGGTGGGGATGGGTAGGGGAAGGTGGGTTATATATAACCTTAAATGAAAAATAGAATGGGATTTTTCATGGGGTCTAGGGATATTGACTAACAATGAAGAGGAGGCATGGGTGGTATTTCACAAACTCGGTCTTCTTAAGAAAACAAGGAGTCACCCAAGTAATAGTGGTTGGTGGTTATACTATCATTGATTAGCACAATGATGTCTTCCCTAAAATATATTACTCTCATGCACTATCCAAAAAACTCAAGATTTAAGTCTTAGCTTCACATGCATCTCTTTCTTTCATGTGTTGTAGAAGAAAAATGAGGTGGTTGGCAAGCTATCCAACCAGGGTGTGAGGTTAGGTGAGGGAATGTGTATGGTAAATAAGGGGGCATCGTTTTTTCAGCCCCATCCCATGATTTATCTACATGAATGATGAAAGCACCTCCAAAAAATAGGTGTCCCAATGATATGTCTATGATCAACATGTGAGAGTTAGAGTTCTTATCCATGCCACACCTTGTTAGCTTAATATTGACTTGGTTAAAGAGTGATTTAAGATAACCTTGATTCAATCAATAATAAGTTTGTCGTTGGTTGTTAATGGGCCCATGATTTTTGGGCAACCCATGGTTTTAGCATGTGATGAAGCCTAATTAAAGGCTTGAGTAACTCCATTGTAAGATGCCAAAAGTGGTCAATGTTGGACTAAGTGGCCAAGATTAATATATATCTAAATGAGTGTTGGTTTTCCATATCTAGGGTTTTCAAGGTAAAAATATGTGTTCCTCTTATGTGCTTGTTTTTGCATTATTATTATTTTTTAACATGTGTTATCATAGTTAAGTTAGCTTGGACTCCTCACAAGAGTGGCTAGGGTTCTAATGTCGGTGAAGTATATTGAATATATATATTATTGATTGAAGAAGAACATGTAATATAGTGGATGAAGAAGTACTTAGTTAAGGAGTATTTGATTTGGTCCAATATAGTAAAGATTGTTGAATTATTGTAACTTCGAAGAATATTCTAAATGTATTTTAATGTTCCTATCAGGAGAATCATTTGTATTTCTTTGTACCCCGATGTTCATATCGGGAGAATTACTAACAGTCATGAGGAAGTCTCCTCCATTTTAAGTCAAGTCATTAGTACCCTTCGGAATATATTATTATATTAAGTTAGCCAAATTATTTCTACTCGAGCCTACATAACTGAGTTAAGTTTACTAGAGCCTACATAATTGGGTTAAATGTCAAGTGAACGAAAGAATATAAATAGAGTGAGGCGCCTCTCATTTGAGACACACACACTCACTTGTGTAGCGCATAAGAGAGAGAGAGAGAGAGAGAGAGAAAGAGTTGTAGCTAGAGAAGGAGGAGGATCATTTTTGGGTTTTAGCTTTTATCTTTTGGCACATCTATATTGAGGAAGCTTTTGCTAGGTTTTTCCCATTAGTATTTTCCCAGGATAAATCTGTGTTGTTCTTGTGATACTGTTTCTTTCAGTGATCCTGTCTATATGATTTTAAGAAATTGAAATTAAATGCTAATAATCTAGCTTAGCATATGGAATTATAACATGGTATCAGAGTGGACCTAAATAGGACAGCTTTCATAAGAGAAAAATCCCTCTCTCTCCCCGACAAGAAATTAGGGTTCCGGGAAAATTTTGAGCTTTTGAAAACTGCTTGCATGGAAATTTGCGGCCTCCTAGAGCGCATCTTCTGAGCCAGGGATTGAATTTTTTGGAGGAGTACATCTCCCGAAAAGTCAAACCCTAGTTTGACAGTTGCACCAGAAAATTGTTGGAAGTTGCAGTGATGAATCTCACAAGTCATATTTGAAAGGTGAAGACTTGAGATCTCTAGAAACCAAGCACACCAGTAAACTCACCTCAATCAATACCATCTCTTGGTATGTTCAGTTTCTCATTCCGCAGAATTTCATTTTTTTGTGACTTTCTGACAAGATGGCCCCAAGCACTAAGCTTGAGGACAAACTGGAAGGCATAGAAAATTACAAAGCATGGAAATATAGAATTGGTCTAATTCTCATTGAGAATTATCTTGAGAAATATATCAAGGATGAAGTTACAGAACCTGAAGAGGCTGAAGCTAAGGAGAAGCACAGAAAGGATATGATTAGGGCACAAAGGATTATTGCTGACTTCATCAAGGATCACTTGATCTCTCAAGTGTCATCGAAGAAGACTCTGAAAGAAATGTATGATGCCCTATCAAGAATGTATGAAGGAAGAAACATCAACAGAAAGATGAATCTAAGAGCTCAACTAAAGAGCACCAAGATGAGTCATGGAGAATCCATCCAGTACTACTTCACAAGGGTCTCCCAGTTCAAGGAACAAATAGAAGCCATTGGAGACAAACTTAATGAATATGAGTTGGTTATGACTGCCCTCAATGGTCTCACTAGACCCTGGGATTCATTCATTCAGATGATGTGTGCCAGAAGGAAAGCTTGAAGTTTGATGTTGTATTGGAAGATTGTATTCCAGAGGAGACTAGAGTGGCAAACAGAGAAGCTCTACTGAAGGAAGATGATCAAGCCCTAGCCACTCATACCAAAAGAAGAAGAATTCAACCTAACTTCAAGAATAGAAACCACAAGGAGTCTCAACCTCCCAGAAGAATCCAAAGAACAAGAGAAAGTCATCCAAGTAAGGACTAATCCGGATTTCAATGTTTTCATTGTGATAAGATAGTACACATTGCTAGAAATTGTCCTATGAAGAGACAAGAATATAAGAAGAGGATCAAAAACAACAAAATACATCATGTTCATCTAGCTGAAGATGAGGATGAAGAAGAAGAAGAGGAAGGACCTCCAAAAAATCAAGCAAGAGAAGAAGATGCAGAAGAGTATGTACTATTCTCTGCACTCTCTAGGTCTGTAACACCTGGAGAAGACACTTGGCTTATTGATAGTGGTTCTTCAAAGAACATGACAGGACTAAAGAAAACTCTATCAAAACTTGAAGAAAAGAACTCTCCTCAGAAAGTATCTCTAGGATATGACTATCAATATCCAATCAAAGGAATCGGTGAAGAAAGCTACAAGCTTGAATCAGGAAATCCCCTAAACATGAAAGAAGTATTGTATGTACCTGGTCTAAAGAAGAATCTAATTTATATCTCAGCTTTACATAAGAAAGGATTCTGAGTTGCATTCATAGATGGCTAAGTACTCATGTGGCCCAAAGGAAAGAAAATTGAAGATGCAGTTGTTATCGTTGAAGAAGAAGGAGGCCTGTATAAACTCAAGGGACATTTAGATACAACCCTTGTTCATAAGTCCACTGACCCTAGTGAACTATGGCATAGAAGGATTTCCCACATCAATTACGAGGAACTACCTCATGTGAACAAAGTAGTGACGGGACTACCAAACTTGAAGATCAAACATGAAGGCATTTGCAAGGGATGTGTGAAAGGGAATAACATCAAGAATCCATTTCTAAAGAGTGAAACAAAAACAAAAGGTACGTTGGAATTGATTCATTCATATGTGTGTGGTCCAATGTCCTCCACATCTTTAAGTGGATTTGAATATTATATTACATTTATTGATGACTATTCAAGAAAGACTTGGATATACTTCTTGAAAGCAAAGAGTGAAGTGTTTGAGAAATTCAAGGAATTCAAAGCCTTGATATAGAATCTTTCAAACAAGAGAATCAAGACACTCTGATCAGACAAAGGTGAAGAGTATACTTCAAAAGAGTTTGAAGCCTTCTATAAAGATGTCGGAATCAAGAGGGAACTAACCACTCCCTACAATCCTCAACAGAATGGTGTTGTGGAAAGAAATAACAGAACCATCATGGAGGCAGTGAAGACAATGATATATGATAAAGATCTTCCAATGCATATATGGGCAGAAGCAGCAAGAACAGTTGTCTACATAAATAATAGAATATCTCATAGTAATCTTGGATTCAAGACTCCATAAAAGATGTTCACAGGAAAGAAGCTTGAGGTAAGTCGCCTCAAAATATTTGGTTGTCCAGTATATATTCATATACTGAAAGAAAAAAGAACCAAGTTGGAGCCTTCCTGAAAGAAGGGATATTTGTTGGATACTGTGAAGTATCCAAGGCATTCAGAATTTACATTCTTGGATTCCATCACATGGAAATCAGTAGAGATGTAACATTCGATGAAGAAGCAGCTCTCAATAGATCCATAAAATTCCAACATGAAGATGTGTATGAGGAAGATGCACCACCCAGAAATGTAGAGACTACATTCCTCCCTGAAGATGAAGCTACATGATACGACAGAACCACAAGAACCTCCTACGATGGAGATATCACAAAAGATAAAGCCTGCTTGGGCAAGAGAAATTATACAAGAGGTAGAAATATATTGAGCTCTTAAAGGCTCCACAAGGGTAAGTAAGAATCCCAAGACATTTTCCAACTATGTAGCTTTGATGTGTGATCTTGTAGACCAAGAACCTGCAAACTATGAAGAAGTTGTACAGAAGAAAGAATGGGTAGAAGCAATGACTGAAGAATATCAGTCAATAATGAAGAACAATGTGTGGGATATAGTTCCCAAACCAGAAGGCAAGAGTGTAATATCCTCCAAATGGATCTACAAGATAAAACATACAGTTGACGAAAGTATAGGGAAGTACAAGGATAGAGTTATGGCTAAATGTTTCTCTCAGAAAGATGGAATTGATTATGAAAAAACATTTGCACCAGTAGCAAGGTATACTTCGATTAGAGCCATCATGGCACTTGCATCCATGATGAAGTGGGACTTACACCAGATGGATGTGAAAACAGCCTTCCTAAATGGTGTGATTGAAGAATAAGTATACATAGAACAGCCACAAGGATTTGAGCTTGAAGACAGATGAACTCACATATGCAAGTTGAAGAAGGCATTGTATGGCCTGAAGCAAGCTCCCAGAGCTTGGAATGGAAGGATAGATAGTTTCCTGACGAGCATGGGCTTTTCCAAGAGCAAAGCTGATCCTAACCTCTACTTCAAGGTTATAGAAGATGAACCTGTCATACTATTACTGTATGTGGATGATCTATTTCTGACAAGGAATGAAAAATAGATTGTAGAATGCAAGAAGAAGCTCATTGAAGAATTTGAGATGAAAGACCTTGGTCCAATGCATTATTTCCTAGGTATGGAAGTATGGAAGAACTCAGAAGGAATCTTTCTCAATCAGGGAAAGTATGTAGTGGAAGTTTTGAAAAGATTTGATATGTTTGAATGTAAATCCATGGCCACACCCATGAATTCCAACCTGAAGTTGTTAGCTGATGAATCGTCTGAGTTAATGGATGTGACTCAATACAGACAGATTATTGGGTCGTTGATGTATCTAACCAATACCAGACCAGACATTTGTTTTGCTATGAACAGCTTGAGTCAGTATCTAGTTCAACCTAGGCGAGTTCACCTGATAGCTGCAAAACATGTGATAAGGTATATGAAAGGGACTATAAACTTTGGTCTATACTACAATAGAAACCATGATTACAGATTGTATGGCTATACAGATGTAGATTGCACTAGAAGTGTCTCAAACAGGAAAATCACATCAGGTGGATGCTTTTGTCTGGGATCTACTATGATTTCATGGTTTAGCAAGAAACAGTCTAGTATTGCTCTTAGCACAGCCGAATTAGAATACATAGCAGCTTGCTCTGCTAGTTGTGAAGCCATATGGCTTCGAAAGTTGATGTCAGGTATCTTTGACCTAGAGATGGATACTGCTGAGATCCTATGTGATAACCAAAGTTGTATAAATCTGTCGGAGAACCCAGTGTTCCATGATAGATCGAAGCACATAGAAATCCGGTATTTCTACATACGAGATATGATACAGAAGGGAGCCATAAAGCTCTAGTATGTGAGTACTAATGAGCAAGTTGTTGATGTGTTGACGAAGCCTCTGTCTCAGGTAAAGTTAGAACACTTTAGAGACAAACTTGGTGTTGTTTGGAAAGACCTTCCTCGAAAGGGGGAGCAGTGATGTTGCAGTGGGATTGTATCATCCTTGGACACTTGTCCTAAAGTGATCCAATGACTTCGGTCCTCGAGAATGAAGAGGGATTGTATCATCCCTAAACTTCGGTTCAGAACTGATTCGGTGACTTCGATCCTCGAGAATGTGGTGGGATTGTATCATCCTTGAACTTCAGTTCAGAACAAATTCGGTCACTTCGGTCCTCGAGAATGTGGTGGGATTGTATCATCCCTGAAATTCGGTTCAGAACGGAACCGGTGACTTCGGTACTCGAGAATGTGGTAGGATTGTATCATCCTTGAAATTTTGTTCAGAACGGATCTGGTGACTTCGGTACTTGAGAATGTGTTAGGATTGTATCATCCTTAAACTTTTGTTCATCACTAATCCAGTTACTTTGGTACTCGAGAATGTGGTAGGATTGTATCATCCTTGAAATTTTGTTCAGAACGGATCCGGTGACTTCTGTACTCGAGAATGTGGTAGGATCGTATCATCCTTAAACTTTTGTTCAGAACTGATCCAGTGACTTCGATACTCGAGAATGTGGTAGGATTGTATCATCCTTGAAATTTTGTTCCAGACTGATCTAGTGACTTCGATACTCGAGAATGTGGTAGGATTATATCATCCTTGAACTTTTGTTCAGAATGAATCTAGTGACTTCATTCCTCGATAATGTGGTAGGATTGCATCATCCCTGAACTTTAAGTCCAAAAGTGATCCGAAGACTTTCATCTTCATATTGTGGATTGCAGGTTGGTCTTGATGATGATGATGTTATTGATCGAAATATCAGAGTGTGATGATGATGATTTTACTGATCGAAAGATCAGAGTGTGATGATGATGATGTTACTGATCGAAAGATCAGAATGTGATGATGATGATGTTGTTGATCGAAAGAGAAAAGTATGATGATGATGATGATTGCTGATCAAAAGATCAGAATGTGATGATGATGATGTTGCTGATTGAAAGTTTAGAATATGATGATGATGATGGTGTTGATCAAAATTTCAGAGCATGATGATGATGATGATGTTGCTGATTGAAATGATGTTGTCGATCGAGCGGTCAAAGTGTTGTTGCTGCTGAAGTTTGAAGATGAAGACTATATGATGAAGATGATGAAAAGCTTCCAATGATTTATTGATGTATCACCCTGATGATGTTGATGATGCCCTCTCTCTCCTACATCTTTTGTTGTTGTTGTTGTTGTTGTAGTATACCCTTCTCATTAAGGGGGGTTGTTGAATTATTGTAACTTCGAAGAATATTCTAAATGTATTTTATTGGTCCTCGATGTTCCTATTGGGAGAATCATTTGTATTTCTTTGTACCTCGATGTTCCTATCAGGCTAATTACTAACAATCATGAGGAATTCTCCTCCATTGTAAGTCGGGTCATTAGTACCCTCCGTAATATATTATTATATTAAGTTAGCCCAGTTATGTCTACTCAAGCCTACATAACTGAGTTAAGTTTACTCGAGCCTATATAGCTTGGTCAAATGTCAAGTGAACGAAAGAATATAAATAGAGTGAGGCGCCTCTCATTTGAGACACACACACTCACTTGTGTAGCGCATAAGAGAGAGAGAGAAAGAGTTGTAGCTGGAGAAGGAGGAGGATCAGTTTTGGGTTTTAACTTTTATCTTTTTGGGCATCTATATTGAGGAAGCCTTTGCTGGGTTTTTCTCATTAGGGTTTTCCCAGGATAAATCTATGTTGTTCTTGTGATACTGTTTCTTTCAGTGATCTTGTCTATATGCTTTTATGAAATTGAAATTAAATGTTGATAATCTAACTTAGCATATGGAATTCTAACAAAGATGGATGTGAGTGAAGAAGCAGTGGATGTTTCTTGCATCACATAATCTTGTAATGATTTTTTATGGAGTTGGAATTAATCACTATGTACATGGAAATATAGTTGTAATACCTACTTAGGCAAGTGTACCCCTGGTTTGGTTGGTCACCTATGTGATGTTTAATGTAGATTTAGGTAAACTAAAGAGGGGGGCATGTTGTTATTCGTGATACCTAGTTAAAAAATTTGAGGGGTGTGTGTGCTTACCATTAGTGGTTTACGAACCCATGGTTTTTGGTAGCCCATGGTTTTGGGTAACCCATGGTATTTTCCCATTGTTTTAGCTTGTGTTGAAGCCTATTTAAAGGCTTAATCAACTACATTTTAAGATGACTAAATTGGTTGATGTTGGTGGCATCCAAGACTAATAGATATCTAATTGATGTTGGTTTTCTCTTTGCAGGGTTTCTAGGGTAATAATACTTGTTCCTCTTATGTGCTTGTTTTTGTGCATTATTATTGTTTTCTAACAGGTGATATCATAGTGAGGTTAGCCTAGACTCCTAGCAAGAGTGGATAGGGTTCTAATGCCTAAGAATTATGTGGACTATATGCAACATTTATGGAAGAAGAAAATGGAATATAATGGATTAAGAACCCAATTAAGGAGTGCTTAATTAGATTCACTATAGTAGAGATGATTGCAGGCGACGAAGAACGTGGATGTTTCTTGTTTTGCATACTCTTTTAATCATTTTTTATCGAGTTGGATTTAAACACAATGTAAATAGGCATACCATTATAAGACCTGGTTAGGCATGTGTACCCCTAGTTTATTTGGTCACCTATGAAAATTCTAGATGTAGATTTTGTTAGACTAGAGAGGCACACATATTGTTATTCTTAGTTCCTGTTAAAAACTTTGAGGAGGGTTGGTGCTTACTCTAAGTCAATTTTAAAGGGAGAATATTAGTTTAATATTGACTTGGCTAAAGAGTGATTTGAGATAACCTTAATTCGGTCAATAACGAGTTTATAGTTGGTGGTTTGCTGGCCCATGGTTTTTGGGTAACCCATGGTTTTAGCATGTGATGAAGCCTAGTTAAAGGCTCGAGTAACTCCATTGTAATTTGAAAAAATGGCATGTGTTGGCCACAATGGCCAAGACTAATAGATATCTAATTGGTAGTTGGTTTTTTCTATATAAGGTTTCCATGGTAAAAATATGTGGTCATCGTATGTGCTTGTTTTGTGAATTATTATTATTTTCTAAGATGTACTTGTTTTGTGCTATGATACCACATGTTAGAAAATAATGTTTTCCCTAGAAACCATTTATAAGGAAAACCAACCACCATTTAGATATATATTAGTCTTGATCGCTTCATCCAACATTACCCACTTTTGCATCTTACAATGGAGTTACTCAATCCTTTAAATAGGCTCTGTCACATACTAAAACCATGGAAAAATACCATGGGCTCGTAAACCACCAATGGTAAGAGCATTATTGATTGAATCAAGATTATCAGAAATCACTAAGTTTAAGCAAGTCAAGTTTAACCTAAAATTCCCCATTTAAACTTGACTTGGGTTAAGCACCAACCCTCCTCAAACTTTTTAATGGGTATCAGGGATAACAACATACCCCCCCCCTCTTTAGTCTACCTAAATCTACATCTAGAATTTTCATAGGTGACCCAATTAACCAAAGGTATGCATGCCTAACCAAGTCTTACAGTCATATGCCCATTTATATTGTGATTAAATCCAAGTCCATAAAAAATGATTAGAAGAGTATGTGATGCAAGAGACATCCATGTGCCTCTTCATCTACATTTATCTCTAATATAGTGAACTGAATCAAGCACTCCTTAACTGGGTACTCCATCCACTATATTCCATGTGATTCCTTAGTCAATACTACATATACTCCATAGACTTCTCCAGTGCTATAACTTTGGCCACTCTCATGAGCAGTCTAAGCTAACCTTGGTCTAATACCACATGTTATAATATAATTATAATGCACAAAATCAAGCACATAAAAGGAACAAGTATTTTTACTTTGGAAACCCTATATAGGGGAAATCAACACCAATTAGATATCTATTAGTCTTGGTTTCCACAAACATTGGCCAGTTTAGGCATCTTACAATGGAGTTACTCAATCCTTTAAATAGGCTTCATCACATGCTAAAACAATGAGAAAATACCATGGGTTACCCAAAACCATGGGCCCATAGACCACTAAAGATAAACCCATTATTGACCAAATTAAGGTTGTGTTTAATCACTTCATAACCAAGTCAATATTAACCTAACACACACACATCAATGTCTCTTCAACAACATGCATATTTATGAATAGTACCAAGTCCTAGTGTGCATATGAATGTGAATTTTCAATATCATACTACTTAGTGATGTTAGATCTTGATTCAAGCATTGACATTTTTATCCTAGTAGTAGAAACATCGAGAGTAGGGTTCTTTATTTGTGAGGTTTATTCTAGTTGGATTGTAATGAATTTTCTTTCATCTTGAAGTTCTAAATCCTTTATAAAGATGGGTCATTGTCCTTGTAAGAACTAATATTATGTGGTGTGTGATTTAAAAGAGGTTCATATTAGTCTTCAACACTATGACAACAATATTTTTGAGGTGTAGAGCACCATATTGAATTCCACTATAAAGTGGATTCATTGGCAGATGAAAGTGAATGCAAATTGAAGACTGACAACGAATGCAAGGATTCATGTTCCATGGAAACAAAATGTAGCTTCTTGAGATTATAAAGGTAGAGAAATAGATCTTTTCATTTGTGTCCATTTCACAAAGGCAATACCTAGATTTGGATGTGGAATAGGGAGTGCTAAATACTTTGGTGAATAGGATGGTATAATATTTATAGCTACAAAGGGAGGTGGTTTTCGATCAACCTTGTGACTTCAAGGTTGACATGAAATCCCTTATCTAGCAACTTCTCTCAAGCGCTATATAAGAACAAAAGGCCAAATGACTTGCTAACAAGATAGAGACCTTACTTGAAGTTGCCTTACCTATGGAACAAGTCAAAGTTGGTGGGTGTCTGGAGGATACAACTATGGAATTTCAAGTGGGCTCCATAGAGGAAAATTTATAGTTTTATTTTCTGAATAGTTAACATGTGTTGTCGGATAATAGTTTTCATTTTTAAATTTGTAAGGAAATACACTTGTCAAGGACCATTTTGTAGTCTAGACTAGCAACTATGTAGTGATCCTAACCCAGAAATCAAATCACAACAAATATATAGAACACTTAAACTTCATAAATAACCCAAAATACATTCACCATAAGAAGAACATCAAGATATAGAGAAACCCTTAAGGTAGGGTAACACCATAAAATACTCCTTAAGAAAGGAATCACTCCACAAGCTATGCTTGTACAATAATAATCTCCAACGTGACTACTACAATTATACCCATATCTATTTATACTTTCTCATGAGTATAATTACGGATCTATGCCTTATTATTATATTCTTTATTCTAACTAACCCCAACCACCCAGTGGATTTCATTATCAATGATCACATTCCATTAAATTATCCCCATTGGGTACACATTACATAGTTTATTCCCTTTTGGGTACCCATTACATCATTTATTTTTCTTAGGTATCACCCAATTTTGCCCTAATTTTTTTCCAAAAATAATAAAGAAAAACATTTCCCACTTTGTGCCAAGGAAAGAGCTCTAATACCACATGTAGTGATCTTAACCCAAAAATTGAATCACAACAAAGATATAGAACACTTAAACTTCATAATTAACCCAAAATACATTCACCATATGAAGAACACCAAGATATAGATAAACCCTTAAGGTAGGGTAAGACTTGTTGAATTTTGTGCAACTTTGTTGAGCTTTCGAACTTTAATTATTTAAGTAAGGAAATACTGAAAATTGAATCAATTCAATAACATAAAACATTCAACCATAACACAACATCTACCCTGGTAAAACCCTCGAAATAATGAGGATGAAAAACCCAACAATCATTCTCAGTATAATTTTGATAGATAGCAGAGAATGTCTTTTACAATAGCAAATTTCTTTCGAAAGATAAGAGATCATAAAATACCCTCGGTGTAGATAAGGAGCAATAGAGAAGATACATCAATCGGATAAACTTTCCATTGAGTTCACTACAATAAATAACATGTCAAACACTGCCATGCAAGGAATAACAAATCACTACATGTGTAATTTAGCCTCCCATGCAAACTATTGTGAATTTCCTCCCTTAGATACTTGTTGTGCACCTCGGTTTCTTCATCGTGTCCAACCAATGCACAATTCCTTTCCTCTTTGACATAAATCATGCTTGATTGGCTTCAGAGTGAACTCGCCTCTTAACTTACTGTAGGATCACTTAGTTAACATGCTAACTTAAGTGTCTTCATGTAATAGGTGTAACTCAAGTGTTGTAACTTAAGTGTCGTCTTTTATCTTAAGTGTCATATTTTAGTTTAACTAAAGTGTCGTACTTTAGTTTAACTAAAGTTTCATTTTTGAGTTTAACTAAAGTGTCATCACGCAAAACACTTTGGTTAACTAATTATTTATATTAACACTTTAGTTAACTTATTCTTAATTGAAATCTTACTGATTGATTTATTGAAGTGATCATTGAGCTCTCCTTTAATTATCCGATTGCATACATTAATATTTTAACTAATTCTTTAACTGAATCATTGATTGAGGCATGCATATTTAACTGAAAATTTATAATTAAAGCTTGATCAAATCAAGTTCACTTTAATCAACCAGGGTGTCTTCATGGGCAATTTTAATTTTGTTGTGTTCTCTATGCATTTATCTTTATCTCTTATATTTTATTGCATGGTCAATATGTGCTAAATTTAATTATCTATAATATCAAATTATACTAAGAAGATTTATAAAATGTTGTGATAATATTATATTACCCCAGACCAAATGATCATATGCTAATGTAATTCAGTCTAGAGGTGTCCAATCTCTAAAGGAGACTTAATAGAAACCGATGACCATGGTTAGTAACAAATCACACAACGTTATATACTTCAACATGCAAAGCATTACCTTTATATGGGAGTTCCACCCCATGGGTACCTTCATATGGAAGGTCCACATGAAAATATTGACTTGGCACACAAGTCTGGAGCCTTTTCCAATAATACTTTATAGCATCGTCACTTTGATCAATCAAATCATTCACCTATATATGGGAGGAATAATATTTATATGAAAGGATTAGTCTTTCTTGAGTCCAACTCAAAAATCCACTCCAAGTACCTAAGTCCAACTCAAGCTTCCTTTATTCAGGAGGACTTAATCTTTGTTCCACAATTATTATTGGCTTAGAGAATGACTCGTGAGGTTGTTGTTGGATTTATCTTACTACTGGGAGGGGGGTGAATCAATAATTGTGTAGATATGTGTATTATTTGAATTTGACATATTTTCACCAATTAAAACTTTTAGCAGTAGCAATAACAAATATAATAGCTCATAAATATATGAGAATAATCGTATATCTATAAATATATAAGAATGATTACATCAGTGGGAGAATGCAATTTCCAAACATGAGTACCCACTCATTTCAAGTGTTGAACTGATCCTTAAGTACAATCTATTTGTTGCTAACACTAACCTACAACGAATTCAATCTACGCAAGCACCAACTCACAAACTTTAGGAACCGACCTGAACATATATCTATCTAACTGTGCAAACTGTGACTTTTGGAAATCAAGCTCCGAAATGTGCATAACTACAATCTCCGGCTGTGGAAGCACCTACTTCCAAATTATATTCTCTAGCTCCAACTAGAAGGAGGCTCCAACCTCGTGATTATATTATCTCTAACTTGAAGGAGGCTCCGACCCGCTAGGTTTCATCTACTCCAATCGAAAGGATGCTACAACACCCTGATGTTATTTTTCAGCACTAACAGTAAGGAGGCTATGACCCCCTCTTCATTGCCCCATCCAACCTTCTTGATATAAAATAAGAATGTATTGAATAAATACAATATACAAATACCTTATCTTCGATTAGTTTCTTCATAATATGCAATTGCTATAACTTCTTATGCATGTATCTTTCTTCTGAATATCTACTTTAACCTGATTGTCTCAAATATTCATTCTCCACAAGCTTACTTCACCACATCTGTCTCTTGCTCATTTATAGTCTTCTTGGCTCAAGAGATGTGTCCAATTGGTGAAGTTCCTTATCCTTGGATAACTCCACACTTGTTTGTGTTTTCTTCAAGTTAATATCTGCATCGGCGTGTCACTTATCACAATTAATCTTTGTGGAGTTTGAGACACATATGCCAACACACTTGTGATACTTTTGCACATATAAATTATATTGTTCTTCACAAGTATTCATACCACATACCATTTTATTTGTGGGACTATTACACAATTTTTTGTTTCATGTTATTCATTCATAAGTCTCACACAAATGGTATTTGCGCATATCTACCATTTTCAATGTTCTTATTTATGGATTACTATTTGCGCACTTTTGACCAATGGTGAGATGGGATCTTTGGTCTCATGGGAGTTCCACATTATTCTGTATATATTTATTCAAGTGGGATGTGCATGAGGAATCCTTTTTGGCATCAGTCCATTCCTTGTTATCAATTACAACTTGCTCAATAATCTCCTTAACAATTTTTGTTGACATCAATGAATAATTCATGTTCAATACCTTTAACAACAATTCAAAACCCTTGACATCAATTCCAATACATGTGCAACAATCTCCCCCTTTGGTGTTGATGTCAACACCACTTTCAACAATAGCACCTGTTATAAACTCCCCCTGAATGTGAGCTCTTCTTATGTGAATCAAAGGCTCTATTTGTGAACATGTGCTTGCTTCTTTTTTGCAGTTCTTCCTTCCAACTTCTTTCATATTCTCATTGTATTTCTCGGATTTCAGAAATGAGGGCCTTTTATGAATGTCAATAAATTAGCCTATTTTTTCACATATTTCCAACCGTCTACATGCATGGTGAGATTTGATATGGATGATATCTTGTCCACATGGTGTGTGTGAACAGGCACTTTATTCCAACATCATTCATTCAAATCATTTTTTGTCCTTTATCGACCCATGCATTAAATTTTGACATTGTCATGATCTCCCTTGGATTGCACAATGAATGAATTCATCAATTTTGATGTCCCTTTAATTTATGTCTGGGCACATGAAGAGAAGTGTCTCCCAATTATATAAGTTGGCAGTTTTTTTCACCTAGTTCACCACCCTAGTTCATACTTCATCTATCCTTGCTCTCTATTTGTGACTTGAGTTGTCATTCTTTCAAATTCCTTTCATCGTCATGTATTTCTTCTAGAGATTAAACAATTCCCTTGATAGCCTCAGTTTGGTGGTCCAATCACAGCAGGCGGATTAAGGACAGCTGAGGGTGGATATGGTAACTTGAAAAAATCAAATACATGAGTCCAATTTTATAACATGGTACCATTAATAGCAGTTTAACATGAGAAATTTTGAATTGTTTTCCAACTTGAGTAGGCGATTTGATCATTTGGAATATCAACAATAGCAAACACTCAGTATTCTAAATACGATTAGTGCAGAGCATACTTCCTTTGATTCATCATCTTCAACATTGGGCGCTCTTCCTTTGCTGAGGTCACCAAAGTGCGTTGAGCCAACTCCAATGGATTTGGACATGCAACTTTCACCACTGCCTACTAACCGAGTTGAAGAAGTCCATCTCAAACTGTGTCTATGACTCGTCTTCATCTTCTATCGACTTCAATTTTGTTCATAATGGGATTGACTACACTTCGATTTTGTTCAGTTCCATAACTCCGCCTTTATTTCCAATATGTGGCCTGATGTAATACGATCTTTGAAGCTTCGAAATTTGTAATCACACTTTTTAATATAATACAAAATTTTCATTTTGCGTACTGCTTGCGTATTACTTGTACAGGTGTTTCATTTACCATTTTTATGCATGACAATCCACACTTTCGATAACAATAGCTATGGAATTTCAAATTACACAATAACAATCTTAAAATGAATTCTAAATGCAATAATCTACGGCTTTAGTCCTTGAATTCTTAATGTACCTATTTGAACTCAAGGATCTTGCATAACCCCTTTAGGTTAGCAATGAAGGCAGCAATTGCTTGCTACTTGAACTATGTTGGCATTGTTCATATCTTTTGCGCACTCCTAAGATACCTTCTTCAACCATATCTTCGTGTGTACAATTGGTTGAGCTATGTTAGTGTTGTTTACATCTTCTGTGTATTTCTTACATACATTCTTCACCCATGTTTTCTGGTGCACAATAAGGCTCTGCTTCTGTGGCAGTTGTTCTTTCAAAAACTTATGCCAGACAGGTCATTTTCATTGTTCTGCTCTCATGAAACAATGCAAAGCCTTGTGCCCATATTTATCACACATATAACATCTAATCATGTGGCAGCATTTTGCTATATGTCCAATATAGTTACATCTCCAACATTTTATAGAACTTAAGCTATTTTTATATCTGAAGGAGTTAGCATACTTGGGTTTCTTATGCCTTGCAAGTTGTTCATATTTTATGCAAAACGTAACCTGTTGGTTAAAACCAACTCCTCCTTTGGCGGACACATTGTTTCTTTCCTTTGTGTATCCAATGCATGTCTTTTCCTATAGAGACCTTCAACAACTCAAGATTTCATCTAAGATTTTCGATCTATTATTGAACTTGGTTTGAGTATCTGTGTCAATGCATGTTTTAGTGTTCCCTTGAATTGTACAGATTGTCTTAGCTCTCAAGTGTGAAACTTCTTACTCTTTTAGCACAATTTGTTCATGTAGTAGCTTATTCATTGATTTTGACTCCTTTCAAAAAAATTCAAGTTCCTTGATTCTTTCTTTTGCACAAAACAATTCCTCTTCTTTGTCCTTCATTTGCTTCTCCAATGCTTCATGCATGTTCTTCATTTGCTTCTCCAATGCTTCATGCATGTCCTTAATTTGTTTGACCTGTTATTTTTCCTTTTTCAATTGTTTCTTTAAAACCTTATTGTATTTTCTTGATTTCTTCATATATTCCAGTGCACTAATTAGTTCGTCTTGCCAGTCGACTTCAATATTGTACTCATTTTCAAATTTTGAACTTTATTCAGTGCTACTAAATTTTTCCCTTACTTCAGACTTTGACAATGGTAGAGTAATTTCATCATAGGGATGTATATTTTCGATAGTCTTCTGCAACTTGAATGACTCTTTTGTGTTGCTTGATTTTTTCTTTTCTTTAGACTTTGGAAAGGGCAAGTGAATTCGATTGTAGGTCCATTTCTTTGTTGTTTTTGATGTGTTGGTTAGAGCTCCTTTAATTAATGACTTTCCTCCTGTTCAAATTTCATCTTGGATCAATGCCACGAAAAATACATCCCTTGGACTATCAGTGTTATCTTCTTCCTTTGAAACATTATCCTCCTCAGTGTATAGAGTTTTCCTCTACCTTTGAAATTTCATTTTGTCTACAACTATGTTCAATTGGTACTTACTTCTTCGTTCTTGATAGTCTAACTCCTCTTCACTTCCACTATTTATGTTTTATTTAAATGTACATTTTGAAACGAAATGTCCAACCCTGCCACATTTAAAACATTTAAAGGGTAACTTTCCTTTATATTTGCCTTGACCCCTCTTCAATTTTCTCACAAAATTAGCCTCATCATCATCCAACATGTTGTTATATTTTTATCATTTAAGCTAGCATTATATTAGGATCTTTAACTGAGAGAATAACAAGCACAACAATCAAACACAAGAGACAATGAACACAATGTTTTTCCTCAGGGAAACCATAAATGGAGAAAACCCCGCAACTTCCTCAGAGATACAATCAGCACCAAAATTAAAACCCCAAAACAGTAAGATGATCTCCCGACAGTAGTAGCCTCTTTCTTTCTAGCCCCAGCAACTTATTCTCTCTCAGATATGCGCTACAATTGAGTGTGAGTGAGTGTGTGATAAATAGAGAGGCTCACTCTCTATTTATACTAATTCCTGACTTGACAATAACTCACTAGGGCCGAATTATCTAGGAGATTCTAATAACCCTAGGGCCCCAGAACTGCGAGGACTTTAACCCTTGAACAATAGGAGGGTTACCCATAATGACTTGACATGACTTATTTACATTATTGAATCTCTGATTGGAACATCAGGGCATGACATGACTCAAATACATTACAGACACTTCCTGGAATAAACATCGGGGTACAAGACATAAGATATACAATTGAATACATTCTGAAATTACAAATACATCAACACTCCCTCTTAACTAGGAAGGTATTCTCTTAACACAATTTATCAGCACGGGTCTTCTTCTCTGTATCATTTGGATCATCAATGAGTTCTCGCCATCTTCATCTTCAAGTCATCTTCATCTTCAAGTCATAGTCATCTTCAAGTTATCTTCATCTTCAAGTTATTGTCATATTCAAGTCATCTTCATCTTGATCTGGATCATCACTCGATCTAGATCATCACTGTTGGATCATCTCTGTTGGATCATCGTCACTAGATCTGGATCATCATCACTCGCTCTGGATCATCATTGGGTCATCAACACGGGTGATATCTCTTGCTTCTTCTCATCATAGGAATTTCTATAGAGCCAGCCCTTTTTCATGCTGGATGTACATCGACAGAGCCAGTCCTTTTTCATACTAGATGTATCATCACAGAGCTAGTCCTTTTTCATACTAGATGTGGCATCTACACAGAGCCAGTCCTTTTTTCATACTGGATGAGTCTTCACAGAGCTAGTCCTTTTTCATACTAGATGTGGGATCTACACAGAGCCAGTCCTTTTTCATACTGGATGAGTCTTCACAAAGCTAGTCCTTTTTCATACTAGATGTGGGATCTACACAGAACCAGTTATTTTTCATACTGGATGAGTCTTCACAGAGCTATTCCTTTTTCATACTAGATGTGGGATCTACACAAAGCCAGTCCTTTTTCATACTGGATGAGTCTTCATAGAACTAGTCCTTTTTCATACTAGATGTGGGATCTACACACAGCCAGTCCTTTTTCATACTGGATGGGTCTTCACAGAGCTAGTCCTTTTTCATACTAGATGTGGGATCTACACATAGCTAGTCCTTTTTCATACTAGATGTGTATTCACATAGCCAACCCTTTTTCATGCTGGATGTGGGATCTACACAGAGCTAGTCTTTTTTCATACTAGATGTGTCTTCACAAAGCTAGCCCTTTTTCATGTTGGATGTGGGATCATCACATATATCTGACAATGGAAGGAACTAATCCTCTCACCATGTCTCAGCTCTTACATCCGACCATGGAAGGAACCAATCCTCTCACCATGTCGAAAGGGAACAACACTTACATCTGACCATGGAAGGAACCAATCCTCTCACCATGTCAGAAGGGCTCATCACGGACTCATCACTTCCTCTTGGGAGGAATATCGATCTGGAGAACACAAAGCTTCTCCCTGAAGTACTCAAACTTCACCCTATCCAATGGCTTAGTCAACACATCAAATATTTGTTCGTCCGTCGCAACATACTGGAGCTTCATTGCTCCTCTCTGCACCATATCCCTGATATAGTGATACTTGATCTCGATATGCTTCGACTTGTCAGGAACACCAGATTCTCTAACAACTTCACACAACTTTGGTTGTCGCAATATATACAAGTAGCATCTAACTGGAGATCATATAAATCAGACAGTAGCTTCCTCAACCATACTGCCTCACAACTAGCTGAACAAGCTGTGACATACTCTGCTTCAACTGTACTTAGTGCCACACAGGATTGCTTCCTGCTAAACCAAGAGATCACACCTGATCCCATACTGAAGCAGCACCCTAAAGTGCTCTTCCTATCGATGGCACTGCCTGCCAAATCTGAATCAACATAACCCTCCAGGTTAATCTTCTGATCAGCCTTATACTTGAGCCCATAATCAATTGTACCCTTTAGGTACCTCAGAATATGCTTTGCAGCAATCAAGTGAACATGTCTTGGATCTAGCAGGAACTGGCTCAAGATGTTCACAGCAAAGCAAATATCTGGTCTCGTATTTTTTAGGTAAATCAAGGACCCAATCATCTGATGATACATCGTGGCATGAACCGACTCAGATGAAGCATCACTCAATAGCTTCAAGTTCGATGCCATAGTTTTGGTTAAGGCCTTGCAGTCCGTCATCCAAAATCTCTTCAGGATCTCTACTGCATACTTCCCTTGTCCAAGGAAGATTCCATCCGCATTCTGCCACACCTCCATGCCTAGAAAATAATGCATCATACCCAAGTCCTTCATTTTGAACTTGGCAGCAAACTTTCTCTTCGTATCAGCAATCAACCCATCCATACTTGTTTCAAATAGATCATCTACATACAGTAGGAGCATCAATGGGTTGCCATCTTCAACCTTGTAGTAAAGGTTGGAATCTGCTTTACTCTTGGTAAAGCCCAAACTAGATAGAAAGCTGTCAATTCTGCCGTACCATGTCCTGGGTGCCTGTTTCAAACCATACAGGGATTTCTTCAATCTACACACATGAGACTCCCTGTCATGTGTCTCAAAACCGAGTGGCTGCTCCACATACACTTCCTCTTCTACTACACCATTAAAGAAAGCATTCTTGACATCCATCTGATGTATCTTCCATTTCATCACTGTAGCTAGAGCAAGTACTGACCTGATGGAAGTGTATCTGGCTATAGGTGCAAAAGTTTCTACATAATCTATTCCTTCTTTCTGGGAGAAGCCACGAGCCACGAATCTTGCTTTATATTTTTCTATGCTGTCATTTGTAGCATGCTTGATCTTGCAGATCCATTTGGAAGTCACTACAGACTTCCCCTCAGGTCTTGGGACAACATCCCAAACATCATTCTTCATGATCAATTAGTATTCTTTGATCATAGCATCCTTCCATTCTTTCTTTTATGTTGCTTCTTCATAGTTGGAAGGTTCTTTATCAATGAAATCACATAATAAGGATACATAACTAGAACAAGACCTGGTTCTTTTCCTTTCTTTGTGTGATTCTTCTGGAGCCCCATATCTTTCTGCACGTTGGATAACTTCTCGTACCCAAGCAGGTTTCCTCTTGTGAGGATTCTTCTCCTAAGCTGGATCTATAGGTTCTTGAGGTTCTTCTATTTCTCGATCTTCTTCTTGATATTCTTCGTTCATGGTTGTGTCATGAATTTCGGGTAATTCTATTTCTTCAGGTTCTTCAACAGGTCTCTTTTTGGATTTGTTGTAAGCTGAGTCTTCGTCAAATGTCACATCCCTGCTAATGTCGATCTTCTTGAATCCTGGGAAGTATATTCTATAAGCCTTCGAGCTTTTAGAGTATCCCACAAATATACCCTTCCTTCCTGAAGGATCTAACTTTGTCCTCTTTTCTTTCAGAATGTGTATGTACACTAGACAGCCGAATATTCTGAGATGGCTGACTTCTGGTTTCTTGCCGAAAAAGACTTCTTCAGGTGTCTTATTCTCGAGTACTCTGTGTGGAGTACGATTCTGTACATACACCGTTGTTCTTGCAGCTTCTTCCCATAGATGCTTGGGAAGATCTTGATCATGAAGCATGGCCCTTGCAGCTTCCATGATCATTCTATTCTTCCTTTCTGTAACTCCATTCTGTTGTGGATTATATGGAGTGGTTAACTCCCTCTTAATCCTTGAATCTTTGCATAAGTCTTTGAATTCATTTGAAGTGAATTCTCTGCCATTATCTGATCGAAAAATCTTGAACTTTTTTTTTATGTGGTTCTCGATCAAGGCTTTGAATTCCTTGAACTTGTTGAATACTTCATCTTTGTTCTTCATAAAGTATATCCATGTCTTCCTAGAAAAATCATCAATAAAAGAAACACAGTATACATACCTGCTTAATGAACTGGATGACATCGGAGTGGATGATTTCCAAGATTCCTTTTTCCTTGCTCTCGCTACTTGGAAATGGCTTCTTTGTGTTATTTCCTTTTGCACATCCTTTGCAAACACCATCATGTTTTGTCTGCATTTCTGGAAGACCTTCAACAGCTTTGCTTGCAAGTGGTAGTACCCTGTAATGCACATGTGCAAGCCTTCTATGCCAAATTTCATTTGGTTCTCCTAATTCATGAACCAAAGCTTGTTCTGGTTGGCCCTTCAATTTGTATAGACCTCCTTCTTGTTCCCCAACCACTATTGCATCATCAAAAGTCTTTCCCTTTGGCCACATAAGAACTTGGCCATCTACAAAAGCAACCCTCATTCCTTTTCCATCCAATGCAGATATGGAGAGGAGGTTCTTCTTTAGTCCTGGTACAAACAATACATTTTTCATCTTCATAGACTTTCCAGAGTCTAGCTTATAGGAGGATTCACCACTACCTTTTATTGGATACTGGTAGTCATCCCCAAGTTTCACCTTGTGAGGTGACTCATGTTCAGATAGTTTCACAAATGATTCTTTGAATCTCGTCATATGTTTGGAAGCACCACTATCTATAAGCCAATCATTGCTTCCATGTGAGATAGTTCCCGTGAGAGCGAAGATCAGCACATATTCTTCATCACTTGAAGAATCATCACTTTCTTGTCTCATTCTCTTTGTGGAATGTCCATCATCCTCTGCAGCATGAACATGATGTCTTCTCTTGTTTCCCTTTTTCTTCTTTGAGTTCCCTTTGTTAGGGCAGTATTTGGATATGTGACCTTTCTCATCACATGTGTAACATCTAATAGTAGACAGATCTCTTCTAGAGTGTGAAATATAACCTTTGGAGTGATGATCGTCCCTTTTGGTTTTCTTGGTGTGGGCTATGAGAGCTTGATCTTCACTTCCCATCTTTTCTACTCGAGCTGCTATCCAAGATTCTTCTTGAGACCATTCTTCCCATAGTCTGCTAAACTTGAATAGCTTCTTTCTAGCACAGATCCCTTGAATGAAAGAGTCCCATGCTTTAGGTAGACCATTCAAGGTGGTCATCACAATCTCTGCATTTTCCACTTCTTCATCTACTGCTTCTAGCTATTCCTTGATCTGAGATACCCTTGTAAATTAAGACTGGATGGTTTCTGCATTCTGGATCTTTACATTCTTAAGTTGGTTTCTCATAGTCATCTTCATGTTTATGTTCTTCCCTTCAAACAGTTTGGTTAGGGCATCAAACATAGCTTTAGGTGTCTTTAGGGAGGACACCTATGGTATGAGGTGATCCTTGATTGAATCAACAATAATCCTCTTAGCCATAACTAACTTCTTCTTGTGTAAGGCCTTATCCTCATCTCCCTCTGGAACTGGAACCTCCTCATTGATATAGGATTCCAAATCATTTTCTTACAGGACCAGGGAGATCCTATACTTCTAGGCTCAAAAGTTATCAGCTCCCTCAAGATTTTCATCAAGCTTGGTATGATGAGACATCTTAACTGAGAACATCAAATGGAAATACAAAAGATTTAGATCTTACCAGGTCAAGATGTTGGATTTGGATTTGGAGCTGAATTTCTGCAGTGTTGGTTCAGGAGCAGATTAGGGTTTGGTTTTTCTGGATTTTTGTCCAACCAAATGCTTTGATCTTGATCTCTAAACTTCTATTTTGAGGGGGAGAACAATCAAGGCCTAGGCTCACTCAAAAATTCCACTTCTATGGAAAGCCCTAATTTCCGGCAGTAGTGTCGAGTCCAAAACTGAAAAAGCTCAAAATCAGATTCTGCTTCAATAGAAAGATGTGCCCTACGGAGGAGAGTCATCCCAACCTTCTTTTGCTGAAAATCTGTGGAATCCCTAGTTCCCGCAGCTGCACAGTGTCTTCTTCTCAGGTTAGCTCTGATACCATGTTAGATTTTTATCATTTAAGCTAGCATTATATTAGGATCTTTAACTGAGAGAATAACAAGCACAGCAATCAAACACAAGATACAATGAACACAATGTTTTTCCTTAGGGAAACCATAAATGGAGATAACCCCGCAACTTCCTCAGAGATAGAATCAGCACCAAAATTAAAACCCCAAAACAGTAAGATGATCTCCCGACAACAGTAGCCTCTTTCTTTCTAGCCCCAGCAACTTCTTCTCTCTCAGTTATGCGCTACAACTGAGTGTGAGTGAGTGTGTGATTAATAGAGAGGCTCACTCTCTATTTATGCTAATTCCCAACTTGACAATAACTCACTAGGGCCGACTTCTCTAGGAGAGTCTAATAACCCTAGGGCCCCGGAACTGCGAGGACTTTAACCCTTAAACAATAGGAGGGTTACCCACAATGACTTGACATGACTTGTTTACATTATTGAATATCCCGATAGGAATATCAGGGCATGACATGACTCAAATACATTACAAACACTTCCCAAAATAAACATCAAGGTACAAGCCATAAGATATACAAGTGAATACATTTCGAAGTTACAAATACATCAACACATGTAATCTATGTTCTTTCACTTATTCTTGTTGGATTTTCAATTCTCTGTGACTTTAAAAGTTGCTTCCTTTCTGGAGACATTCTTAGGTTCTTTCCTCATCTCATACATAGTGATAATTCCATATAGGTCATCTTTTGTCAATTTGTTTAAGAGAGATCTATCTTCTAAGACTGACAGTTTTGAATTGAATTGTGAAGGAAGGGTTCTCGTGATTTTTTATACAACTAGATTTTCTTCGATTGTTGCTCCAAGTCCCGCTATAGAATTTACTATTTCATCCATTCTGAGAAAGTATGTCACAATTTCTTCCTTCTCCTTCATTTTGAGCATTTCAAAGTGCAAAGAAGTTTACAACTTTGCCTTCTTGACTTTTTCATCACCTTCATAAATACTCTTCAATTTGTCCTAGACATCTTTCATTGTGGTACATTGCATTACTTTGGTAAATTCAGCATCATCTATCCCACGTAGTATCATATTCTTTGATCTTGCATTCCATTCATATTTTCTTATGTTTTCAGGTCCACTGACATCAATTGAGAAGCTGTGCACTCAACGGTTTCTTTTGACTCATCTATGGTTTCTTTTGGAAACTTGTAGCCATCCTTCACCAATTTCCAAACGTCCACACCAAGATACTGCAAATAAACTTCCATTCGTATTTTCCAAAAGTATAGTTGGAGCCATCAAATCTCAAAGATCAATTGGTAGACAAACCTTCTTGTTTGTCCATATATGCACTAGATCCTTCTTCCAGATGTAATTTGTTACTGAAGACACCCACTCTAATACCAATTATTGGATTTATCTTATCACTGAGAGGGGGGCGAATAAGTAATTGTGCAAATACAATGTATTATTTTACTTTGACATATTTTTACCAATTAAAACTTTTAGCAATAACAATAACAAATACAACAAGTCTCAAAAATATGAGAATAATTGTATATCTATAAATATATAAGAATGATTACATCAGTGGAAGAATGAAATTTCCAAACATGAGCACCCACTCATTTCAAGTGTTGAATTCGATCTGTGCAAGGACTGACTTGCAAACTTCATGCACCAAACTGAACAAATGTTTGTCTAATTGTGCAAATTGTGACTTTTGGAAATCAAGATCGAACCTTTGGATAACTAAGATATTTGGTTGTGGAAACACTAACTTCCTAATTTTATTCTCCAGCTCCAACTAGAAGGAATCTCCAAGCCCCTAATTATATCCTCCAGCTCCAACTAAAAGGAGGATCAAACCCCTCAGTTTTATCTGCTATAACAAAAAATATGCTACAACACCCTGATGTTATTTTCCAACACCAACTGGAAGGAGCCTACGACCCCCTGCTCCTTGCCCTCCAAACTCCTTGATATGAAACAAGAATGTATTGAATAACAACATCATACAAATGCATTATTGTTGATGAATGTCTTCACAATCTGCAATGAATGTAACTTCTTCTATGTGTATCTTTCTTCAGAATATCTACGCCAAAACATACAGTTTCCAAAACTATGATGTGCAATAATCAATGTGATCTGCATCTCTTTTGTGGTTCTGTGATATGTGTCTTTACATTGAACAGAGTTTCTAACTCAGACACTTTGTTTGTACTATAGTCTGTGTCTTTCACTGAGTAAGAACATCGCACATATTGAATACAGGTATATTTATATATGGCACACTCTTTGTTGTTCACCATTGAATATTTTGCACACTATGGCTCTGCTGCATAAAAAAAACTATTTCCACAATCAATGATCCATTGACACCCCAAAGAATTTTGAAACATGTCTACCATATTATCTTAGATCTTCATTATCCACAAACGTACTTCACCGTATCTTTCTCTTGCTCATTTATAGTATTCTTGGCTCAAGAGATGTGACCACTTGGTGAAGTTCCTTGTCCTTGGATAACGCCCCATTTCTTTTTGTTTTCTTCAAGTTAATATCTATGGCGGCATGTTGCTTATCACAATTCATCTTTGTGGGGTTTGATGTACATATTCCAACACACTTGTGGTACTTTTGCACATATAAATCATATTTTTCTTCACAAGTCTGCATACCACATGCCATTTTCTTTGTGGGAATATTAAGCAAGTCTGTGTTTCACATTCTTCATTCATAAGTCTCACACAAATGGTATTTGTGCATATCTTCCATTTTCAATGTTCTTCTTTGTGGATTACTATTTGCGCACTTGTGAACAATACTGTTGTGGGATCTTTGGTCTAATGAGACTTCCATTTTCTTTCATATGTATTTCTTCAAGTTGTTTTTGTGTGAGGAATTCTTCATCTTCTTTTAGCATTAGTCTAGTCCTTGTTATCAATTACAATTGGTTCAATAATCTCCTTAAGAATCTTCTTTGAAATCAATGGACAGTTCATGTTCAATACCTTTGACATTAATGACAATACATGTGCAACTATATATGAATATAAAAGGTATTGAATTACTCTTAAATAAGGGCAATGATATCTTAATGAAAATAATTGTTGCACATGTATTGTCATTGATGTCAAAGGTATTGAACATGAACTGTCCATTGATGTCAAACGTATTGAATTGTTGTCAAAGGTATTGAACATGAACTATCCATTGATGTCAAAGAAGATTGTTAAGGAGATAATTGAACACGTTGTAATTGCTAACAAGGAATGGACTAATGCCAAAAGAAGTTGAATACTTCATCAAGAAAAGCCAGCTTGAAGAAATACATATGAAAGAATATGGAAGTCCCATGACACCAAATATACCACCATGGCATTGGTCACAAGTGTGCAAATAGTAATCCACAAAGAAGAACATTAAAAATGGCAGATATGCACAATTTCCATTTGTGTGAGAATTATGAATGAAGACACAAAACACAAAATTCTGTAATAGTCCCACAAAGAAAATAGTATGAGGTATGAATACTTGTGAAGAAAATTATGAGTAATATGTGCAACAATCCCACAAGTGCGTTTTCATATGTATGTCAAACCCCAAAAAGATGAATTGTGATAAGCAACACGCCGACATAGACCTTTACTTGAAGAAAACGCAAACAAGTGGGCCATTATCCAAGGATAAGAAACTTCACCAAATGGACATGTATGTGGAGCCAAGAAGACTATAAATAAGCAAGAGACGGATGTGGTGAAGTAACCTTGTGGAGAATGAAGATCTGAGATAATCTGGTTAGACAAGCTTCAAAATTCTTTGGGGTATCAATGGCTCGTTGATCGTAGAAAGATTTTTTTATGCAACAAAGTTGTAGTGCGCAAATTAGTCAATGGTGAACAACCAAGAGTGCATCGTATAGAAGGATACTTGTATTCGTAATGTGTGATGTTCTTACTCAATGAAAGCACAAATTGTAGAACAACAAAAGTGACTGAGATAAGAACTCTATTCAGTATAAAGACACAAATCGCAAGATCACAGAAGAGACACAAATGGTAGTGATTATCGCACATTGTAGTTTTGGAAACTATATGTCTTCACACCTATATTTTAAAGAAAGATACACCCAGAAGTAGTTACAGTAGTTGTGGATTGTGAAGACATTCATCGAATAAAAGGTATTTTGTTATTACAATCTTTCAATGCATTCTTATTTCATATCATGGAGGTTGGACGAGGAAAGGAGTATGAGGTCGTATCCTCCTTTCAGTTGTTCTTGGAAAATAACATCAGGGTTTTGTAACATCCTTTTTGTTGGAGCAAATAAATCCTAGGGGATTGGAGCTTTCTTTGAGTTCAAGCTGGAGAATATAATCATGGGGTTGGAGCATCCTTCTCGTTGGAGTTGGAGAATATAATTTGAAATTCGATGCTTCCATAACCAGATATTGCATTTATCCATAGGTAATATCTTCATTGCTACTAGTCGCAATTTGCACAGTTAGGGAGACATATGCTTAGGTCAATTCCCGAAGTTCATGAGTCAATGCTCACGCAAATCAAAGTCATTGCAGCTTAATGCCATCAACCAACTTATTGTACTTGAGTACCAGTTCAGAATCTGAAATGAGTGGGTGCTCATATTTGGAAATTACATTATCCCATTGATATAATCATTGTTATATATTTATAGATATACAACTTTTACAGATAATTTTGAGTTGTTGTATTTGTTATTATTACTGCTGAAAATTTTAATTGGTGAAAATCTGTCAAAGTCAAATAATACACATATTTGTGAGATTAATGATTTACCCCCCCCCCTCTTAGTAATAAGATAAATCCAACAATTGGTATCAGAGTGGGTGCCTTTAGTAACAGATTACGTCTAGAAGTAGGATCCATTGAAGATATGGACAAACAAGAAGGTATATCTACCAACAAAGCTATGAGATTTTATGGCTCCAACTATGATTTTTGGAAGATACGAATGGAATTTCATTTCCATTCTCTTGGTATGGACATTCAGAAATCGGTGGAGGATGGTTATGAGTTTCCAAAAGCAACCACATATGAATCAGAAGAAATCGTTGATCACACAACTTCTAGAATGGTGCAAGTTGACCCTGAAAACAAAAACCAATATGAATGGAATAGAAGAGCAAAGAATGCAATACGATGTGGGCTAGTTGATGTCAAATTTACCAAAGTAATGCAATGTACCACAGTGAAATAAGTCTAGGACAAACTGAATAGTATTTATGATGGTGATGAAAAATTCAAGAAGGCCAAGTTGTAAACCTTCTGTGCACAATTTGAAATGCTCAAAATGAAGGAGGAGGAAACATTGCGACATGCTTTCCCTTGTTGATGAAATAGTAAATTCTATAGTGGGACTTGGAGCAACAATTGAAGAAAAATCAGTTGTACAAAAAATCATGAGAACCCTTCCTTGACGGTTCAATTCAAAAGTATCACTCTTAGAAGACAGGTTTGACTTAGAAAACCTGACAAAAGATGAACTTTATGGAATTCTCATTGCATATGAGATGAGGACAGGAACCTAAGAATGTCTCCATAAAGGATGCAACTTTTAAAGATACAAGGAATCCAAAATCCAACAAGAATGAGTGCAAGAATATAGCTAACATGTCGAATGAATAAGACGCTAATTTTGTGAGAAAATTGAATAGAGGTCAAGGAAGATATTAAGGAAAGTTACCCTTTCAATGTTTTAGATGTGGCAGGAATGGACACTTCACTTCAAAATGTACATATGAATAAAATGGAGATAGTGAAAGCAAAGAGGAGTCAAACTATCATGAATGAAGAAGTAAGCAACAACAAATAGAGTTGTAGACAAAAAGAATCATTAAAGGTAGAGGAAAATTCTATACAATGAGGAGGATCATGTTTCAGAGGAAGAAGATAATAGTGATAGTCAAAGGGATGTATTGTTCATGACATTGATCAAAGATGAAAACTCAACAGGAGGAAAGCCATTAGTGAAAGGAGCTCCAACCAACACATCAAAATCAACAAAGAAATGGACCTACAATGGAATTCACCTGCCCTCTCCAAAGTTTGAAGAAAAGAAAAAATCAAGCAACACAAAAGAGTCATTCAAATTGGAAAAGACTATAAAAAATAAGCATCCCTCTTATGAAATTACTCTACCATTTTTGAAGTATGAAGTAAGGGAAAAATTCAGTAGCACTTAAGAGAGTTCAAAATATGAAGATGAGTACAATATTGAATTCAAAATATGAAGAGAGTTCAAAATATGAAGATGAGTATGATCAAGAAAAGGTAATAAGCTTCTAAAGGAACAACTGGAAAAGGCAAAAGAATAGGTCAATCAAATTAAGGACATGTGTGAAGCATTGGATAAGCAAATGAAGGATAGAGAAGAGGAAATGTTTGGCACAAATGAAAGAATCAAGGAACTTGAAAAATCTTGGAAGGAGTCATAATCATTGAATAATCTATTGCATGAACGAATTGCACTAAAAGAGTCAGAAGTTTCACTCTTGAGAGATGAGACAGTATGCCCAATTCAAGGGAACACTAAAACATGCATTGATGTAGATATGCAAACCAAGTTCAACAACATCTCAACAATCCTAGATGAAATCCTAAGCTTCCAAAGGTCTCCAAAGGAAAAGACAAGCATTGGATATGTAAAGGAAAGCAACAATGTGTGCGACAAAGGAGGACATGGTTCTAACTAACAAGTTACATTTTGCAGGAAAATATAAACAGCTTGCAAGGCATAAGAAACCCAAGTATGCTAACTCATTCATATATAAAAATAGCTTCAGTTCTATAAAATGTTGGAGATGTAACTATATTGAACATATAGCAAAATACTACGACACCATTAGTTGTTATATGTGTGATGAATATGGGCACAAGGATTTGCATTTTTCGTCAGAGCAGAACAACAAAAAGGACCTATCTGGCATAAGTTTCTGAAAGAGCATATTCCACAGAAGAAGAATCCTATTGTGCACTAGAAAACATGGGTGAAGAATGTATCTCATAAATATGTCGAAGATGTAAACAACTCCATTACAGTTTAGCCGATTGTACACAAAAAGATATGGGTGAAGAAGGTATCTCAGGATTACACGGAAGATATGAACAATGCCATCACAGTTCAAGCAGCAATCAATTGTTTCCCTCATTGCTAACCTAAAGGGGTTGTGCAAGATCCTTGAGTTCAAATAGGTACATCAAGAATTCAAGGACTAAAGTCATATATTATTGCATGTAGAATTCATTTGAAGATTGTTACTGTATATTTTGAAATGTGTAGTTGTTGTTATCAAAAGTGTGGATTGTCATGCATAAAAATGGTAAAGGAAACACTTGTACAAGTAATACACAAGGAGTGCGCAAAATGAAATTTTTGTATTATATTCAAAAGTGTGATTACAGAATTTGGATCTTTGAGGCTCTTATTGCAACAAGCCACAGATTGGCAATAAAGAAAAAATTATGGAACTAAACAAAATCAAAGTGAAGTCAGTCCCATCACGAACAAAATTGAAGTCAATAGAAGACGAAGACGACTCATAGAAGCAGTTTGAGATCGACTTCTTCAACTTGGATGAAAGGTAGTGGTGAAAGGTGCAAATCCAAATCCATTAGAGTTGGCTCAGCACACTCTAGTGGCTTCAACAAAGGAAGAAATTCCAATGCCGAAGAGGACAAATCGAAGGAATTATGCTTTGCCCTAATCAAATTCAAAAGGTCTAGTGTCTGTTGCTGCTACTATTCTAAAAGATCAACTCGCCTACTCAAGTTGGACAACGATTGATGGTACCATGGTATAAATTGGACTCGTGTATATGGTTTTTCTAAGTACCCATATCCACCCTTAGCCATCCCAAATTGGCCTGTTGTGAGTGGACCACCAAACAGAGGCTATCAAGGGAATTGTTTAATATCTATAATAAAGACATGATGGCGAAGGAATCTTAAAGAATGACAACTCAAGTCACAAATACCAGAGCAAGGATAGATAGAGTGTGAACCAAGGTGGTGAACTAAGTGAAAAACACTACCAACTTATAGAACTGGGAGACACTTCTCTTAACCCACTCAGACATAAACTGAAGGGACATCAAAGTTGATGATCATGCATTATGAAATCCAAGGGAGATCACAACGATGTCAAAATTTAATGCGTGGGTCAATAAAGGACAAAAATTGAATTGAAGGAATGATGTCGGATTAAGTTCCTCATACAAAGACAACATGTGGAAAAGAAATCAGACATATCAGCTCTCATTATGCATGCATATGATTGGAAATATGTGTGAAAATAGGCTAATTTATTAACATCCATAAAATGCCCTCATAGATAGTGTGAATTAGTTCTAACATGGAATGAGTTATCTACGACATAGCATACCAAAAGCAAACCAAATAGGAAGAAGTGAACACAAATCCAGGGGGATTCAACAAAGAAGAAGAGTCCCTTTGTCATTGATGTCAAATGGGGAGAGAAACAGAAACCCTAGTGACAATGGGATCAATGATATAAAGACAACAAGAAAATGGAAGAAACTGAAAGGAAAAATTGCACAAAAGAAGTAAGAGCATGTTCACAAAGGGAGTCTTTCATGCACAGAAGAAGAGCTCGCCTTCATGGGAGAGTTTATAACATGTGCTATCATTCCAAGTGGTGTTGACATAAATGCCAAAGTGGGATATTGTTGCTCAGGTATCGTCATTGATGTCAAACGTATTGAATTGTTGTCAAAGGTATTGAACATGAACAGTCCATTGGTGTCAAAGAAGATTGTTAAGGATATTATTGAACAAGTTGTAATTGATAACAAGGAATGGACTAATGCCAAAAGAAGCTAAAGACTTCCTCACACAAATACAACTTGAATAAATACATATGGAAGAATTTGGAAGCCCCATGAGACCAAATATCCCACCATAGCATTAGTCACAAGTGCGCAAATAGTAATCCACAAAGAAGAACATTGAAAATGACAGATATGGGAAAATACCATTTGTGTGAGACTTATGAATGAAGAACACAAAACACAAACTTGTGTAATAGTCCCACAAAGAAAATGATATGTGCTACAAATAATTGTGAAGAAAAATATGAGTTGTATGTGCAAAAGTCCCACAAGTACATTGGCATATGTGCGTGAAATCCCACAAGGATGAATTGTGATAAGTGGCACACCAACGCAGATATTAACTTGAAGAAAATGGAAACAAGTGGGGTGTTATCTAAGGATAAGGAACTTCACCAAGTGGACACATCTCTTGAGCCAAGAATACTATAAATGAGCAAGAGATGAATATGGTGAAGTGAGCTTGTGGAGAAAGAAGATCTGAGAGAATCTAGTTAGAAAAACTTTAGAATTATTTGGGGTATAAATGTCTCGTTGATCACAAAAAGAGTTTTTATGCAGCGGAGTCGTAGTGCACAAATAAGTCAATGGTGAACAGCAAAGAGTGTGCCATATAGAAGTATACTTGTATTAAGGATATGCAATGTTCTTACTTAGTGAAAGACACATATTGTAGAACAACATAAGTGATTGAGTTAAGAACTCTGTTCAGTATGGAGATGCACATCATAGAACCACAAAAGAGACGTAGATCACAATGATTATTGCACATCGTAGTTTTGGCAACTGTTTTTCTTGACATAGATATTCAAAAGAAGATACACGTGGAAGGTGTTACAGTAGATATGGATAGTGAAGAAATTCATTGAAGATAAGTTGTTTATATATTGCAGTTTATTCAATACATTCTGTAACAATGTGACTTTCCACACCTTATGCGTCATGCCTTGATGACCTTCCCTTGTTCCTATGCAAACTCATTATACCCACCTTACTCAGTATATCCCTGATGCTTCACTTTAAACCTAAAAAAGTCATTTTTGGAGATACGCATTGGTCAACAGTTATGTAGCTCACATAAATGCAGCTTGCACCATTACAGCTTGCGTACATCGGGTTTTGTCCTCAAAAACAAAAAATATTTGGAGTTTTCCTAATCAAGTAATGAATAGATTGATCCTTGGCCTTCCATATGCCTGGAAATGCTCCGATTCAACCCTCCATTTCCCATTTGAGGGCTATATATTGAGCCATTGTGAAGCATTGGAGGAGGGGAAACTTTGGGAGTAATGAAACTATAGCGAAATTTTGCCCCATTTCCATATGCTTAATTCTACATCCCTTTATCCTTGTTGATAGTACTCTTTATGTTCATCTCCCAAACTCTCCGTTATTTTTGTGAGCTTTCCTTGCTATGGAGGATTGAAGTGGTGAAGGCCCGGGTGGAGGAACTTGGTTTTTCAGTTTTGACAAGGTGCCGATAGAGGTTGTCACTTTGTACTTCTGTTTGAATTAGTAGAAATACTCGTTTCTCATCCAATTTCATGTACAAATGTTTATATGTATTTCCACGGGTATATTTGCTTTATACATGTTTAAATGGATTATGCTAGTTTAAATGTTAACATTTGATATATTTTATATGCTTGGATATAAAGTTGTTGTTGAGGATGAATTGTAGGGAATAAGAATTTGATTGTGAGCACAACAATAGTCTTATTCGGACATCCGGTTGAGGTACGGACTCTATCCCTTAGTTGTTAGCTTCTTTCATTTATCTAGCATATTTGAGAATGGATTTGATTTCTGGTGTCATCTTGTCTGTTGTGGTCCACCCCAATCCATAGGAATATTTTATTCGTAACACATTCTTATTTCATATCAAGGAGGTTATATGGGAAAAGGAACAAGGGGTCGTAGCCTCCTTCTAGTTAGTGCTGGAAAATAACATCAGGGTGTTGTAGCATCTTTTCTATTGGAGCAGATAAAACCTAGGGGGTTGGAGCTAGAGAATATAATTAAGGGGTTAGAGCCTCCTTCTAGTTGGAGCTGGAGAATATAATTCCAAAGTCGATGCTTCCACAACCAGAGATCGCAAAGTTGGAGCTTGATTGCCATAATTCGCGGTTTGCACAGTTAAATAGACATTTGTTTAGGTTGGTGCTTGAAGTTCATGATTCGGTGCTTGTGTAGATCGAAGTCGGTGTAGGTCAGTGCCAACAACCAACAGATTGTACTTGAGGATCAACTCACTGACCTTAAATGAGTGGGTGCTCATGTTTGGAAATTGCATTCTCCCACTGATGTAATCATTCTTATATATTTAAAGATATATAATTACTCTTAGATATTTGTTCACAATACCTTCAGATATACGATTACTTGGTAATTCACTCTAGAGGTGGTCGGTCTCTAAAGGAGACTTAATAGCAACTCATGAACATGGTTAGTAATACATCACACAACATTATATGCTTCAACATGCAAAGCATTACCTCTATATGGGAGGTCCACCCCATGGGTACCTTTATATAGAAGGTCCACATGAGAATCTTGACTTGACACACAAGTCTAGAGCCTTATCCAACAAGACTTTATAGCATCATCACTTTGATCAATCAAAGCATTCATCTCTATACAAGAGGAATAACCTTTATATGGAAGACTTAGTCTTTCTTGAGTTCAAATCAAGCTTCCTCTATATGGGAGGAATTAATCTTGGTTGCACAATATTAGCTTGGATAATGACTCATGATGTTGTACCTTTAACAACACCATCAAATAATCCTTAAGGAAGGAATCAATACACAAGCTATGAGTGTACAATAATAATCTCCAAGATCACTAATACAATGATACTCATGCCTATTTACACTTTCTCATGAGTATAATTTGCGTATAATTAGGGGTATAGCCACTTTTGGTAGTTTTGTTTATCTTTATTGAAGGACAAATAAAATGCAAACACCCTTATTTTTATCGATTTGTAAACTATCAAGTGAGGGAGTCGAGTGAACACGAATTTATAATTTTTCAAAAATTGAATCCATCATTTTTAAACTCGGTATACGCAAATTTTGTGCAAAAATAGCAAAAATGGATAATATATATATATATAAGGCAATTGAAATTTGCCTCATCATAATCATACTAAAGTGGCTAAAGCATCTTCTCATACCATTTCCAAAACAAAAAATAACATGGATTTAAGACACTTTTGTATAAGAGTGTACGAGAATGAAATCTTTTGGTTAGGATTTGTCATTGTTCAAACTTTGCATACATGTGACATTTTGGCCATTATTGCAGAAAGACATCATCAACATACATCATATTGTTTATTCGCATCATCCTCATCAAATTCAAAATGACAATTTAACCTTAGAATGATTAAAGTCAATCAATTTGTATAATCATGCAGGTTTTGTTTTGAAACTTGTGTGGATCTATGTGACTATTGTCTCGAAACCTACACAGTTGTACCAACTACAGGGACCACCAACTTTCCATGATGCATGTAAGGCTCAAAACAACATTTTTTGGCTCCATAAATTCGAATTAACCTCTTCGCATGCTTGGGAGCATTCAATAGTCTCATTCTTGTACTTGAGATACCACTTCATGAGATGGAGCATTCACATTGGGAACTAGATGTTTCAAGACCTCCGCTTGGCCTATAAAAGGAAGCCATGGGCATGCATTCCATAAGATAAATCTACAGCAATTTTATGCTACAATAATTTGTATGAAAGTTAATCTCTCACACACATTCTCATCAACAATTTGCATTCAAAGCTCCCTTGAATTCTTGCTCAAGAAGCAAGTGTTTCTCCTCATCATTCCAAGTTAGTTAGCATGTAATTTGAGAGAGTTCAAAAGGACCCATCCCTAAGGGATATTGTTGGATCCCATTAGAGATGCAATTTTCTAGGTGAAACCATTTGTGAACAAGATTTTCCATTAGACAATACTCTATGGTTGAAGCTAACTCATTCTCTTTACTTTTATGGTTTTGGCACTTGTCATAGTTTTATTTCATCTTTATCTATTGAGTTTTTCTTTAGCTTGCTAGTGTATGTTCTACTAATTGTCACTTACTTTGTATCCTCGATTACAACCTGCAAGGAGAAGGGAGGATTGTTCACCCTAGTGGTATTTTTCCCAAAACAATATTTTGCAACTCCACTATTTATGTTTTATTAGTTTTCTTATCTATAGATTTTCATTTACTTGGTAATTGATTTAGGGTGTTCTACATGATCATACTCATGTTGTTTAGTCCCCTAACTAATAGGATTTGCAGGATCAAGTCCCATTTCCATCTAATTTTTGGACAGTATGTTTTCCACTAGTGTTTGTTCCACGCGAACCCACATGACTTTATCTTCAACAAGTGTGCAAACATCATGAGTTTACATTCATTTGCATGCATAATAAACCCGCACAACCTATGTAACTTGATACCTGCGTGACTATATCTCAAAAACCCGTGTGGTCGTTCATCTTTTTCAGTTTTTCCAGCTTAGTTACACTGCAAATTACAGTCCCAATGGCTGCTCATGCATGCTAAATAATTAACTAACAACTCATAAGTTGTTTCTACTTTTCTAGTAATCAAATCAACTAGCTAAGTAGGAAATAAAAAGTCTTTTTTTACAACTATTAAGCAAAGGATTTGAGGTCCCAAATGAACCTCCTAACTCTTACTGATAAGTAATCTATATCACCATACATTGTTTTTCATAGAAATTATTAGTCTAGCCAAATTCAGTAAACATACTGTTGCAGCTGCAACCATTCTCCCCAAATTTTCTTAAATTTTGGACCCCTCCTCATGATTTAGCATGGTTTTCTAACCGATTGGATCCTTCGAATTTTGGTCATGTTTGATTTTGGATGATTCTACAGATTAACTCTCGCCCGGGTTATCATTTTTTTTTATGGTGATGAAAATTGTTGAGGGTCACAGTTTTGAGTCTGCTTGCTGGTTGATCGGATTTTCTTTGTTTTGGATCGCCATCGTGGAGGTAAAACGGGTTTCTGTCCTTTGTTGAGTTTTAAAGTTGTCTAACCACTTAGTTTTTGTATTGATCGGGCATCTTTTTGTTTGATCCGAAGCCGTTTCTCTTCCGCCGTTGCGGCTGGGGAAGTCATTTAGCTTCCGTAGTAGAAATCCGTCCGACGTCCGACTGGGCATCGCGTAGCTTTAGCCTTCTTTTTCCGTCGTTGCGGCTCTCAAAGTCCTTTAGCTACCGAAGTGTGAAACCATCCGACTTCCGATTGAGTTTCCTCCCACCGTCGCTTGCCCGCAGTCTTTACTTTTCCAACGTTGCGGTTGGGAAAGTCGTTCCGCTTCCGATGTATAAACCATCCGACTTCCGACCAAAGTTTTCCCCGCCCGTGTCGCGTGTCTTCGGCCTTCTCTCTTCCACCGTTGCGGCTGAGAAAGTCCTTTAGCTGCCGAAGTGTGAAGCCATCCGACTTCCGATTGAGTTTCCTCCCACCATCGCTTGCCCGCAGTCTTTACCCTTCCGACGTTGCGGATGGGGAAGCCATTTGGCCTCCGATGTCCAAACCTCGCCGACTTCCGATATAAAGTTTCCCGCCCTCCCGTCGCATGCCTGGAGCCTTTACTTTTTCGTCGTTGCGGCCGGGAAAGCCGTTTGACTTCCGGTGCTGGTTTCCTCCCGTCTTCCGCCGTTGCTATTGCTATCACAAGCCTGTAGGACGACAAGGTAGTATGGTCGGCACTTGTAGAATGACGGTGGTGCACCTGATCATTTCCTGTGGATTAGCCGTTCAGTCAGTTTAATTTGCTGCTGTGGTTTAAATGTGTTTCCAACAAATCATGCTCGTCGTTTGATTGCAAGTAGTTTCCGGGGGTTGGTCAACGGAGGCGGACCGTTTGGTGAAAATAGAGCCGAAACCTACAGGATCGTAAGATGGACAAACCAAAGAAGAGACAAAATGAATGGTGACAAAGGAGCAGTTCTAAAAGGTCCGGCAGTTACTTAGCCACTCATGAGTGCATACAGACAACTCAGAAGAATATAAAGCGTTGGAAGAACTGGAAGGTCAGACGTTTGGGGGCAGCCCAAACGATCGGATGCTGTAGTTTAAGTACTTGGAAGTTAGAACTGAGGAAGGACTTTTTCCCTCGAAAAATTTGTAAACCATTTTGCTTGCAAGAGGAACTATTTCTCGTTTTACAATCAGAAACTGCAACTTTTGCCTGCTGGAGAAAGTGAAATGTGGAATGTATCAATGTGATTAGATGAACAATGTTGAAGGGGAACTATTTCCTTTTCAGCTGTGTTTCATTAACTGTGAGAGTGTTTGACTTCCTGAACCTATGTTCTTGTTGAATGTTCTTCGGTATATTTTGTGATGTTTTCCACTGTGAGTAATAAGTGTTGTTCATAAAACGATTGGCTATCTGGTTGTTTAAATATTTGTAATTGTTCATGTGTCTTGAAAGGAGCATCAGCTATTTGTAACTCTTCATAATGCATGTACAAAATGTATTACTCACCAATAAATGATAATTCTGCTCCCTAGGGATAGTTTAGATAGTTAGTTTATTTTCCTGTTGTATGTGATTTGGATGCTTGTGAGCCTTAAGACGAGAGGTAGGAACCTACGCATCACATTGTGACTGCTCCTTGCATTTTTATCACCCTGCATTGTTAATTAGGCACTTGCATATCATAAATTAAGTCAAAAATTACAAAAATACAAGGTGGATCGTGCCGCAACCGATAAAGCCTTTGTTGTTTGTTACTTTGACCTACGGTAGCCGGACCGCAAACCGGACGGATTCCCTATACCAAACATTCAACGGGCTAGTTGGGATCGTTGATTGGGGAGAATCCCTTACTGTTGTTGCCTGCGAATTTTGGGGCCTCAATAGTTTTGGCGCTAGAAGGAGGACCGCTAGTGTATGGTTGGCCGAGGAAACCCGTTTTCCTGAGAATATTCCACCGGTAACAGTTCTGAAAGCAGTGGGTTTCAAAATCCAATTCCGGAAGAAAGAGAACATCTATATTCTGTTGGCAACGAAATTGTTAATGATATGAGAAGACACACCAGGGCATATGTAAAGAAGATTGGAGGATTTCCAATCATCCCTGAATTGCCCAGAAGAGAGTATAAAAAGAAAGATCGTCCTGTAGCGGAAGACTCAGTGTTGGTTGGAGACTGGGAAGAACTTGTAGAGACAGCCTTACAGGAAGTTGTGCTACCTTTGAATCAAGAAGGCCCAGAAACCCCTCACAGTTCTCCTGCTCATACTCCAGTTGGTTCACCTCCCCATTCTCCACCCAGACTCATGGCTGGCGTAAACGCAAACCAACCACCTAACCCACCAAATCCACCACCTGCATGGAGAGCCAGATCACCATTAAACCTGACACCTCCATTACACGACCTACCCCAAGCCTTTGAAAAGATGTTGCCCAAGTTCGACCCAAATGAGAAAATACTAGTAGATGATCATCTACAAAGTTTCTACTTGGCAATTGAAACCTATGAAGAGGCTGAAGTAGTGGAAGCAGAAAGAGAGAGTATTGAAGACTATCCAGAGTAGTCAGGAGAAAAGGGTGCAGGCAGAAAAGCCTTATTGTTTACTAAGCCTAAAGAGGAGAAATCGCCAGATCTTGAAAATATGGCCAAAATGATGCAGAAGCTTTCCAACAAAATCATAGACTTGGAGAAAGAGAAGAAAGCACCAAAGTTTTATAAGCCATATTATAAGAAAAGAGAGGATAACCATCAGTCTCAACCTCCTCCCCATAATACCGCATCTATGAATTTGACAGAGGTAGGCTTGGACAACTTTTGCACTTTCCACCAACAGCCACACTCTGAAAAGAATTGTCCTCAATGGATTAATTCAATGACATTGGTCATGAATCAACTGTTAGATTCTAGATTAACAGAAGAGGGAGATGAAGAAAGAAAAGAGAATTCTGCTTCTACTTCTACTAAAGAACAGGAAGAGGAAACCACGGCTTTATGGAATTCGGTCTCGTTATTTGATGCTGAGGAGGAAAAGACTCAGGGGTACAAGGACGTTATGGAAACCAACATAGCCACAAGGAGCCAAGGGGCGGTTAAGGAAGACAGTCTTATACTCCCAAAGATTAAGAGGCTGCAAAGAAATGTTAAGAAGAAATTTCAAAACAGATCTTTGGTTGATAAAATTCCAGAGTTCACTATTACCAGCCAAAATCCTAGGCAGAATGAAGCACGGGCCAAGCCAAGTGAAGAAGATGCTGATAAACCCCATCCCATTGAGCAGTCGATGGATTATGACATAGTGGAGGATTTAAAAAAGGTGAAAGCAAATGTGCCACTATTCGAAATGTGTAAAGTGCCGCAACAAAAAGAGAGACTATTGAAAGCACTTGAAGGGTCGGATGAGAAGCTGCCCACCAACAATCAACCTCAGGAAAAGAAGAAATTGGAGAAACCAGCGTTGGAGGTAAGTCTAAAAGCAAACATCCACCTTTCCTCCTCACGATTGAAATTTTCAATCATAATGTACATAATTGCTTGGTAGACTCAGGGGTGTCGGTAAATGTTATGCCCATATCAGTCTGTAATAAGATCAATGGGCAGCCTAAGCCATCCATGTGGAGGGTGGTTCAATTGGATAGAACGGATGTAAAGGTGATTGGTGAGCTGGAAGATGTCCTAGTCCATCTGGCATCCAATGACAAAGTTTGCCAAGTTATTAACATCGTGGTGGCTGATATACCAGATGCTTACGGTCTTGTCCTGAGCAGAGATTGGTCGGCCAAATTAAATGGATATTTCGCCTCAGATTGGTCGCATCTGTGGTTGCCATACAAAGGGAGTCCAAACCAGATTAAGATTCTAAGAGAGCCTCACATGAAGTACAATGTTACTCAGCTAGAGGAGAAGAATGTACCAGTGGATTCTGTACTGGGAAACTATTTTATTGAGTTGGAACCAGGGAATTATCAAGCAGAAGAAGCCAGCAACACATCTGACACCCAGCCTGATTTTCTTCGATTCTCACAGGTTGATGAGATTGACTGTAATATAGTAAGCTTAGCAGTAGGAGTAGATTCACCTTCAGTAGTTAGTGATTTTTGGATTTTGTTTTTTGATGGCTCTAAGACATTAGAAGGGTCAGGGGTTGGCTGTGTCCTGGTCGACCCACAGAAGAATAAACATTTCCTTTCATGTAGATTAGAGTTTGAGTGTACTAATAATACAGTTGAGTACGAAGCACTGGTGCAGGGACTCAAGAAGGCAATTGAATTAAAGGTAAGTAATCTAAAAGTTTTTGGGGATTCTGAAATTATTGTGAAACAAATCCGGAATCAGATACATTGTGTTTCTCCTCACTTAAAGGCTTACCAGAATGAGGTATGGGATTTGCTTAAATGTTTTAATGCATTCAACATTATTTTGATTCCAAGAATTAAAAACGCAGCTGTTGATCTGTTGGCCACATCAGCCGCTAGACTCGTACCCACTAATAATCGGTGTTCTGTTGAATTGCTTTTCAGGCCCTCAGTACCGGATATGATCACCAACTTGCGAGTGTTCGACGATGATCAGCAAATCATAGAATGTTTGACAAATGACGAGGTGTTTAAAGGAGCGATCATAGACGATGAAGAGCATCAGGCCGAGATGAAATATGACAATTTCATTCCTAAAGGTGTCAGAACGTTAGAAAAAATGTTCGATTTAAATGAAAAGTTCAGAACACCAGCCAACGTGAAAACGCATAGCTCATCTCTACAATTCGAGCTGATAAATTTAGGGACTGAGGCGAGTCCTAAATTTGTGAATCTTGGCAAATGTTGTTCACCATCAGAAAGGGATAAGTTCGTTAGTCTGTTCAAACAATATAAAGATGTCTTTGCCTGGACGTACGAAGATTTAAAAACATACGATACCAGCATCATCAAGCACATTGTTCCCATCAAAGCCGGAGTCAAGCCGTATCAGCAGCCTTTGAGAAAAATGCATCCGAAGCTGGAACCACTGATTCAGAGTGAAGTGAAGAAATTATTGGATGCTAGAATCATTTTTAAGGTCAGACACTCTGAGTGGGTATCAAATCTGGTACCAGTTAGAAAAAAATCTGGAGAGATCAGATTATGTGTTGATTTCAGAAATCTGAACCGAGCTTTTGATAAAGATAATTACCCGATGCCACCCATGGAGCAATTGCTCCAAATGGTCTCAGGTTCTGAACTGTTTTCATTATTGGATGGTTTCTCTGGCTACAATCAAGTATTAGTAGCCGAGGAAGACAGGTTGAAGACAACGTTCAGGACCAAATGGGGAACCTTTGCCTACAGAAGGATGCCTTTTGGGCTTATCAATGCTGGAGCAACGTTTCAAAGGGCTATGGACATAGCTTTCTGAGGATTGATTGGCTGTAGTGTTGTAGTATACCTTGACAATATTACGATATTCTCGAAGAAAAGAGAAGAGCACGCATTTCACTTAAGGCAGATTTTTGAACGCTGTCGAAAGTACGGCATCTCACTCAATCCTAAGAAATGTGTGTTTGCTGTCACAGAGGGCAAGTTGTTGGGTCACATAGTGTCAAAGCAAGGAATCTCCATTGATCCAGAAAGAATTAAGGAAATCCCCTTGCCACACAATAAAAAAGGGATGCAATCATTCATGGGAACCATAAATTTTGTCCGAAGGTTTGTGCCTGATTTCGCTCAAATAATCAAGCCATTGCAGCAGATGGTGAAACAAAATGCATAGTTCAAGTGGACCGAGATCGAGAAGAACGCTTTCAGCAAAATTAAGACTGTTGTTTCACATGCATCTTCCCTGAAAAGCCCAGACTTCGATAAAGAATTTATTCTGTACACTTTTGCATCCGATGATTCGCTAGCAGTTGTGCTTACGCAAAAGGATGATGGGGGGGAGGAATTCCAAATATCCTTCATGAGCAATGGTCTGCGAGGGGATAAATTAAACTACCCAGCCATTGATAATCAAGCTTATGCAGTGTTTAAGGCAGTAAAGCAATTCAGGCCTTATATATTAAAGAATCGAACCAAGGTAATAGTCCCCTACCCAGCTGTAAGATCCCTTCTCATACAGAAAGAGTTAGGAGAAAGAAGGGGCAACTGGGTAACAACTCTTCAAGAGTACGAAATTGAATTCAAGCCAGCCTCTATAGTTAAAGGTCAAGGGTTGTGCAAATTGATGACTAAAAGTGGGAACAATGAATAACAAGCCTGGGAGGATGAGGCCGAATTACATGTAATGGATGTATGTCCTTTGTTTACAGCTCTCGAGTCTTGGTATAGAGACCTTGTACATTACCTGCAGGCAGGGATGTTACCTGAACATTGGAATTCCAAGCAAAGAAGAGCGCTACGTCTTAAATCAGCATCTTATCAAATTGTGGAAGGAATATTATTTAGAAAAAATTATGACAGGGTTCTTCTCAGATGCCTAGAAAAGGAAGATGCGAAGAAAGTAATGACAGAGTTGCATGATGGTCCTGTTGGGGGACATTATTCAGGAGACACTACAACCCACAAGATCCTCAGGGCAAGTTACTATTGGCCTACGCTTTTCAAAGACGCACACGCACATGTCACGAAATGTGATATTTGCCAAAGGTGTGGTGGCAGACAACCTAAAGCAGCAGCACCCTTAAATCCTGTGATGATCACGGAACCATTCGAGCAATGGGGGCTGGATATAATTGGAGAAATAAAGCCAAATTCCTCTCTGCAACACAAGTACATTCTGACCGCCACTGATTATTTCACCCACTGGGTCGAAGCTATCCCGCTGCGCAAGATAAATGAAGACGAAGTCATCAGCTTCCTGCAAGATCATATCATGACCAGGTTTGGAGTTCCAGTTTCGTTAGTCTTTGATAATGCTAAGTACTTCTCATCAATTAAATTAACTGCTTTTGCTCATGATAAAGGGATAAAATTGCATTATTCCGCTAACTACTATCCACAAGGAAATGGCCTGGCCGAGTCCTCTAACAAAAATCTGATTAGAATTTTAAAGAAGACTGTAATAGAAAACCAGAGGAGTTGGCACTCAGCACTCCCAAACGCCCTTTGGGCTGATAGAGTCACCCCCAAGTCCGCAATAGGAGTGTCACCTTATACCCTTGTGTATGGTAAAGAAGCCATTCTTCCGCCCAACATCATGTTGCCGTCTTCTATTTTAGCCCAAGAGTCTAGTGGGTCGGAGGATGAAGTTTTGCAAATAAGAATATATAATCTTCTGAAAGCAGAAGAAGCTAGATCTAAAGCCCGATAACGCTTTAAGCAATAGCAAGAGCTAGTTAAGAGATGGTTCGACAAACATAAAGCTGGAACAAAAGACTTTGAGGTAGGAGACTTAGTCCTCAAATGGGATCACCCCCATGATGAGAAAGGAAAGCACACTAAATTCCAGCAATTGTGGGTAGGCCCTTTTCAATTTGCAGCAAAGCTTGGTCCTTCTACTTACAAGTTGCAGGATCTTCAGGGGTGGGAAGAGAACTTACCAGTGAATGGTTTGGTTCTCAAGCCTTATTTTTCCTGAGTTTCTTCGAGTTCTTCTGTCTTGTATATAAATAATCTGTCTGGCTATCTTTTGAGTCATGTTTTACAGTTGGTTTTAGTTTGATTGTCTTGATTTCAATAAAGGGGACGAACCCGCGGTTGTATGGGGAACCTCAAAATGTTTGGGAATGATAGACATTTTTGAGTCTCAGACTGTGTGTTGCTAAAGGAACTTCTTCCAATTTAGCAGTTTTCTCGAATAAACTCTGTGTGCATTAAAGTCTTGTTTAACCCCTGTGAAATAAACCGGATTCAGAGAGTCTGGAATACTATGTTGAGGTTCCATCCATGTCACACTTAAAATTTTCTAAGGAGCGACAATGGAGGACCCATGGAAAGGAGCAAGGTGAACAGTATATTAAATATAAATGATCCCATGCCAAGAAACGAATGCCAAAAGGCAAATAAAGAGTCAAAAACTCCTATGAATGCATCACAAATCAAAGCATGTGCTAAATCATAAGTACTAAACGGCCGAAAGATCCTCTCCGTCCGTGAGCTAAAACTTGAAGTACACCACTCACACAAAAGGACACTATGGGATAGAGGATCCTGAATTACAATTTAGTAAGAAAGGCATACAGGAGGACTCATATGAAAAGGGACAAAAGTCCAAAAGCACAAAAAGTGCTAAAATGGCATGGGAATGAGGAACAAACGAATATTTCTATTTACCATGTGCTACAATCCTGTGGTGTCCAAGCCATCAGCTACTTGAAGACAAAGGTAATAATGAAACTCATCTTTTGGCCTCAACAGAGTTATCTGGACTTGAAAATCTTGGTTTCCACTCTCCCAAATCAGACTATTATCAATGATTGAAGGTACACACTTCCAGCATTCGAGAAATCCAGATAGCTAGAAGAATTCAATGGAATGCGTTTGTTGTTAAACAGTCTGTCACTCAAAGAATAATCGCCCAGAGATCTAGGTTCACCAGGTAATCACCAATTGTTGCAGCTGCAACCATTCTCCCCAAATTTTCTTAAATTTTGGACCCCTCCTCATGATTTAGCATGGTTTTCTAATCGATTGGATCCCTCGAATTTTAGTCATGTTTGATTTTGGATGATTCTACAGATTGACTCTCGCCCGGGTTATCATTTTTTTTATGGTGATGAAAATTGTTGAGGGTCACAGTTTTGAGTCTGCTTGCTGGTTGATCGGATTTTCTTTGTTTTGGATCGCCGTCGTGGAGGTAAAACGGGTTTCTGTCCTTTGTTGAGTTTTAAATCTGTCTAACCACTTAGTTTTTGTATTGATCGGGCATCTTTTTGTTTGATCCGAAGCCGTTTCTCTTCCGTCGTTGCGGCTAGGGAAGTAATTTAGCTTCTGGAGTAGAAATCCGTCCGACGTCCGACTGGGCATCGCATAGCTTTAGCCTTCTTTTTTCGCCGTTGCGGCTCTCAAAGTCCTTTAGCTGCCAAAGTGTGAAGCCATCCGACTTTCGATTGAGTTTCCTCCCACTGTCGCTTGCCCGCAGTCTTTACTTTTTCGACGTTGCAGCTAGGAAAGTCGTTCCGCTTCCGATGTATAAACCATCTGACTTCTGACCAAAGTTTTCCCCGCCCGCGTCGCGTGTCTTCAGCCTTCTCTCTTCCGCCATTGCGGCTGAGAAAGTCCTTTAGCTACCGAAGTGTGAAGCCATCCGAATTCCGATTGAGTTTCCTCCCACCACCGCTTGCCCGCAGTCTTTACCCTTCCGACGTTGCGGATGGGGAAGCCATTTGGCCTCCGATGTCCAAACCTCGCCGACTTCCGATCTAAAGTTTCCCGCCCTCCCATCGCATGCCTGGAGCCTTTACTTTTCCACCATTGCGGCTAGGAAAGCCATTTGACTTTCGGTGTTGGTTTCCTCCCATCTTCCGCCATTGGTATTGCTATCACAAGCCTGTAGGAGGACAAGGTAGTATGGTCGGCACTTGTAGAATGACGGTGGTGCACCTGATCATTTCCTGTGGATTAGCCGTTCAGTTAGTTTAATTTGCTGCTGTGGTTTAAATGCGTTTCCAACAAATGATGCTCGTCGTTTGATTGCAGGTAGTTTCCGGGGGTTGGTCAACGGAGGCGGACCATTTGGTGAAAATAGAGCCGAAACCGACAGGATCGTAAGATGGACAAACCAAAGAAGAGACAAAATGAATGGTGACAAAGGAGCAGTTCTAAAAGGTCCGGCAGTTACTTAGCCACTCATGAGTGCATACAGACAACTCAGAAGAATATGAAGCTTTGGAAGAACTGGAAGGTCAGACGTTTGGGGGTAGCCCAAACGATCAGATGCTGTAGTTTAAGTACTTGGAAGTTAGAATTGAGGAAGGAATTTTTCCCTCAAAAAATTTGTAAACCATTTTGCTTGTAAGAGGAACTATTTCGTTTTACAATCAGAAACTGCAAATTTTGCCTGCTGGAGAAAGCGAAATGTGGAATGTATCAATGTGATTAGATGAACAATGTTGAAGGGGAACTATTTCGTTTTCAGCTGTGTTTCATTAACTGTGAGAATGTTTGACTTCCTGAACCTATGTTCTTGTTGAATGTTCTTCGGTATATTTTGTGATGTTTTCCACTATGAGTAATAAGTGTTGTTCATAAAACGATTGGCTATCTGGTTGTTTAAATATTTGTAATTGTTCATGTGTCTTGAAAGGAGCATCAGCTATCTGTAACTCTTCATAATGCATGTACAAAATGTATTACTCACCAATAAATGATAATTCTGCTCCCTAGGGATACTTTAGATAGTTAGTTTATTTTCTTGTTGTATGTGATTTGGATGCTTGTGAGCCTTAAGACGAGAGGTAGGAACCTGCGCATCACATTGTGACTGCTCCTTGCATTTTTATCACCCTGCATTGTTAATTAGGCACTTGCATATCATAAATTAAGTCAAAAATTACAAACATACACGGTGGACTGGGCCGCAACCGGTAAAGCCTTTGTTGTTTGTTACTTTGACCTACGGTAGCCGGACCGCAAACCGGACGGATTCCCTATACCAAACAGTCAACGGGCTAGTTGGGAACGTTGATTGGGGAGAATCCCTTACTGTTGTTTCCTGCGAATTTCGGGGCCTCAACACATACATTAGTTTCACACTTTTTGCTTCTTGCTTATTTCTTGTTTGAAGGAAAAATTAGATTAGCTCACTTCTACACACAAACAAGGGACCTAAAGACTCCTCTTACTTTGAGTATTCTCTTTGTCTTGTAGTCGTCAGTGATATTGACAAATCAAGAAGAAGTGAAAGGTTTGAATACCTCACTTATCACACTTTAAGCTTCTTATAGTTGTCTTTTGCAAACATAATTCATACTTCGAGATTAATTAGGAGTAACAAACCATCATTGTTCTTATCTATTTGATTTATAATTATGATAAGTTAGTTGCAAATTTCCACTTTACTTTGCTTTCACAAACACGTGTGTATCTCTCACTTGAAGCACACACCAAGGGACCTGAAGACTCCTTCCATTTGAGCATTCCCTTCATCTTTCACTCACAGGTGATCTTTATGAATCCAAAAAATTGGAAGGTTTGAAATACCTCCCTTTTCACACCATTAACAAAATTTGGACCCTCATAAAATCAACTTGCAACGTAATTCCCAACCAAATAAGATCCTCCACCAAGAAGGTCACGAAAAAAATTTCATCTAGTTTAAGATTAATTGGGAAAGGCATCCAAATAATGCCCACCAATCTTCTTAATTTTGAAATAGTAGTTGTTGTTGACTTTTTGGGGAACTTGTCAAATCCTGCTACAAGCAAGTGTGAACAAACCTAGATAAGAAGGTGTGGTTCCCAAGGATGCAAAATTCGAGGTAGAGTTGATTTTGTTCGTCATATTGAGCCACCCAATTCTTTGTGGAGCTGACACTTTACCGTTCAAAGAAAAAACACGTGTCCACACTTAACATGGGTATCTTAATGACCAAAAACTAGGATTATCACCAAGTGGAATTTGTGGAATTCATTTTCACTTGAGTCATTTTTCATTAGATATTGGAAATGTTTCAATTCTTTCTTACGCATAGCCCAAATATCCCTCGTTATAATCAATTCATCCATACCTTCACTATTCATCTTCGGTGGGTTCATAACTGTCCAGCAAGAGATAGCTATTGGAAAGCCTAGTGACAATTTTAAAGGACATTAACTTAAATAGAGAAAATCCATTGTTGTTTTTTATTACAAAGATCATCTAACGTAATTGAAAAGAACCTACTTTTGGTGCCATTTGTAAGAAAATGACACACACTTTTTCACTTGCACCATATTCCATGTGTTATTGTGGTTACCATATGTTTACATTTATGAATTGTGTTTTATTCCCTACATCCTTTCCTTCATTTTATCTCACAAAACAATGACTAAGGATATAATACATCCCAATAGACCACGAGGGTGACCATAATTCTAGGGAAATTGTGATTGCATCAACCCTACTTGGGCATACCTTTCTTGACTCTCCTCCTAGATCCCCCCATTCATCCCCTTCACCAACATGAATAGGATCGTCACCCTAGTTTCATCCTTACCACCATAAAGTAAAGGAATAACACCCTTATCATCTCCCCAATCATCACCTAGAGGAGGTTATGCACTAACATCCAATGGTCGGACCTACACCTCTATTAACACTCCCATTTAAGCCAAGCTCAAATCTCCCAAATTTATCCAAGCTGATAAATGATCCCATTTGTCATGACCCAACTTGGCCTCAAATGCCAATCAAACTACCCTCAGATATTCCCAAATATGAGGAGAAGTAAGTAGATGACCCAACTAACCACATGATGTCATTTCATGTATGGTGCTCTTCCAATAGTATAGTCAAAGACACTTTCTCCTTCTATTATTCTAGAGAATCCTCATAGGGATAACGACTAAATGGTATGTAAACTTACCAATTGGTACTCATTCCACCTTTTAGTCCATAGCGACTATCTTCCTCGTGTATGTCAAATTACCTATACATCGCAATCTTGGTTTGGAACTCGAATCGAATTTAGGAAGAATACTTCCACACACATTGTGAATAATATCCATGATTGGCATAGATGCAGGACATTGCGCAAGATCACAATCCAAATTGAACTCCTAGTATATTGGTTTTTAAAATTACTACTCCCCATGATCACTAAAGGTGTGGCAACCACCATACCCAAAACAAAAGAAGAGGCCATCCTCAAGGCCCAACATTTTGATTTGATATATTCCAATTTAGGGTATTTGTATACAATCATCCCATATGCACCTGGGCATCATTCTCTAGACCAAGCTCCTCCCACAACATCACACTCTGCTGATGGGATTATAGGGGTTGTTTGACATCATGAGAAAATTCCTAAACCACATGGCTTTGTGTTATACAATATGTCATGTCATAACCCACCAACACCTTAAGGAATGGTGGCCCCTCAAACTGTTGGTTGTGGATCCTAATATTTTAGATTCAGGGATGTTATTGTTCAGTTGTGTTTGTAACCCATTTTTACTGTACACTCATCCTAGCTGGGGGGTACGTGGGGGCATCGTCCACCTGTGGGGGTCCAGGGGCAGTGTCCCCAAGAAAGGGGCTTCGAGGGAGAATCCCCCGAAAGAAATTTTTGGGATGTTTGTTGGACAACAGTTTGCAAACACATGGTATTGGGTGACCCGTAGTATTTTCCCATGGTAATTCCCCTATAAAAGGAAATCATTGTAATATGACTATGTATCGTATTGTAGTATTGTAAAGAAATCTCTATGATTGTGTGAGAGAGACTGAGAGAGATAGAGAAGAGGAAGTGCAGTGGGGTTGATGCATGTTGTACCCCTTCATTTTGTTGGATGGTATAATAATAAAGGACTAGAAATTTGTGTGTGGACGTATCCCATCTTGGGTGAACCACGTTATATCTGTGTCTCTCTTGTAATGTGTTTAATATTTGCATCTTGTTCAATTGTTATTGGTTTGCGATCCTATTTTTCTAACACAAACCACTCCAAATCCCTCTTTCAAAAAAATGACATATGGACCATACAGTCCTACATTCCCAAAAGCAATCCCTACACAACTTACACAACTGTCACCATTGGTGCCGCCAACTCCTGCATCCACGTCTTATAAAGCACTTAACCCATATTTACCTTCATCGATTTACAATCCATATTTTTCATTTCCCGGTCCACCTTGTACACACCCCATGACTCATGTTGGGGTAAATTTAGTTCAACCCTCTCCCACACAACAGACTCAACAATTTGACCGATTGAACGTGACTAATCCCCTGAATCCACTAAATCAAGGGAACAAAAAGGGCAAGAACAAATGATAAAACTAGCCATAAGGGTAGTGGGGAAATCACCCTCCCCAACAAAACCAAAACAATGGAAATGAAAACTAGAACACATGTACCAATAATTCCCCCAAGAAAGAGAAGAATCCCAATTTGTGAACCAACTTCTTGTGTTTCATGTGCTAACAATATGTCCATTACACACATTATTACCCATTGATACCAAAGTGTCAACATTTAATTGAACCCAGGAAAAAAAATGGCGTCAACCCTCCCCAGGCGACAAATGCACCACCACCGCATGAAGTGGTGCTACAAAAACCTTTTTCCAATCAAGGGGTTGTCTCTCATCAGCAAGAACTTCATTCCCTAGGAAATGGAACTTTCCAAAACATCTAAATGAATACAACATATATACATCTTCAAACCCATAACCAAGGTTATGACACGCTTGAACTTATGTATACAAAGGATACACCTGGTGCCACTAGTGGGTGTTTGTAGATACCACATCCTAATAACGACCATATCCCTAGGATACCAAAGATACCACTATGATGAACTTAGATTTGGCCTCCCCTACCACAAAGTCCACTCATGAATTTCTTCAGTCTTGTCCTTCCCAAAAGAAGGCATTACTATTAGCATAAGACACAATTGACCCATATGATTCCCACCTTATGACCTTTGACCTTGAAAATGGATATCCTTAGTTTCCTTCATCTATTGCTTTCCAAATGCCCATTAAAATCAAGAACATCATCATTCGTCAATGAAAGAGCATATGCTTGCATTATGTCAACCCATGTTTGGAAACATCTTGGACCACTTGACATAGTTCCATCATCCATCGCTCTTTACACTTACGATGGTAGGCCATCAAACCACAATTCCTATTCTAAAATGTCCCTATATAATTGAGGGGGAATGGTACTCCTCGATATTGAAGTAGTCGATGCACAAATCAATTACAACATCCTCTTGGGTTGTAGCTACATGTATTCCATGAAGGTGGTTACATCATCGATATTTCATATCATGATGTTTCCTTGTAGCGGTAAAATAATATTCACCCTCTGCCAGCTCACATACTACGAGCCTCGCCCCAATTCTAACCGAAATAATGTTCTTCCCACTATAGGATCATGAAATCAAGCACCATACATAGACATTGGTCTTGACATTTACAAAGACTCAAAATGTTTAGGGGCATACAATGGTCGTCCACCAACAATCCCAACTTCTATAGACAATATCATGTACACAATCTTCACATTAGAAGATAAAACACAAGTTGCCTCTACATCGATGTCTACACATAAAAATGATTGTCACCTTGAAAGAGAAACCATACCCCCGCCTCTTTCGGCACCACCAATGGCCCAAATCCCCTCCCTGTTCCCCCCCTCAAGTGTACAGGGAACTCCAACCATGGTTACACTCACTTTGCCTGGCCTCCCTTTGGGAATATCGATTTGGTATTTAACACTGCCATACCCAGAAATTGTACCAAAACCATTACCCTGGTTGTTCCTATTGGCACACTGCCTCTAGTGAACTCAGGATCCTCACTACTAGTGACGACACCATTTTCATCCACACCTAGTGTAACACCCTGGTATTGACCCCGATGCATTAAATGTACATGATGTATGTATTGTAATTAATTATGGTGTGGAGCTAAAGGTAAAAGCCCCACCATCGATTTGTTTGTGTTATGTTTCGGTGAACGGAATCGTTGCCGAAGGACTATCATGGTATACGGCATATATTAAGTTTTGTCATCATGTAAATATGCATATTTAATTAAATAACCCAACCAGCTATGTTCACGGCAACTAAATTGAGAAGGGGCATGATTCTCATAAGGATAAGGGGGGGATGTCAAACCTTGAACCAATGGGGAAATCAAATCAATCCTGTTTGATTTGCCCATCTTTCCTTCTCTTATCCAACTACCATTTTAATGCTCTGCAGAGTAGTTGAGGTAGTTATTTTGCTGGGGAGTGGAATGTGGCAAGATTGTTAGTCCTTGCCCACACGTACACTCCACCAGTGAATCGAACCTCATGTTGGGCAGAAGAAACGACTACGCCCATCATTCCACTCTCTTCACGACGGTGTTGTGAACACTCCCGCATTTTCGACTCACCATTCTCCATTGTCGCTCATCCTCACGCAAGGAAAAATGCCCTGTGTCTCACACAGAGGAATTCCTTTTGTTTGACTCATGCAACAAGATGGGAGCCGTGTTCTTTCATCCACGATTTCCCTGTGAAGGGCCATTCACATTTTTTAGCTGTGTGTATGTTTTCCTTACCGATTGTGGCTTGTGTATATGTTTATCCCCTACCCAGCTGAGAACCTGGAATTTCTCTTCCATATTCAAACTGTGTAAGTTTCCCTGGTGACTTCATTGTTGACAACGGACTGTTGTTTCCCCACGTTGCTGGTTGTGTCTATTTTACATTTTGGGACTGCTGTAGATTTTTTGGAGTCATTTTGGCCACAATAGGGCCAAGAACGGCTCAAGAATTGTTTTCCTTGCCCAAGCTGTGAATCACTTGTTTGACTACGTGTATGCAGTGGTTGGTCTTCGGACTGTGTTGGAGTAGGGATGAGGGCTTGGTTTGCTTGATAAACCTGGTGTGTTTGGGGAACCACACAGACAAACCTAGAGGGATGGCTTTCTTCTTCAGCACCCCTGAATAGCACTGGAAGGGAGGTCAGGACCTGAGGGACTGTGTAGCAGAGAAGGGACTAATTTCCTTGTGTTGGGTGTGTGTGGGTGTGCTAGAAGTTAGGCTAGTTCTGGTGTAGGTGTCCTTAGCTCTGCAATGAGCTCACCAGCTTAGCATATGACCCTTCCCATCTCCTTGATGGCCTGATAAACCTGACCATGTTGGCTTGGTTGTCTTGTTGATGGCCTGATAAACCCAATTGTGTTGGCTTGGCTATGTTTTGTGTATCCTTGGCTATGTGTAAGCTTGCTTGTTCCTTATTCCTTGGGGAATCATGCCCAGCTCGGGGGTGGTAGCATTGCTGAGAGATTTAGGAGCATGCAAGCCTATGGTTGGGTGGAACGTTGCAGTGACGTAGCTGGTTGCGGGGCGAGTTCTTTATGAGATAAGTAACCTTGTCTATTTTACTTCTGAAATCATATTTACTGTTAATGATTATGATGAACATGTTGAATGCTTGTATGAACATATGTTTGCTTCCGCTGTATGATAAATAATCATTTATGCATGTTCTAGTTCAAAGCATTTTGTTTCAGCATTTTATGTACATACATGTTCATGGGGCGGTTGCCCGGATGGTTAATGCCATGGTAGCGTCCTCTTCGCCGGTCAGAGGGTCGGGGACGTTACATTGTGGTATCAGAGCTCATGTTGCAGCATGGGCCTGAATGGACCGCGAAGATGCAGTGACAGAGGTAGGATTGCCTTCTACCCAGCAGAGATCAGAAATTTATGATAGAAAATTTCTTGAAAAAATTGTCTAAGTGCCTGAACCGTCGGCCCATCGGAAGACTAAGTGGGAAGCTCCTCCGATGTAGCAGAGAGCTAGATGAAATATCACCCAAAGGAGGAAGAACTTGTGAATTTTCTTGAAGTGATCATCGGTCGTCGGCGAAAGTTAGTGGAAGCTGGAGCTGTAGTTTCGGCGGAGAGCCGCCGAAGACCACCGAAACGCCGACCCTTTTTAGTTGAAAGACCGTCCGAAAAAGGCCATCGGTGATTGGCGACGGTTAGCTGTTTGGATCGGCGGAAGTTAGTTGTTCGTGCGGCCGCCATTGCGACCGCCTAAGAGACTATCCATCCAATGGACAACGCATTTGACCACCGAATCCGTAATGATCAGTGCTTCCAATTTTTGATATGCCACCATCGAAAAGCCTTAGTTGTTGGGTTCGCCGACACATAGCACTTAGTGGTTCCGACCACCGACACATGTTATGTTCCATGGAAAGAAGAGGGGAAATTTTTTTTTTTTGAAAAATTTGTCAAAGTGTTGAAGACCATCGGCAATCGGCGAAAGTTAGTGGTTTGGACCGCCAATGCGTTGGAAGAAGATTAGTTGAACGAAACAACGATGAAGTCGGAAGGGTTTAGTTGTTCGCGCGCCCGTCGTTGCAACTATCTAGTGGACTATCCTCCCGACAAATAGTTGTTCTGACCATCGATGCCGCAGTGACTAGGGGTTCTAACCATCGATAGGATTGTCACCACGAAAACCCCAGAGATTTCGCGTGCTGTCGTTGCGGCTGCCCATGGAACTAGCGGTCCGAAGAGTAGTGGATCCGATCGCCAATATGCTGACATCGCCGATAAAGATCAGAAGCCTAGATGACTATGGATCTGACACACCAGAGAAAAGTAGGTGAACAAACCAACGATGGATATCGGAAGAAGCTAGTTGTTTTGACCACCGAAACGTTGGAATGTTAGTTGGGATGAGACCCGATCCTGTACAAGGAAATTTTGAGTTTTTCGTGGGATTTCTTAGCAAATTTTGATTGTTTTTCAGCGGGATTTTCAACAGTTTTTCAGTGGACTATAGGGCTAAGAAGGAGAAAGTGGCAGCAATCTTATGCGCCAGATGGCACCCCCTTGACCCCAGTCATCCCCCTCAGACAGACGTTCTTTGATGAAGAAAATCTTGTGTTTGGGAAAATTTGTTATTTTATGATTTTTCCAGGAAAAGGTAAGTAATACCAGGTTATATCAATGTTATGCATCTAATAGTTGTGTTACTAACACGTTTGCAGAATCATAAACACCTTCAAGGGAAGTATTCCAGGTAGTGCAGTTTGGTAAGTAAGTGGTGGTTCAGTTATGAGAACCCATGACGGATATGATGCTCGGGATTCCTACGAGCGTGCACGAGATGCCATGGGAGAAAATGTTCGTAATGGACATGATGACATAGAGTCTAATGGAAGGAGATTCCAAGAGACACCGTCAGATGCTGCGGCCACCATGAGAAGCTTGATTAAAGCCCAGGAAGAGCAGCATCAGCTGAATGCTGCTATGTTGCAGAGTTTGACAGACTTGCAAAGAAAGATAGACTCTGGGCGGGGTACAACAAGACCGGAAGGTAGTAAGAGCAGTACTAGGAGAAGGAGAAGAACTTCTAGTGGATCATCTGACTCTGAAGAATCCAACAAGGATTCCAGTTCCTCTTCTCATAAAAGAAAAATAAAGAGACACCATAGGGATCACTCTCAGGATGAATTTAAGAAGGCTAAACCTCCTACATTTGATGGTGAGGTAAAGACTGGACAAGAAGATGAAGCTTGGCTTCTTGGGATAAAGAAGTACTTTCAAGTGCATGATTATTCAGGAAACATGAAGGCAAGAGTTGCCATATTCAATCTGAATGAAAGAACATCCATTTGGTAGGAACACTTCAAGCAAGTAAAGATGATCAGTGGAAGGAGACTTAAGTGGAAACAGTTCAAGAAGTATTTCAAGCAGAAATACCTCTCTGACAGGTATTATGATGACAAGATTAAGGAGTTCCATGAGCTGAGATTGGGACATCAGACCATGGAAGAGTATGCAAATAAGTTTTTGGAGCTATTGAGGTATGTCCAGTACATCAGAGATGAAAAAGTGAAGGTCCAGCGTTTTCTGAGTGGATTACCTCAATCTTACAAAGATTGTTGAGCAATCTGTTTCTATTTTGATTGACCCTGGTTCTACTCACACTTACATTACTCCTAGAGTAGTGGAGATTTGTGCTTTTAAGAAGGTAAAGCATAGAAAATCTTGGTTAGTTCAGCTAGCCACTGGGACTAAGAGAAAGGTCAGTGAAGTGGTAGAGAAATGTCCATTGGTCATGAATGGATTGGTCACTTGTGTAGATCTGAATGTTCTACCACTTGGTTCCTATGATGTTCTCATTGGAATGGATTGGTTAGAAGCTCATAGGGTGAAGCTTGACTATTATAACAAGAATTTTGAATGCATGGATGAAGAAGGGAACCTAGTAGTTGTGAAAGGTATTCCAAAGGTGATTTCAGTACGGCAGGTTTCAGCAATGCAGTTAAAGAAGTTCTGTAGGAAAGGTTGCCAGTTGTATGTAGCTCATATTTTGGAGACATTAGGAGATGAAACCCCTAGGTTGGAGGACTATCAAGTGTTACAGGAATTCAAGGACGTGTTTCCTGATGATATTCCATGGCTTCCTCCAAGGAGGGACATTGATTTCACAATTGAACTTGTGCCAGAAGCAGCACCAGTGTCCAAGACACCCTACAGGATGAGTACACCAGAGATGCTAGAGCTAAAGATGCAACTACAAGAGTTGTTGGAAAAGAATTATATCTAGCCAAGTGTGTCTCCTTGGGGAGCACCAGTTCTGTTTGTAAAAAAAGAAAGATGGTACACTTAGGTTGTGTATTGATTACAGACAATTGAACAAGGTTACTGTGAAGAATAAATATCCTTTGCCTAGGATTGATGACCTCTTTGATCAAATGAGAGGAGCAAAGGTATTTTCCAAGATTGACTTGAGGTCTGGTTACCATCAAGTGAGAATCAAGGATGAAGACATTCATAAGACAACCTTCAGAACAAGGTATAGACATTATGAGTTTGTAGTGGTGCCATTTGGCCTCACGAATGCACCAGCTACATTTATGTGCCTTATGAATAGTGTCTTCAGCAGATATTTGGACAAATTTGTTCTTATTTTCCTTGATGAAATTCTTGTTTATTCTAAGAATGAGGTGGAGCATGAAGAGCATTTGAGAATGACATTGAAATTGCTCAGGGAGCATTAGCTATATGCAAAACTGAGCAAGTGTGACTTCTATAGAGATAGAATTCAGTATTTGGGTCACATTAACTAAGAGGAGGGTATATCTGTGGACCCTGAAAAGATTGAAGCCATTATGAATTGGCCTACTCCAAGAAATGTGACAGATGTAAGATCTTTTATGGGACTTGCAGGATACTACCGGAGGTTCATTGAGGGATTCTCCAAAGTTGCACATGCCATCACTTCTTTGCAAAAGAAGGGGATGAGGTTTGAATGGACATCGAGGTGTGAAGAAAGCTTCCAACAGTTGAAGAATCTTCTCACCAGTGCACCAGTGTTGAAGGTTGTAGATCCAGAGAAAGATTTTGTGGTGTGTACCGATGCATGCGGACAAGGGCTTGGAGGAGTCCTTATGCAGGACAACCACGTAATATGTTATGAGTCGAGAAAGCTGAAGGAGCATGAGAAGAACTATGCCACTCATGATCTAGAGCTTGCAGACATAGTACATTCCCTCAAGATGTGGAGGCATTACTTGATGGGTAGAAGATTTGAGCTCAGAACAGACCATTGTGGTCTGAAGTATCTATTTGACCAGCCTACTCTGAATGCTAGGCAAGCAAGATGGCTGGAATTTTTGTATGAATTTGATTTTGAAATCAAGCACATAAAGGGGAAAGAGAATAAGGTAGCTGATGCACTCAGCAGGAAGCTACAGGAAATGCATGTGGCATCCCTTAGTATTTGCCAACCAGATTTGAGGCACAGATTGTTAGTCATGTTGTTGGAGATGAATTGTATGAGCAAGTAAAAGACAAATTGCAACAGCAAAGTCTTGAGAAGAGGTATGAGGGATATAAATTGGAAGAAGATGGACTTCTCACTTATAAAGGTAGAATTTATATTCCAGATGTAACAGATTTGAGGAGAGTTGTCATGGATGAAATCCATCAAACTCTATATTCTGGTCACCCAGGATATCAAAAGACAATTGCTACAGCTAGAAAGCAGTGCTTTTGTCCAGGAATGAAAAAGGACATGGTTGAATACATTTCAAGGTGCATGAAATGTCAACAGGTAAAGGTTGAGCATCAACACCCTGCAAGTTTGTTGCAGCCTTTGCCAGTTCCAGAATGGAAATGGGAAATTATTTCCATGGATTTTACTACAGGATAGCCGATGACTTGGAGACAACATGATTCCATCATGGTTGTGGTAGACAAGTTGACAAAGGCAGCGCATTTTATACTGGTTAAGTCTACGCATAAGACTGATGACATTACAAAGATCTTCATGAAGGAGATTTTCAAATTGCATGGATTTCTTAAGGCAATAGTCTTTGACCGTGATGTCAAGTTTAATTCCAATTTTTGGAAGGGGTTGTTTGCATATTTGGGTACAAAGCTAAACTTCAGCACTGCATACCATCCTCAGACAGATGGGCAGACAGAGAGAGTTAATCAGGTTCTTGAAGACATGCTTCGCATGTACGTGATGGACAAACCAACCAAGTGGGAATATCACTTACACTTAGTAGAGTTTGCTTATAACAATGGACAGTAGGCATCCTTGGGGATGAGTCTGTATGAAGCTTTGTATGGAAGAAGGTGTGGGACACCTATGACTTGGGATAACCCAGTGAACCGGGTTATGCTTGGACCATAATTATTTAAGGAAATGGAGCAAGAGGTTGTGAAGATCAGGCAGAATCTGAAAGCAGCACAACACTGATAGAAAAGCTATGCAGATAAGCATAGGGTGAACAGGGAGTTCAGTGTTGGGGATCATGTTTACCTCAGAGTGAGAGCAAAGAAGAGTTCCTTGAAGCTTGGAAGTTGTACCAAGCTGTCACCAAGATATTGTGGGCCGTTTGAATTGCTTGAAAGGATAGGACCAGTTGCATATAGACTTGCATTGCCTGCTAGCACTAGAGCTCATAATGTTTTTCATGTTTCTTTGCTTAAGAGATATGTACATGATCCTAACCATGTGATAAATTGGGATGTGATTCAGGTGGAACCTGAGGGAGAGTTCCGAACCGAGCCAATGCACATCCTCGATAGGAAGGTCACAATGCTCCGGAACCGGGCCATAGGGCAAGTAAAGGTGCAATGGGAGCACTACGGACCTGATGAGGCTATGTGGGAGCTGGAGGATGCCATGCAGTTGGCACATCCATTTTTGTTCAATTCTGTAGAACACTGAGGCGATACCAGTGTAGCATTTTGTTCAAATTTTGTAAAGCACTGAGGACAGTGCTATTGAAGGGGGAGGGGAATGTAACACCCCGGTTTTGACCCCGATGCATTAAATGTACATGATGTATATATTGTAATTAATCATGGTGTGGAGCTAAAGGCAAAATCTCCACCATCGATTTGTTTGTGTTATGTTTCAGCGAATGGAATCGTTGTCGATGGTATATCATGCTATACGGCATATATTAAGTTTTGTCATCATGTAAATATGCATCTTTAATTAAATAACCCAACCAGCTATGTTCACGGCAACTAAATTGAGAAGGGGCATGGTTTTCATAAGGATAAGGGGGGGGATGTCAAACCTTGAACCAATGGGGAAAAATCCATGTGTCACCACCCTATTTGAATTTCCCATCTTTCCTTGTCTTATCCAACTACCATTTTAATGCTCTGCAGAGTAGTTGAGGTAGTTATTTTGCTGGGGAGTGGAGTGTGGCAGGATTGTCAGTCCTTTCCCACATGCACACTCCACCAGCGAATCAAACCTCACATTGGGCAGAAGAAACGACTATGCCCATCATTCCACTCTCTCCATGACGGTGCTGTGAACACTCCCACACTTTTGACTCGCCATTCTCCATTGTCGCTCATTCTCACGCAAGGAAAAATGCCCTGTGTCTCATGCAGATGAATTCCTTCTGTTTGACTCACGCAGCAAGCTGGGAGCCGTGTTCTTTCATACACGATTTCCCTATGAAGGGCCATTCACATTTTTTAGTTGTGTGTATGTTTTCCTTACCGATTGTGGCTTGTGTATATGTTTATCCCCTGCCCAGCTGAGAACCTGGATTTTCTCTTCCATCTTCAAACTGTGTAAGTTTCCCCGGTGACTTCATTGTTGAGAACGGACTATTATTTCCCCACATTGTTGGTTGTGTTTGTTTTACATTTTGGGACTGCTATAGATTGTTTGGAGTCGTTTTGGCCACAATATGGCCAAGAACGGCTCAGGAATTGTTTTCCTTGCCCAGGTTGTGAATCGCTTGTTTGACTGCTTGTATGCAGTGGTTGATCTTCGGACTGTGTTGGAGTAGGGATGAGGGCTTGGTTTGCTTGATAAACCTGGTGTGTTTGGGGAACCACACAGACAGAGCTAGAGGGTTGGCTTTCTTCTCCACGACCCCTGAATAGCACTGGAAGGGAGGTCAGGGCCTGAGGGACTGTGTAGCAAAGAAGGGACTGATTTCCTTGTGTTGGGTGTGTGTGGGTGTGCTAGAAGTCAGGCTAGTTCTGGTGTAGGTGTCCTTAGCTCTGCAATGAGCTCACCAGCTTAGCATATTACCCTTCCCAGCTCCTTAATGGCCTGATAAACCTGACCATGTTGGCTTGGTTGTCTTGTTGATGGCCTGATAAACCCAACTGTGTTGGCTTGGCTGTCTTTTTGATGGCCTGATAAACCCAACTGTGTTGGCTTGGCTGTGTTTTGTGTATCCTTGGCTATGTGTAAGCCTGTTTGTTCCTTATTCCTTGGGGAATCTTGCCCATCTCGAGGGTGGTAGCATTGCTGAGAGATTTAGGAGCATGCTAGCCTATGGTTGGGTGGAACGTTGCAGTGACGTAGTTGGTTGCGGGACGAGTTCTTTATGAGATAAGTAACCTTGTCTATTTTACTTCTGTAATCATATTTACTGTTAATGATTATGATGAACATGTTGAATGCTTGTATGAACGTATGTTTGCTTCCACTGTATGATAAATAATCATGTATGCATGTTCTAGTTCAAAGCATTTTGTTTCAGCATTTTATGTACATACATGTTCATGGGGCGGTTGCCCGGATGATTAATGCCATGGTAGCGTCCTCTTCGTCGGTCGGAGGGTCAGGGATGTTACACCTAGTTCCAACAATGGAGCCACCAAGATGCCAAAGACAAAAGCTCTAGATTTTCCAATTAACCCCCCTTTCGCCAGAGTTAATCCACCATGAACTCTATGTAGTACCTTAGGGAATGTAACCAACCTTTTCCCTATATTTCCCAATCTAGGGAAGTTGCTATACACACTTGTAAGTACTCCTCACATAGATAACTCTTCAACAATGGGCATACTAGCTATCCCTTTAGTATCCACCTCCAAACCAAAGAAAAAGACATTATGCACTAACCATGCATGCACAATCTATTCTCAATTTGGGCATTACACTCATCACTATCCCAAATTCCATCGATTTAAAGATGCACTAGCCACAATTCTTCTAACACACCCCACCATTAATAAATCTCAAACACTCTCTCCTGAGACAACCACCATCAAATTCACAATGACATATGAGGAAATTGAGATTCATCAAGGGTGTTCATCATGTTGACACCATGCCGACATTACTCCCACAGACATCGACATGGTTTCTCGCAGTCCATCCAACCATCCACAAAACCCTATGCATACTAACTTGATATTGCACAACTCGTTCATGTCGGTCATGTGGGTTGTTAACACACTACTCATTGTTGTGCCCCATTTTGCGTGCAAAACAAGCTATTTGGCTCTAACATATGAGATTACGTGGCAACCCTCCTCTTCCCTCGAAAGCTCATTAGATTTGCCTTAAGAAGAGATATTACCTCCCACACACAATACAATTGACCATGTTTATGTCCTTTATATATCATCATCAGTCCTTTCTACCAATGACGCCCTTCACCCATACCATGATAATAATCTCTCAATACAACACTCTTGGACACTCTTGTTGTAGTAAAAGACACAAGCTCATCTAGAGTGAATGAAATCTCACCCATTTATAATGATGTTCCCTAGAACAACCATATACCAATCACTCTCCCCCTTGGACCAAGAATCATTCCAAGTAACTTTTTTAGTGATCTCTTCCACTCAAACAAGGAGATATCAGAAACCATGATTACCCTTGAAGCACCATGGAACGATCTACATCATAGATATTCCTTCTTACCTCAAAGTGTGGGTACAAACACCCAAGTGTCTCAACAATGTGCCATCAAAACCAAGGATTTTAACCCTCACAACCACATCAATTAGTTTAAAAATCCTACCCCTACTCTTGACGCTTTCGAAGAAGGGAATTTGGCTAGCATTCCCCCCACTATCAAAGTGGATACTTTTGTCACTTTCAGTGAAGTAAAAAACATCTTACTTGGAGCCTCATGTTCTTAGTAAGAGGTGATTGCTTACAAAGCATTATTCCAAGAGTTCTAGGATATTTTTCCATGGTCATATGGAGATATGTTAGGTCTCAATCCTACCATTGTCCAACATCACATCGACACATGGCCTGACACATCTTCAGTATGGAAAAAACAATGGTTTGTTCACCCTTCCAAAGCATCTACTATCAAGGAAGAAATAAAAAATCTTCACTAAGCGAAATTCATTTATCCTATTGCTTACACAACATGGATATCAAATTCCGTATTTGTGAACAAAAAGTAGGGAACCTTACATGTATGTATGGATTTCAAGGACCTTAACCAATCTTGTCCCAATGGAAACTTCCTCACACCCTTTATCAATCAAGGAGTCGACGCGTGCACCAATCACAAAATCTTGTCCTTCGTGGATGGATTTTTCAGCTATGTTCAAATACGGATCCATCAGTAGGAACAATATAAAACGACTTTCATGAAACCATGGGGCACCTTCACCTACCAATTCATTCCTTTTGGATTAAAGAATGTTAGAGCCACTTTTCAGTGGGAGATGTCCTATGTCTTCAATGATCTATCTCATATCAACTCGGCATACCTCGATGACCTTACAACAAATTCAAAGAAATGTGTCGACCACCTCACTGATGTGCGTACCAACTTCCTAATATGTCACAAAAAATCCTTTTAAATGTGTGTTCTGCATCACTACATGATTATTGTAAGGGTTCATCAACTCTCAAATAGGGATCATTATCAACCCCCTACAAGTCCAAGTCATCCTCGAGCTACCACACCAAAAATGCTAAAGTTATTGTAGAGCATCCAAGGCAAGGTCAACTTCCTTTGTCATTTTGTCCCAAATTATACTACACAAGTGCATATGTTTCTATGCCTTCTTAGGAATTATGTTCCATTTTGGTGGGATGACCAAGCACATATGTCTTTCAAGGCACTGAAAAATGATTTGACATCCACTCCTCTTATCTCTTCATCAAAATTTGAAAAGGATTTTATCCTTTATGTTTCAACTTCAACATGTTCATTCACTGGCATCATAGTTCAAAACAATAAAGATTAGTGTGAGCACATCATTTATTACAGAGTAAGACATTAGAAGGACCATCACTCAGTTATAGACACAACAAGAAATTATTGTTGGTTGTGATCCTCTAGTGCAGAAATTGTGACATTGTATCCCACTATGCAAAACAATAGTGATCGCAAACTATAACACAATGCAGTACACACTAACTTGATGAATTATCAATGACAAGTTTTCCCATTGGATCGTCATTCTCCAGGAATGCAATCTAGATTTTGTAACACCCAAAAGCAAAAAATATCTGACCCTCACCGAGATCATCACCAATATTCCAACCGTCACAGCAAGACCCCTTATTAATGCTCAGTTGCCAGACAAACACCTAATCATGTTGAATAACAAATGGAGATGCCCTCACATACCTCTACACACAAAAATTCACCTCCCATCTCTCATGTGATGATTGTCAACGTATTCTTCACCAAGACCCTCATTATTGTTAGGATTAATTAATCCTCCCTTTACCCACATAGTCTATTTGTTCATTTTTCCTAGATTATGAGGTCATTATCCCTTTACTAGAGTAAGGGAGGACATTTCCAAGAGTCATATACACTTTTGAGTTTTCATGCCACTGGCGCCATTGGTGTCGATCCCTACATTTTAGGAACCCTCTCTAAGTGCCACCAGCAGTCACCTTTAGTTGTGTCTTGTAGATAGTCATCCATGTTCAGTTATGCTCTAATTGCCACTATTTAGTTCACTACTAGTCACCCTAGCACTAGTTTTGCATGATTTAAGGGAGTGTGACTCCTTTTGTTCTCCTCCCTCATCAGTTAACTGATTGTGAACGAAATTAGTTATCCGGAGTTAAACTAGTGAGCTCCAGCTGTGATTTTTTCCACACTGAGTTAGCACATCAGTCAATTTGAGTTGGTGAATTCGAATCTTCTCCATAATATTTAAATTATCCTTGTTGTATGACTATTGTATTACTGACATGTGAATCAAGATTGATGTAATGCTATTATGTCCAATACTTGTTCGATTTGTGTGAAATTTTTGCCATGAATCCATTGTCCAGTTTACATTGATTTGTCAATTCCATTGCATCCTTCATTTTAGATAGCTTTGATTATGGCTTGTAGATATATGGTTCATGAAATTTAACATGGTATCAGATCCTATGTTTAGGCCAACAACAAACCTCACAAACCTCCATGCTTTCACCAGAAGTAGTTGAGTTTCCACATAATTCCTAGAATCATAGCATTGCTCCCTCCGGATTCTATCCAGAGAAGCTTCTCCAGGTGTGATGGACTAAGAAAAAGTGCTCATGTCGAGGTGAAGAGGTTTGAGCTGACAATGTTTTTGAATTGAAGTATTTTTGCAGTGTTTTTCCAGGTACATATGTAGTTCTTGAAGAATTATTAATCAGTATACCAGTGAAATGGAGAATTCAGCTGCTCTATCTCGCAGGATCCTTACACCCTTTAATTACATTTATTGGAGGCCATATATGCAACGCCTTGCGCAATAAAGGCCTGTATAAGATGACAATTGGCAGAGAAGTCGAACCCCAACAATATGTTGAGAAATACAAGTTTCTAAATAAGCTAGATGAATCCTTCAGCTTCATGTGCATCCACATCTCCAGGGAGTTGTTGTTCCACCTTGAGGGACTCAGAACTCCGGAGGAAGTATTGGACAAGCTTGAATCCTTGTTTGAAAAATAGGATGAGCTAAGAGGCCATATTCTGGATAATGGTATGATTGCACTCCAACCTGGAAACTTCGATACAATTCAATAGTTCTTCTCGAAATACGAAGCCCTAGTCTTGCAATGCAAGCAATGTGGGATTGAGAAGAAGGATGACCAGCTTGTGCTCTTAATTCTGAGCAAGCTTGGCTCATAATTTTCATTCTTTGTATCTACTTTATACTCTGGAAGGATATCCATCCCAAATTGGAAAATGACATCTCTAGATGCACTTGCAGAATCATTAAGCTAGGAACAAGATGAATTGATTCAAATGGGAATGCTCAATGCCTCCAAGAATCAGGCCCTCTTAGTTGGAGACTCTGGGAATGCATAAGCAAAAGGGAAGAAAAGAGGGAAAGAGAACAAGAATGTTGTTTCAAATCCCAAGGAGAAGCAGAACCCTTCTGATGGAGCCTCTGGTTCCAAGAAGAACAAGAACAAGAACAAGAAGTTTGAAAATACTAAATGCTCCTACTACATGAGAGGATTTCATCCAAAAAATCACTGTATGAAGAAGATCATTGACCAGTTCTCTAAACTCCTTAAATAGAACAAAATTTCCCTTTCTCAAGGCGCAAAGAAGTCTAGAGCTGAAAACCAGACAAAAGAACATGAGAGGTGCCATGCCTTATCTGATTGATTTTGGAGCATCCAACCACATGGTTGCTTCCAAAGAATCCTCACTTCTATGAATCTCTTTGGAGGACCACACATCCATATGGGAGATGATTCTTAAATCCATCTATCGTGAGAGGTTCCATTAAACTTGAGCATGGATAATTACAAAATGTGTTATATGTTCCCTCTCTTGCAGCAAATCGGTTATCTGTATACCAGATGACACATACAGGCTCTTTGAAGAGACTTACATTTGATTCTGACACAGTGGAAATCACGCAAGCCTCTACTTGAAATCTAATAGCAAAACTGGTTTCTAATCATGCCTTCAAGGCATATGAGTTTTCCCATTTCTTGCCTACTTCATATCTGAAAACATTATTAACTCATGCCAATAACACAAGCAAGTTGTGGCATGAAAGATTTGGCCACCTGAACTTCAAGTATCTCTAGAAGCTCCATAATGACAAGTTGGTTGAGGGCTTTCCTCTCATCAAATCTTCTGAAGGAGTGTGTATTGCATTGGTTGCTTGGTATGGAAGCATCCAGAGAAAATATATGAGGTTGGAAAGGCAACAAGAGCTGCCTACACACTAGATCTAATACACAGTGACGTCTCAAGACCAATGCCTACAACATCAATGAATGGATCCAGATATTTTCTGACCTTCATTGATGGTTGTTCAAGGTATTGTTGGGTATACTTTCTAAAGAAAAAGTCTGATGTATTTGAGACCTTCAAAGTATTTAAATACTTAGCTGAGAACAACCTCGGGAAGAAGAGAAAGTCCATTAGATCTGACAATGGAGGTGAGTATGTCAAAATAGATTTTCAATAGTTATGTGTATCAGTAGGCATTCAAATGGAACACTCAGTTCCATACACACCACAACATAATGGTGTGGCTAAGAGGAAGAATAGATCCTTGAAGGAGATGGCAACATTCCTTCTCAAAACAAGAAACCTTCCTCCTTACCTATGGGTTGAGGCTATTATTTTTGCTTCATATATCCAAAACATGGTGCCTCACAAATCAGTGATTGGGGCCACTCCTTTTAACACACTATTGGGACATAAGCCCAGTGTCTTGTACCTAAGAGTTTTTGGCTCCAAATCTTGGTTCAGAATCCCTACTGAGAAGGTGCTTCATAGAGTGTAGTGTGCAATTTGAAGAAGATTAGGTGCATGATCCACTACAAGGTGAAGCAGAAGAAGGTATAAACTCTCTTTCGTTTCCATTTGATGATGATGTATTATCTAATGTTTCAGATTTAGAATATGAGGAACAAGATCGTCAAGATCTTGATATTGAGATTGAAACTTAAGAGAATCTAGATCCATAGCCAACACCTATTCCAAATCAATGTCCTAAATGGGCCCAAGAGCTCATTGAAGCAATTGGGAATGTTGTTGAGGATCCATATGATAGAAGAAGAACAAGGTCCTGGTGTTAGAATAAACATGTTGCACTCTCCCATTCAGTTAAATTTCCTTCAGAGTGGTGTATAAATATCCTAGAGAGATGCTACATGATGGTAAGGATTGATCAACAAATCGGCTCACTAAAGAACAAATTAGATCATTCCACTCTTCCTCTAAAAAGAAGAGACAAAGGCAACATTCATCGGATTGGAAGAATATTGAAAAGTTCACATGCACAGACCCAGGAAACTAGTGCACACAAGAACCGACATTCTGCATTACTGCTCCACAGAGTTGCAGATTGCAACAATTTTTTCACAAGTTTTTGCTCAAGAATAATTTTTTTTCTCTTAAGTATGGAAGCTTGTTTCTTTATTTCCTGCTTATTTTGAGGGGGGGTGTCCCAAGAGGTTTTCCCAATTTTCCTTGTTTATTAACCAATATTTTATTTCATTTAGATTGTATGGGTGACTTTTGTCCTAGTTTCCAGAGCCCAAGTTGTCTAAAGTTAGGATTAAGGGGGGTGTTAGGATTAATTAATCCCCCCTTTACCCACATAGTCAATTTGTTCATTTTTCTTAGCTTAGGAGGTCATTATCACTTTACTAGAGTAAGTGGGGACATGCCCAAGAGTCATATACACTTTTGATTTTTGGTGCGAACATCAGTTTTGGTGCCATTGGTGCCAATCCCCACATTTTAGGAACCCACTCTGAGTGCCACCAGCAATCACCTTCAATTGTATGTGGTAGGTAGTCAGTAATGTTCAGTTATGCTCTGATTTCCTCTAGTTAGTTCAATGTTAGTCACCCTAGCGCTAGTTTTTCATGATTTTAGGGAGTGTGGCGCCTTTTGTTAACCTACCTCACCAGTTCACTAATTGTGAACTAAATTAGTTATCTGGAGTTAAACTAGTGAGCTCCAACTGTGATTTCTTCCACACTGAGTTAGCACATCAGACAGTTTTAGTTGGTGAATTCGAATCTTATCCACATTATTCAAATTCTCCTTATTGTATGACTATTGTATTACTGACATGTGAATGAAGATTGATGTAATGATATTATGTCCAATACTTGTCCAATTTGTGTGAAATTTTTGCCATGAGTCCATTGCTTAGTTTTCATTGATTTGTCAATTCCACTGCATCCTTCTTTTCCAATAGCTTTCATTCTGGCTTATAGATCTATGGTTCATGAAATTTAACAATTAACTCCTTCTCAGAGACATTCTCTATTGACAAGGGTTTGGCACTATCATGTAGATATGTTTATCTCATGATGAAGCTAAGCAATTCCTCAATGATTGACACATCAGAGGAAGTGTTGGCCACTTATTAGGACTGGAAACCACCCAAAAAAATCTTCAAGTCAATTAGTTTTGGCATTTTCTCTTCAAATATTGCATTCATGCTATCAAAAGATGTGGAAACTATGAAATCTTCTCTATCAAAACTAGGTCCCCACCCGCCCCTTGCATCCAATCATCACGACTAGCCAATTTCACAAGTGGGGAATTGACTTCATGGAATATTTTCTTACATCAAATCAAGGCTATAAGTTTATTGTCATCACCATCGATTATACCAAATGGGATAAGGAAATGCCCACTTTCAACTGCACCAGTACCACATCATCCAAGTTTTTCTTTATTCAAGTCATCTCATGATTTGGTGTACCAAAACAATTAGTCTTTGAGAATGGAAATCATTTCCAAAATGATATTTTCCAAGAGTTATCACTCTTACCAGGGTTCAAACATGATTTTTCTACCCCTTTCTATCTGCAAGCCTATGAACAGGTTGAGGTAGTCAATACAATTCTCAAACCATGCTCCAAGGGACAATCAATAAGAACATATCACATTGGCACCGCATGTTATTCTTAATGCTTTGGTAATATAGGACTTCTCTTAAGACTGCGATGAGATTCACTCCTTTCAACCTCATTCATGATTTCAAAACAATTTTACCCATTGAGTGTCAAATCCCTACACTTCAAATTGCCTAGCACACCAGCATTGGAAAAGCGATTACTCACTTTGGAAGACCTTGACAATGAGCATCACAATTCATTACAACAAAAAGAGCCATGAAGCTATGCAAAAAGGCCCATCATGTTCTCCCTTTCATATTGCTATATTGTCCTTGCGCTCGATGTAAAAAAGGGCAATAAACCAAGTCCAGGTAAGTTCATTCCCATGTGGAAAGGACCCTGCGTTGTTAATCAACGTCTACCCAAATGAGCATATGTGTTGGGTTATCATGAAGGAGGTATTTTAAAAAACCCTATCAATGAGTTGCACCTAAATAGATTATTCCCATAGTCACAAGACTAGGATGACTATATGGATGCACAAACATCTACCTTAGATAAGTCGCACCATTTTCTAGCACCACTAACCATGCGATCGTTCCCACAAAACCATCACATAATGGATGATGTCTCAATCACCATCTGCATTATCCCTTTCACTAAATACACTACATACCACTTGTTTTCTTCGTTCTGGTTTAAACACCACGATGTATGTCCAAGATTTTGTTTAGTTTGTAGATGACCACCAATATGAATTGTTTTGTCATCCTTGCTAATGGCACGAGCCGTTGGTCAAAGAATCTCACATTAGTCGCTTGTTTCATTTATACCCCAGCAAATCCCTTTACAACACAAGTGGAATATGTCTCTGTCCAACCACTAATAACCAAGCGAAATACAATGTTTTTCAGTGGATTAATAGATGATGCCATCCATGTTGGCATTGGATATTTTCACATCCATCTACATTCTAAAATCCTCATCACATAATTTAATAATGTATTTTGTTTACATAATCCATGCCTCTTTCACAAGTTCCTATGAGTACAACTCCTAGTATGACAGTTTGAAACCATCACATTCGTACATGTCCCTAGGAGCACTAACACATTTATAGATCATATTGCTAATGAAGTCCTAGATTGTAACTTATTATATTGACAGTCTATTTAATCAATCAAAGCAAATACATGATATATTTTTACCATATATTTATGTTATAACCATCAACTATACATCAACTAAAAGCATACATCGTCATACATACCATCACATAAATCATCACATATATCTCAAACAAAGACATGTAAGCCTGTAAAGATGCAAAAAATGGTGTGTGTGTGTGTATCATGAAATATAAATTTACATCATCTGCCTCATCGACAATGTATCCAAAGATCCCTTATTGGGTACATAAAAAATTGCCTCCCATAGGACATACATATACAAAAAAGGGGCTCCTCAACCCATACAAAAGGATCTCATGATCTAAATACCTCATAATTTAGTGGAGGAGGTTCCCCACAAATAGCTAACAAAGGCACAACCTTCACACATGGCACTAGTGTTGTTGGTGCTAATGTTGATCCTAGTGTTAGTGTCGGTGCTAGTCTTAGTGGACCAAAACCCAATGGTCTCACTTGATCACCCACAACTATGATATGGCTCATCAAAGTATGCCAACTTGATCCCAAACTTGTCAAAATATAACAGCAAGGCACCATATGTTCATCATCAACATTAGTGAACTCCCTCTCATTGACTCCATCCACTAGGATGGCCACCCACCACTCAATATCTAATAAGGTGGTGACCATATACACTCCCTCAAGTCCACCTACACCTCATGGTCCAACACCACCTGCTGTGTCCTGGCCACGTACTAGCACACACTCCTCTACGGGTCCCTCACCCACACTCCTATATAGGTTCCTCACCCTCCCAATGGTGTCGTTGGTGAGGCTCTTGGGAAAGGGACATGCTAGCTGCCATGGGAATCCCAAGAGGCCTCATAGATCCAATATCTACATCAAACCCAACACAGGGTGAGTATTAGATCTATACATAACCATATCAAACTTACATATGTAAAAATGGAAGAAAAAAAGTATATAACATAACCATGATACTCACCTCTAGCATCCCAACCCTCATGTTCAGGTGGGTTTAAATGTAGATATATGTGGTAGTCCATGTAACTCTAGGGATGCAACTTGATAAATCTTATATGTTGCCTCCAAACCATCAAGTAAAGAGGTGTGAATATATTCCCCACCTCCCCATCACCTACTATTAGCATCAAAATTCCCCGTAAAATCATTTGAGGCTCCCTCAAGTGCTTTAAAGGCACCACTATAGGAGGACGAAAGGATGAAATATGCTGAAAAAGTGGAAGCATAAGATGCTCCCATACATGAACACCACACGTCCCTCCACAATGACCTTGGTCATCAAGGCACACATGTTGGTCAACAACGAGTGTGCCACGGCGGCCTAAGACCCTGCCAAAAACCCACTCCACTAGGAGCTGCCATCTAAATATCATGTGGGTCTTGTATACCCCTAGCACTCTCAATATGATGATCGCCACTACCCTAGTAGAAAGATCCTCTTAATAAGACACAAGGATATGCACAATACTCTTGACATCCTATCGACCACCATAGTACTGAATTTATAGTTGGTCAATGGTCCTTTGGCCACCAAGGTTTGGGTGAGTCTCCTCCTGAATCCCTTGTACTTGTAGTTAAGTAAAAATATATATATCCCAATGCTTGAGAGTTAATCTCTCATTTCCAACCAAAAAATATCCACGTTGGTGATCCCACAACTCCAACAACTCACACATGAGGTTCTCACTAGACCTCATCATTGGGCAGAAGAAAAACTTTAGAAAACCTGCAATCTCATAGGCATTGTTGAACTATAAAGTCTGCTCTAACATCTACCAACAATGCATTGTAATGGAACTCACACCACTCAATGGCCATCTCTACCGAAAAATAGCCTAAACCATAAAAAAAAAGTCTAGTAAGCTATCAATACTCAAATCAATATCCCAAAAAATAAGAAAAAAGTGAGGCTTTCACTAAAAAGGGTGGAAACACTGCACAGGTCCATTAACATAATCCATGTGCATTTCCCACATGGTACACTTGTTCCCTCAGTCACACAATCGAGCGGGTATAAACCACCCAGTTGTGTGAACAACCTGCATAGGTTTTGCAAAGCTCAGTTGATGAATGAACAATCACATGGTTAAAGTGTGCAACTGAGAAATGAAACTACTGCACAATGCATGATTGTTGAAGGAATAGTCATGCAAATATGCACAATTGTTCCGTAGAAAGTCGTGTGGTCGATTGAAAAACCCTTCGGTCAGTCATACAACTCGTTAGGCCACCTAAGGAGAAAATTAAACCACTAAAAAAGACAAGCTAGGGACAACGAATTACCTACAACTCACATAGTCGAAATCCATTGTTCCAATTTCATAGAAACTACAAAAGAGCTCCTAGGGAATCAAAACTCGAATGGTAAAAATGATTTTAAAATGTGGACTCCACCCTTATTTATAGGCCAACTTGCTCAATTTTCAACAACCTTGTTCGGGAGGTCCTTATCTCTGTTTGACGAACCAATAACACCACCATGATCAGGATCATGAGTTCTTTAACATAGTACTATATTTTTTATTTCCCCCAATACTTCATATAGGACCTATTTTTTCAGCCATTTATCTAGGTGCTTTCAGTTTCTTGTCAATTTTTTGTACTATCATATTTCTTATCATGAACATTATTATGCTTTGGTATTTTCGTCATGTGTTAGGAGTTTTGCCTGGAAATAGATTCCCTCTCATCTAAATGTGCATGATCCCACTTATAGGTATATCATCATAACCTTTCATATAGGAAATGTATTCCCTCTATTTACATTACACTTATCTAGTCGTCCCACTAATATCCATAAGGACCCCATACTCTGGTAAATACAATCACCAATGTTATTATTGGGAAATAACATGATCCCCCCATGGGTGTGCACATCATTACAACCCCCTCACATTCTAGCACCCATGATGTCAAACCATTAAGTCTATGTAATTTGATAATTCACCAATTTTCAAAGTTAAAACCATAATTCATCCCCTTGCATCTTACTAATTCCCCTCTTAGATTCCTCGGCACGTAATTACAATTGTGATTTATAAATTACCTCTCATACCCACCATGATCAATAGACCATCTGGGTTTCTCTCTATATCTTCGATCTACGAGAAGATCATAAAGGGGCGCCACCCTCTAAACACACCAATATCATTCAATCATCTCCGCGGGGACACTTTGCATGGTATTTATTCATTGGACACCCATCTTCTCTCATGTACAAAACACCCACATAATTCCTTTTGTATAAATTGGTTCCCCAACTCATTTAAAATGTGGGGACCCAATCACATTATATTATTCTTTTGGAAGCACCCTTTGGTCACCCTTGATCGGTGTACTTGTGTTCATACCCCACCAACACCTTCAATTTTCTCATCCATATTCACTATCTCATCATTACCCGTCATATGACAAAGCATCAACACAGTAGTCCATTTGTAATTTTCCCAATTTTGTTACACATTGCATTACCACTTGAAGAATGTTTCCATACATTAGTCACCTAGTTTCTCCTAATCAAGGGAAGTCATGAGCCCCATGATTACCATCTTGTCTTGTTTAAATTATGTTAGTATCCCAGTTGGTTTCACAATGATCTTGGTTCTCATGATAAGACCCTTTTCTTACCACCCGCTTCAACTCTCATAGACATCATAGCACTTCATTATGAGAGTTAAAGTAGTTATGGTTGTACCTTGGGTTCCCTTCTCATCAAAATAAGGATTCACCTAGAACTGAGTAGAGAGGGTCATCAATACTCTCTACCTCAATGGTCTCTTTTAGGCTCGACATCAACAAGCTTAACGCATCAGAGGGAGTCATATGCTCCGATGGTTGCAGTGTTTACAGTTATGATTAAAGACAATTATCCTTTTGACATAAGCAAATTTCCCATCTGACAACTTCATGATTATGCAGGTCCCCCACCCGAGTGGATTTTTTCGCAATAATCAGCAATCCCTCTTCTTCGACATCAACAACATCATCAATTGTCCAAGACACATTTTATCATGATGGGAGTGAAGCCACCTTCATCTCTATATCTAGCAGTTCCTAGAGTTGAACCCTTGGTCTCCTCTTATTGTGTTCCAATTTGACATAATTTCACAAGAATAGGTATTTTTATCTCATTTCTTGTCACCTATTAGTGAGTTGCTTCAATGGTCATCACCAACATCCTACCTATGGGTAGTCCTTTACTCTCAACAACTGCTAGCTTACTCTCACAATTCAGAATATCAACATAAGGGAAAGAAACAATGATGTATTTTGTCTATGTAGGTCCTTCCTAACCTCAGACATTAGGGGGCATCTATTATCTCCCAAATTTCACACACATGTGACATTTTGGCCATTATTTCAAAAAGACATCATCAACATACAATATGCGACTCATTAGCATCATCCTCATTAAATTCAAAATGGGAATTGAACTTTAGAATAATGAAAGTCAACTATCTTGTACAACCAAGTGGATTTTGTTTTGAAACCTGTGTAGATCCACGTGACTATTGTCTCAAAACCCACACAGTTGTACCACTGGAGGGACCACCAACTTTTTGCAATGCTTTCAAGTCTCACAACAACTTTTTTGGCTCCAAAAAATCAAATTGGCCTCTTCACATGCTTGGGAACATCCAGTAGCCCCATTCTTGTACTTGAGAGACAACTTCATGAGATGGAGCATTCACATTAGGAACAAGATGTTTCAAGACCTCCACTTGGTGTATAAAAGGAATCCATGGGCATGCATTCCATCCGAGAAATCTAGAACATGGTTACGATGCAAGAATTTGTATGAGAGATCATCTTTCACACACATTCTCATCACCATTTGGAATTCAAAGATCCCTTGACTTCTTCCTCAAGAATCAAGTGTTAATCCTCATCATTCCAAGCTAGTTAGCAAGCAATTTAAAAGCGTTCAAAAGGATCCATCCCTAAGAAAGATTGTTGGCTTCCATTGGATCTACATTCTTCTAGGTGATGCCATCTATAAATAAGCTTTTCCATTGGACAATAATATATGGTTGAATCTAACTCATTCTCTTTGTTTTTATGGTTTTAGCACTTGTCAATCTTTCATTTCATCTTTGTCTGTTGAGTTTTGCTTTATCTTGTTAGTGTATGGTCTACTAATCATCACTTACATTGTTTCCTTGGTTACAACCTGCAAGGATAATGGAGGATTGCTCACCTTTGTGATTTTTTCCCCAAAACAAATATCAACTTCAAGGAATAATTTCATTGGTGTTTAGCATTGGTTCTCTCCTTGTTGCTCTTATAGTATTAGTGTCTAATTTCAAGATTGTTTCATCACAAATCATATGCTAGTGCAACTTTAAAATCATTGGTAAGACTAAACGCTACGACGATACAATAATACTTGAACTATAACCATTATGGGAAAACAATCAATATCTTAACAACACTGCTTGAAATTCAAGGTATAAAAGGGGAGGGAGAGTTGCAACAAGTGACAATATCTTCTATCCAAATTTTTGCTCCTTGAGCCAAAGAACCACATGTGATTTTGTGCATGTGTATTAGCATTAGAGCGCAATGTGGCAAGATCATTGTAATACCTATCCCTTAACAAGCAATTGCATAGATCCATGATGGTCACATTGATGATCATTGGAATCAAGACATTAGTGAGTGAGAAGGGGCGCTTAAGTTACTTTGAGTTATGAACAACACTAGATAACTAAGGCAGAGTAAAATTGATCCAATTATGGGATTAGTCTCATGCATAGTGAGGGAAACCATTCAAATCCGATAAGAAGGGATAAATTAAACCTAGCATGGATGCCAAGGTGCTAGATTGCAATGGTTACAACCTAAGCATGGCCTACTTAGAACAATGAGAGGGGAAAATGGTCTTAATGTTGGAAATTCTAGAATATACATTATGGAATAGATGTTGAGGTTTATGCATTAACCTTTTTATAATCAAAGTCTCTATCTTAATCTTGCAGGAAAAAGGCATCGAACTTGATTAGTAGGGGAGATGTAAGCATAACATCCCATAAACTATTAGTAGAATGGAAGAGGTATTTAACTCCCCATTGGATTAATGACATTGATTTGAAGTCGATGACCTCAAGAGCTCAAAGAAGGTTGTTAGTATTTGTAGCTTGATACGATATGGGTTACAAGATACTAGCTAACACACACAATAATATATTGATTTTGGTCACACAATGTGCCCAAAATTGCATAAGGATAGCTGCCAACTTCATAAGAGAGGTTATGTGTTGAGGGACCCTTAAAATCTAGTATTGTAGTTGAAGACAAGTTAGGTATGGTTGAGTTACTGGTGTGCATTAGGCATCTAAGGACCATTATAAGTGAGGGAAAAATGGAAGCTATAAGCTAGGATGACATTGGATTATTAGAAGCTATGGGAACAAGGTCACATGATGCAAGGAAATATAATGAACTAGTAAGAATACAAAGGAAAACGAGGAAGATGATTGAGAAAACTAATAAAAGGAGGAAGCATTGTCATGAGGAAGTATCAGGAATAGAGATTTATTGTTAGCTAGTGGGGCCTAATAGGACTTTGAGGTACCTAAGGGGATGACATTGAATATTGGATTAGATTTGAGGGTAGAGCTAGAATTGAGGTATTGTTGCCACTAAACATGCATGGGCTAAAATATGGGTATAGTTACAATTAAGCATGCACACATTGGGATCTAGGTGTTGTTTCCATTTAAGAATTACAAAGCAATGATCATTGATGGTAGAGTTAGAGGAAATTTGTGTTGATGCACTTTGCAGTGTCTTTGTCATTGTCCTAGTTATTTGATATAGATTGCTCTATTGGGGCTTAAGAGGTGTCATGCCTACACAAATTTTGACTCTATCACTAATAGTAAGTGCATTGACGTGTATGAAATAATTTTTGTTCCATCATTACATGATAATGGATAGTCAAGGAGTGCCTTGAGCACATATGTGTAATAATATAAATATCTACCATATGTTGCAAGTGGCATAATTACCCAATGGATTGCTAAGTAAGGGAAATTTGTAATGGTTCAATGAACATCTATGGGGAAATTTTTGGCATTGTTGTGTGGTGTGGGGTCAATATGTTATTTGCAAGGGTGTATAAAGCAATAGAATTCCAATGAGAACATTGTTTCTACTTTGATAAAGGTAGCCGACAATAGCTATTTTTATCACTATTAATGGAGTGCAAATTTGCATAAAATAGAAACAAAAAAGAATTCTGGTTGTGTCATTATGCATACAAGTGATAATCAAGTACATCTAAATTGGTGTAAGGCATAATTGTTCGTTGAACATATCTTCATACACTAGAATGGGTGTTGTGGGGTTTACCGTGATTAGGGATGTGGACAACACTAAGGGTGACATAAAATAGTGGCAAGAGTTCTTAATGACTTGGGACAAAACGATGACAAAATGGGTGATGTTGCAACATGCCAAGTTGACGATATAACCAATGGTCCATGTAGCGTGGGTGCATACACAAAATGGAAGGCCAAAATATACATGAGTGTAAAAAGTCATAAACTAACACAAATTATGTTAAGGACCTAATAAATTCATTACTGATTAATTCATTCAAAATTAATATTGTTGGAAGCAAAGTAAACATAAAAAATTCAATAGCAATTATCAAACACGTAGACTAATTTGCGCACTAATGCCTTTGTTTCCAATTATGGGGAGAGACAATTATATATATAAATATGGAAAATTTGATTTTTATTATGATTTGGTTGTCTCCCCTTGTTAGGAAAACTTGATTTGGTCATGGTTTTTTGGGTCCATGGTCATGGCACATTGTATTGCTTGTGAAGAATCCTATTTAAAAGTTTCCACAATAAACTGTATTTGTCATTATGTGTGTGTTTGGTTTAATCATCATGTTTATTATGTCTTTTTTGTTTATTATATTTTTGTAAACTTTTTCTTTTGTATTAGATGAGGCAAAATATGAGAATTCAATGTTCCATATAGTTATTATATTAGTAAAACACACACACACACACACACACACATATTCTCTTTATATTTCTATTTTTAATATGGAAATTTTGATTTTTGTCATGATCTCGTTGTCTCCGGGCCCATGGTATTTGGTGGTACATGGTAATGGCCCATTGTATTGCTTGTGAAGAATCCTATTTAAGAACTTTTAGGATTATAAAATGCCCCGGATTGTTTTAACAGTTTTGGCTCCAAGAACATTTTTAAATTTTCTTGACAGTGTTAAACCTCTAGTTCTCGCAGTTTGCAGGTGGATCGGTTGTTGGAGGAAGAGATCTGGCTATCCATTGCTGGAGTGCATGGGTTGCATGTGATCTCCATTCTAGTTTGCTAGGGATCGTAACTCGTGGGTGTTGGAATTGTGCTATGTTTTGAACATGCCTTCCAAGAATATTTTTGGTCTTCATTTGCTGGGGATCGTTAGTGTGACATTGAGGGACCTGTGGCTTGGTTTTCTTTTGCAAGGTTTTGTTGTTGGAGAGGATCTGTGGCTTGATATCTGTCTAAGTGTTCTTCCCTTTTCTATCAGTATCTTGTAGTTCAAGGTGGAGGTTCTTCTTCTGGTTGCAGGTGTCTGAATCATGGACTTTAGAGGGGGTTCATCCCCTCCAATACCTCTAGATCTTGATACCTTCAAGTGACTTTTTGCTTCCTGTGGAAAGAGGAAGGGCAGCCCTATTGTTCAGCAATTTGTGAAGAAAGTAGCTAGCATTCCCTCTGTAGAACTTCCTATCGAAGGCCCCTATCGGACTGCATTGAATCTTGTTGAGTGTGGACTCATTGGTCAATCTACGGGACTGTGGCCCGAGGGATATTGACGGATGGGTACAATGAAATTGGAGGCCCCTGATTACAGAAGGTATCCGAAACCATTTGGTTGGCAGAGGTTACTATGTTTTTGTGTTTGATTTAGCAGAAGATCGTGACCTCGTTTTCCGTAATGGTCCTTATTTTATGGGCCCTCAGGGATTGTATCTGAATAAGTGGACTCTGGACTTTGATCCTACCCAAGATGTTCCTTCAGTTGTTCCCATCTAGGTGAGGCTCCCCCACTTACCTTTACATTGTTGGAATTGAGAATCTCTGGAAGCCATTGGGAATAAGTTCGGAAAATATATCGATAGAGCTGAAAGGAAAGATCAATATTCGTGTGTAAGAATATGTGTCGAAGTAGATTTAGAGATAGGGTTGTCTAAGGAAATCAAGTTAATCATGGTTGAATGGTCACATACTCAGGAGCTTGATTACAAACAACTCCCTTTCAAGTGTCATCATTTCCATGGTTATGGCCACTTTGATCAAAATTGTAAGAAAAAATCAGAAAAAGAAATTGTAACAGAGAAGGATGATCATTGGGCACAAATTCAGAAAGCAAGCCCTTCCAAACAGGACAACAGAATAAAGGTAAAGAAGGAAACATAGGGAAAGGATCAATTCCTCTTGAGTTTTTTTTTTTAAATCTCAGGTTGTGGAAAACATTGTCTCATCAAACCCTTTTGTTGTTTTAAGTCCATTTGAAGATCATAATCTTCATGTTCTTGAAGAGGGTAAAGTGCAACAAACAGATGTGTTCACAGAAGAGGGTGAAGTAAATTCTGGTCCACTGGAACAACAACCTTAGACAGTCCTTTTGCAGCTATAAACTTGCAAGAACTCCACAACTCATCTACAGGGGTCATTTCTTCTCCCTCTTATAATGAAATTCTAAAGAATAAATCAATTGATACATCTGGCTCTTCGGAAGAAGATTCTATTGAGCAAATTTCTAAAAAGGTTGGTAGGAAGTCTCGAAAGGAGGCCAGAGAAGAAGAAGCGGAGAGACTAAAAATGTAGGGTAGTTAGGCTATGATAGAAATATTAATAGGTAGAAGCAAGCGGAATAGACCCCCAAAGGGAGGTCCAACTTCCTCTTTCCTAAGTAAATAATACAGATCATCTCATGGAATTGCAAGGGACTGGGGAACCCAAAAAAAGCAGAAGCAGTCAAATATTTATTAACAATGGAACCCTTAGATATTCTCTTGCACCAAGAGACAAAGATTGAAGAGAATTCTCTTCTATCATTAAGTAACTTGAAGTGGAAAAAGAAAGTAGGTAAGGCAGTCAATGCTCGAGGTTCTTCAGGGGGTCTTGCAACCTTATGGTCCGAGGACAAGTTCCTTCTGAAAAAACTCGTTTACTACGCAACATTGGAGTTATACCGAACTTTAGCATTCTTCTAGTAAGACTTAAATTTCCCTCTTTAACCTTTATGTTCTAGTAAATTTTATTGAGAAAAAGGATTGCTGGAATTCTCTATCAGATTTCACAGAAATCAACTCTCTCATCAATGTCATAGTGGCAAGGGATCTCAATATAATTTTAGACCCTAATGAGAAAAAAGGAGGTGAAGGGGTCAAGATGCTCTCCAGGAAAATGTGGAGTCTTTGATCCGTGCTCATGATCTTCTTGATTTCAAACCCAAGCTTGGTTGATACACTTGGTCCAATAATAGAGTAGGGGCTGCCATTATTTCTGTACATTTAGATATATTTCTTGTCCAAAGCTCTTTGATGGATGGGAAAATAATAATTTCTTCCAAAATTCTGCCTAAGTTAACTTCTGACCATCATCCCACCTCCTTGGTGGTGGAAGAAGAGGAAGATATAGGCCCCATACCGTTCCATTTCAGCCCTCTTTGGATCCAGAGAGCATGCTTCTGGAAATAGTGATTCAAGCTTGGTCTCAGTATTTTGTAGAATCCCTCGGTTTCGTTTGGGAACAGAAGCTCAAATGTACTGAGTACGCTCTAAAAAGATGGATTAAAAAACCTCTTATTACACCAATGAGCATTAGGAAAGACAAAGTGCAGATTTTAGCTGAGCTTCAACTAGGTATGGAGGAAGCTGAAATCACCAAATCACTTCTGGTCACTGAGCAGGCTGTACAACTTAATTCCTTTATTTCCTTTCACCAGGAATAGGAGGGTCTGTGGCTTAAGTCCCATAGTCTTTGGCTGCAATATGGGGATAAATCTCAACCTTTTTTCATAGACAGTGTAGAGCTCGTTTATCTAGAAATCATATTTCTGAAATCTATTCTATGGATGGTGAAGTCATAAAAGGCCACGCGTTATTACCACAGGATGCAAAATTATATTTTCAGAATTTATTTCAAGAGGACGACATTTTAGATGAATATGTGAATGCTGATTGTTTGTCTTATATTCCTACCTTAGTCAATTCAGAGATAAATGCTGGCCTAGGGAGACCTTTTTCTGAAAAGGAAATTGTGGAGGTCATTTGGGCTATGGAGTCGGATAAAGCTCCCGGGCCGGATGGATTTTCTATCCATTTTTATAGAGTCTACTGGAATGTAATTAAGAATGATATTTTCTGTATGGTTTATTCCTTTCATAAAAAATCCAAAGTGGGAGGGTGTACCAATTCCACTTTCGTTGCTTTAATTCCTAAGGAAGTAAATCTTGTAAATTTTGAGAGATTTCGCCCTATCTCATTGTGTAATGCCTCTTACAAAATCTTGGCCAAACTCTTAGCTAATAGAATTAAGCCTTTGTTAGGAAATATTATTCTCCTCTCCAGGGGGGATTTGTTAAAGGAAGGCAACTTGTTGATAATGTGATTCAAGTTCAAGAAGCTCTTCACTCCAGTTTTCAAAGGAAGGAGAAAGGCATGATCATCAAGTTGAACATGAAAAATGATTTTGATCATGTTAAGATTTCCTTTCTCTCTTTTGGTTTTAGCACAGAATTTGTTAGTTTGATAAAATCCTGCACTGATAGGCCCTGGATAGCGCCCCTTGTCAATGGTCGACCAACAAAGTTTTTTCAAGCTTCAAGAGGACTCTGACAAGGGTGTCCTTTGTCACCTTTTCTTTATATTTTGATGGCTGAAAATCTACGTAGAAAGCTTTTAGTAGAATTGGTTACAAGCTCTATCCCAGGTATAAAGGTGGCAAGAGGAGTGGTTCCTATAAATCATGCCCTCTTTGCAGATGATTCCCTTCTTTTGGGAGGGGCATCTTTAAATATTTCTCGGGCCTTCAATGAAATTTTACAAAAAAAATATTCTTCTACAGGAGATATGATTAACAAAAGTAAGATTGTTGTTTATGGTTGTAATGTGGACCATTGGACAATTTTCAGAATTGCTCGCTTCTTGGGATTCCCTAGATTTGATAAGTGGGTTAAGATCAAATATTTGGTCCTTCCATTAACCTTGGGACCAATTCCTCCTTCACTTTGGCTTGAAGTAATTAGTAAAATTAAAGCAAAAATAGTTGCTTGGGGTGGTCAATGGTTAACTAAGGCTGGGAAGTTGATTCTGATCAAGGCAGTCCTTTCAACCCTTCCCATATTCCAGTCTTCTCTGCTTCTTGCTCCCAAGACTATCTCAGATTAGATTTCCAAGATACTTCGGGACTTTCTTTGGAATGGTGGCAAAGTTAATCAGAATAAGGTGCATCTAGTAAGATGGGATATAATCAAAAGACCTATTACGGAAGGTGGATTGTAGATTCTTGATCCTGGATTGGCTAATCTGGCTTTGGGAGGTAAAATCATTTGCCAACTGTATACTGATAAAAAACATCCGGTAAGTAAGATCAATTGGATGAAATATATTAGAGGAGGATCTTTGAAAAATTAAAAAACCGCCAATACCCCTACAGGCACAACAATTTGGAACTTATACAGAAGAGGAATAGATAAATTCTAACATTAGCTGTATAGAATTCCTGGAAATGGGAAGTAGATTTTTTTATGGGATGAAAAAATCTTAGGAAATTCTTCTCTCTCCACTGTTTCCTTGCTATCAGAGATCAAGTTATGGATGACTAATAAAGGTCTTGTTCGGCTTGCAGACATTTGTTTGTGGGATAACGCAGGGAATTGGGTTGGTTATTCTTTTCCAGAGATTCCAATCCATCTCCTTTCTCAACATAAATTACTGATTTATTTTCTCTCTGTTCTTGCACCAGTTCACTGTTCTTCTAAAGATCAATGGGGTTGGGACCGGACTAGATTTTATTCAGCTGCTCAAGGTTTCTCTATTTTGCAAACTCCTTATGTTTCTTGTCTTTCTCCTGAGTGTTGGAAGTCGGTTTGGTCTCCTTATAGTCCGCCAAAGGTGAACTTCTTCTCGTGGCTGCTCATGCACAAAAGGGTATTGACTGGTGAAAATATGTCTAAATGTGGGTTTAATGGGACGTTTCGGTGCTGCTTCTGCAAATCATCTTCTAAATCATCATACCATTTATTCATTAATTAAGAGTTCACGCGGAAGGTGTGGGAGCTTGTTCTCCATGGGCTGAACGTTGTCGTTCCTTCCCAATTGGCAGTTGTCCCAACTTTTATCTCATGGAAAGAATGGTTGCCTGAGATATCTGGGAAAAAATCCAAATTAGTTAAAATCTGGATATCAGTTCCAAAAGTCGTATGGTGGAAATTGTGGTTAGCTAGGAACGAATGGATATTTAACAACACTCAATTGACTCCCAGTGATGTTGCATCCAAAGTGAAAGTTCTTATTCAGGAATCAATTTGTAATTTTGTTTCAAGTTCCTCATTTCCTCCAGTGATTTCAGTTTGGTTGGGCTCTTCTGCGTTTGTAAGAAAGTCTATCAGTCTTAAACCGTTGTCTGCTCCTTCCTAGCGATTGAGATTGAATTCTACAGTCTTTGCATCGTGGTGGAAGAGCATCAATGCAGACACTATTTTCTTTGATGGTGCATCCAAGGGAAACCTTGGGTTAGCTGGCATTGGTGGGTTGATTATTTCCCCGGACAGAATGACTGAAACCTGTTTCAGCTGGGGACTAGAAACAAGTTCAAATAATCAGGCTGAAATCTATAGTCTTCTCATGGCATGCTAGATCGCAAAGGAAACTGGATATAAGTCTATTCAATTTTTTGGAGATTCAGAGCTACTAATCAAATTTCTAAACTCTAATGATCAATTTAATAATCCTTCTTTGAATAAAACCTTGCAACGAATCCGAAATATTTTGAATGTTTTTGAAAAGGTTTCTTCTTTTCACATACTGCAAGAGTTAAATAAACATGCAAACTCCCTGGAAAATAAAGCATGTTTGTTATTACAAGGAACTCTATGCATCAATGGAGATTCCAACTCTTTTCATCCGCTTCCTCACTTGAGGGTCAATTGGCAGTGAGATGTCTTTGAAGGAGAAATATTTTTTCTATAATAATCTTTTATCTGCTCCAAGAATACCTTATGCTCTTCTTGTATATGGTTGATTAGCAATTGCTATATCATACCCGAACTTCTTTATAAATAAAAACAAAAATAAAAAAATTATCTGTTTTAGTTAAAAAAACGTTTAGGATAAATCTTCTTTGTCATTATGTGTGTGCTTTGTTTAATAATAATGTTTGTTATGTTTTTTTGTTTATTATATATTTTGCAAACTTTTTAATTTTGTATTATATGAGACAAGATATGAGAATTCAATGTTTCATATAGGTATTATAAATGTCATTTAAAAAAAGTCAATTATTATTATGACGGCTAAAATTAAGATTTAAACGTCAAATGAAAGACAATATTAAAAATAAAACATTATATAAAATTTCTCCACTTCCAAGGTAAGCCTTCGAATTTCAACTTGCTCTCACCCTTTTATTTCTAAAGAGAGAGAGGTATTCATGTTTTAAAAACAATGAAATGAATTAATAAGCGAGAAACTCAAACTTTGGGTGACTAAATATGTATATATATGTATGCATATGTATGTATATGTGTGTGTGTGTGTGTGTATTCTATAGGAAAAGTAAAATTCCAATCTAATCCACTTTTATTTATTTATTTTAAATTTAGACATTTTGTGTTGTTTTAAAACGAAGCAAAATCCTTAAAGAATCAGTTTTGTAATCAAAGCTCCCATCAATTAGGAGCTTTTCATTGTGATGGAGCTTCAAAAGATGGATGTTGTGGCAATGGTATGTTTTTCATGATAAACAAGGATCGTTTTTATAACTTATGGACGAATAGTGGTAGATGAAGTAATATAAGGGTAGGACTACTGGGTTTATGGAGAATTCTTCATTTTGCAGATGTTAAAGGGATTGATGTTATTCAAATTTATAGTGACTTCAATATTATAATAGATTGGGCCATGGGCAAGAGTAAGCTTCAAGCTATGCAACTCAAGTACTGATGCTAAATGATCCAAGTCCTTTTGAGATCTTTCAGTAAAATCAATATTACACATGTTTCCAGGAATTTCAATATGGAAGTTGATAAACTTTCAAAACATGTTGTTATGACATCAGATGGATATAATCACTTTCAAGAATATGTGGAAGGATTGCTCATCAAAGAAGGAGCTAAAGTAGTTTTTTTTTAGCTTTAAAAGAATTTGTAGAGGTCTTTTTTGAGGGGAAAAAGAGGCAATAATCTTTGGTTTAGAAGTGGATGTATAGCTATGGTTGTAACTGATTTCCTTAAGGAAAGTAGGTTGTACTTTTTTAGCAGGACATCATGATTTTTTTGTCCCAACAAGGTGTTTTGTTGTACGTCTATCAGATCGAGATGATTGAAGACACATATGTATTATCTTACTCTTTCTTTGATTATAGCGAATAGAAAGAAACAAGTTTTTTTTTTCTCTTGAGAAAAAGCTCCCATCAATTAGGTGGAATTGCTTTTATAACAAATTCCTACTAGGCTTGGGTAAAAAAATATGACAAAAAGAGAGTGAGTTTGTCCACTTATTAACATACACCTATAAACAATTCCAAAACACCTCAAATACCTCAAAGAACAATTAGTACAATATAAAAACATATTAATGACACAAATTGCCAATCTAAAATCTAAAAATTAATGTGATAACATCCTCTCTACAAAAATATCACACACAACATTAACTAAACATGAACTATGGAACATCTTTGGCTCGTAATTCTTATCATAATTACATTCTAAGGCATTTCCCCCTCTCTGAAGCTTGCATCTTCCACTAGTTTTTTATTTGTTGACAATCATTGGATTCGTTCAACAACCATCAATCTAATTCAAGGAAGTCAATCTACAAGAGTTATCCAATCATGTTTTACCATATGTAGGCTATTGTCGGATTAGCCTAGACTTCATAGTCCTTCGTACTAAGATAATAACACAGTTTATTATTTTAGTTGAAATGTCGACACCGCTAGCTTGTATAGAGCCATGATGAGAAATCTAGAGCACAATACAACATGAACCACACCAAATTGGTTAATGGATCAACATTTTGTGAAAAATAACTTTGTGACATTGTGGCCTCTCCTCCATTAATTTAATTGTTTTGTTTTCAAGATTTTCCTGCATGACAAGCCACGCCATTGGGTTCTCTCCTCCATTAATTTAATTGTTGTGTTTTTAGTATTTTTCTACATGGAAAGCCACACGATTGGGCCTAATGCAAGGGAATAGATTGAATTGCATAGACTTTGTGTATGCCAACACTGTGAATCTCCAACCACAACATAAAGTGAGTTAAATGTGGGAAAATAGGGAAGGGTTTGGAATTTTGGTGGGTTTTTTTTCCCATAATTTGTATTTTGTGCCATGCCTTATTTATTAGTTGATATGTTTTAATGATGGGTGGGTTTTTCTGCTAACATCTAATCTAGTAGTTTTAAGTCTCCTTTTATGTCAAGTTTGAAACGTGGCATTAGTTTTTTCCTTCCATTGAAGTAGCTCAGACTTCCTTACGCCCTTCTAGAGAAGTGATAGGGCACATGTTAACCTAGGTTTGGATAGTTATAGGTTACATTGTCTCCATATTATAGGTTTGGATAGTTGTAGATTACATTATCACCGTATTATTGTCTCTAATAAGCCTTTAATAAGTTTGTAACCTTATGAATATTTTGTCTTATCGAGTAAGTGAACCCAAAGTTTTTTCTAAAATGTCTACTGGATGTATCTTGGGTGGTTGGGAGGAATGATTGTTACCCTCCCCACTCAGATTCAATTCTTGTAAGGGACATGATGGTCTTGTTAAACCCCTATGTATTGACTATGTTGACTAGACATGTAATTATGGCCATACCTTGACTCTTCAGAATATGCTTACTTCTCTGAGGTAGGGTAAGATATAACCTTCTAAAGTAGCGTGCCTTTCCCAACTACACTACTTGCCCACCAAGAGTCGATTCATGATGTTGACATGTATATATGGAAGAGAAGTTGGTTGACTCATTTCATAAACTTTGTTGTTGGTTTAGTTTTTATCTATTTCATAGATTAGGGTTTTATTGGTATGTATATGAGTTAATGTTGATAATAAACAAACTTTAGTAATTCGAAAGGGTTTTGATGGACACAGTGTAGGACAAGGGATATATAAATTAGTTAATGATAAAAGTAAGTCATTTTTTATGAGTTTATTTTTTTGCTACAAGGTAAAGTTTTAATTTATATTTTAAACATTTAGTGGTTTAGTTATTGTAAAATAAGTGAAATTTTTTAAAGACGGTTTATGATCAAATTTTATATCAATCTTTGGAATTGTAACTTCTTACAAAATTCCTACTAGATTTGGGAAAATTTTCTACTCTAATAGGTTGAGTTTGTCCACTTATTAACTTACTCCTTTTAAAAATATTATCATATTGACTTTGACCATAAATACTTTATGAGAAGTTATCCTTTCACTTTATTGATTAAAATTTTAAGCATGAAAATTCGCTCCCAGAGACTTTAGTTCATTTTCAGATGGGCTATATTATCATAATTTCAAAAAAATAAGCGATACACTACTGACTTTAGTGCATAAAAAAAAATAGACATACACTAAAATTGAATTTATCCAAGTATTAACTCTCTTCCTTTTTAATTTGTAACTTCCACCAATGTATTACTATGTTCACATGTCTATGATGGATTGTTTAGATTAATATTAGCTTGTTTTTATAATATTTTATTGAAATCTAATAAATAGGGTAGTGTCGTTGTAGTCAGTAGTGGTGAGGGACAACTTACGATGATTCAAGCATTGTCTACACTTTCAAACAATGCTTGGTTTTGTCGAAGAGACTTTGAGGGAAATCAAAACCACAAGAGATGTGGTGTTAAGGTTGATCAAGATGTTGAATTAGAATAACCATCTTGAGTAGGAGATTCAATGATTCATGTTTATAGAACATCTCCAAATTGTTCAAGAAAAGCCATAATTACGATTTGGTGATGCCCATCATTGGGTCCATAGAATCTGTAGTGTGTTTGTAGAATCTATGGTGTGTTTGTAGAGTGATAGCATCTAGATTGAAACCCATTTGAGGTAATGTTGTAATCAATTCTCATATTCTTCAATACATAAAGACATTGATGCATGGTATTCAATCCTTGGCTATCAATGAGCTCATGATTCTTGCACTTGATAAGAAGGCCCAAGAGAGCATCAATAGTACTAGCATTGTTTTGGAACCTATTCGTACACATAGCCATATTGCATTCAATTGAGGGGAATCTTCACAATGGCAATGTAGTTAGAAGAATGTATTCAATTCATGGCATTTCATTTGAAATCCAAAGTCTTGCTCTTCACTTCGATCGAAAAACCATTTCATACTATTAATTATTTTCTTTCTTTGATTTTTTTTACATATTATTTCATTTGAAAGACAAAGTCTTACTCTTCACTTCGATCGAAAAACAATTTCATGCTATTAATTATTTTCTTTCTTTGTGTTTTTTTTTACATATTATGTTGTTTGTGATGGAGAAACTAGACAAGCATCAAGAACCCACCATAGCACTACCTATTTTGATCTTCAAGTTTGTGACAAAAATAGATTTCGATTGTGTATTTGAAAAATGGAGGGTTGTAACAAAATATCATTGATTTTGAAACTAGTGGAGGTTTTTTTTGGAGGTACCCAAATACATTAAAGGAGGTTTCTAATATCAATAGATTTTTCCATAGATTTTTTTATCAATGTCTTTTTTCTAAGATGGATTGGAACCTTCTATTAACAAGAAAAAATATATATTTTACAAATTGGTTGGCTTGCCATGACAGAAACTATGGAAACAAATTTCACACGATCACTCAGATCTATTAAGCCATGGTATTAAAGTTTTAGAAGAGAAAAACTTAGGCTAATCGTAACCGGTAAAGCGAGCCTTATTGGATTGTAACCAAAGGTAAATGGACATCATAAAAACATAGTAAAGGAGAGTCATGACTTTCCCAGTAATAGGAAATGAGGTTGAAACATAAACAACTAAGATCCCAAAAAACCATTTGAAATTTCAAATCATAATAAAAAACTACGCTTGAAAGAAACTACCCATACGAATCTAGCTTATTTATCTCAGAGGAAATGACATTGTGTGTATCCTCCTAACCCTCATCCCTATTGTCAATGAATTGAAATGGAGCATCAAGCACCTTTGCAGGATCATCCAATTAACAATGCACCCTATCTAGATCATCGTGAGTTCTGTTGATGGTTCAAAGAGCCTCTATGTGCAGGAGCTCCTTCTCCATCAATGCTTGCATAAGAATAGTTTTAACCAACCAATTGGGACTCAGATCTCTTTTCCCATAGGTCGTGTCTTCGAGTGGCATAGCTTCTATGGCATCCATTTCCTTTTTAATGTGAAATGGGACATCGTTTCATAAAGAATGGCTCGATGCTTCACCATACACGTTTTTTCGATGCTCCCTAATGTGACCATGGTGACTTCGACCTCTTTGTCATGGAGGCATTATATGAATGGTTCAAACATGCTTATAATCAACTAGCAAATTCACACCTAGGTCTTGATTCAAGATACCAAGGCACCTGAGGTATCCTACATCAATATTGCTAGACTATTCCTCCTTACTAGGACAAACAACCCCTCCGTTCGACCAATGGGGCACTTTAAGCCATGGTTCCAAGTCAAAATCATTGGTAATCATTTCACACCCTTCTAAAACAATTTATCTATGAGTCTGCCATCTTTTTCTCATGTTGTTATTTCCATTTTGAACATGCTCTGGAGGATTCGCTTGAATATCATGACCACCATTCCTACATCCTCCCATGGCTATTGAAGAGATATGTCACCATGCCCATATGCATCACGCCTCCTCCATTGTACCTGAATTAACTTCCTTGTTTGGATCCCAATCTTGATGCTAGTGACTTCGAATCATTATCCCCCTAATCAATGCTTGAGTTGTCAATGTCGTCCTTACCTTGATCCGATCCAGGACATGTCATGCAGCCACATGTATCGTCGATAATCATCATACTAGGGCAAGTCTATTCATAAATAAGAATCAAAATCACATTTTTCATGTGCATACAACACATTACATATTTTTTTGAAGAATTTAAAGATAGCCCATCGAATGGGTCCTTAAAACAACAACAAAAAAGTTGTTTTATGCATAGTCAAGATTTCAAGAAATTCTCAATCTTGTCTTTCTTCCCCTTCTCTTTTAACCTTGGTCCATCTCCCTAGTAATGGATCTACAACTATCGTTTGTAAGTCAACTACCAAATACTCATTATTCACCAAAAGAACCTTCTCCTTATCCAAATCAGAATTCTTAGATTCATGTTCTCTCTTTATTTCTCTTAACAAAGTATTTATAATTACCTCAACCTATGGAGGTTCTACAATCTATGTTGCTCATTTAATATCATGATTCTTTATTTTAGATTCTTCTTTATTATATTTCTAAACCCTAGTAGTGTGAAAGTTTGCTTATTCTCCTCTTCTTCATTCTGGGGATAAGGAGGATCATATGGTTGTCAACTTTTAGATTGAAGAACTACCTTTTTTTCCTTTTAGGTTGACTAATTGGATGATGACAATTTTCCCAAAGGTGATTTCTTTGATGATAACATTGACACATAAAGACAAACTTTTCATAATCCAAACTCTATATGAATTTGTAATTTTTAAATTTTAAACTATTTTAAAAGTTGAATTTTAAATACATATAAATGTGAATAGAATTTTGATGTTTTACAATGTTTTAGGTAGAAAAACTATTTTCCTAAATTTGTATTTATCTATATGTTACTTGAAATTTTCAATTTCGTCAATTCCCGCTACCTCACTCGGTTAGAGTGTGGGTTTTGTTTGCAAGACGCCCAAAATCAATAGCCTTAGGGGTGACTTGGATGGGAGGAGACACCAAAAATAATCCAACCATGTTATGGGTTGGTGTGGCTTAGGATGGACCTACGATCCCCGGGTGAATTTGATGGCTTATATGCCCTTAGGTTGTGTTTTCTTAGCCAATAGTTGAAATGCATTGGCCCCAAATGACATGCATTTTTATAAAAAATAATAATTTCAAAATATATTCTATATCATTAAAATTTCAACCATACCATTTTAAAAGGTATATAAAATCATTAAAAACTAAATCTAAATTATAAAATACTAATAGAAGGATATAAAACAGAAGTTAAAGTATTTAAGAAAATCACTCCTAATTCTATATAATATAATAGAAGATATACAACAAAAAGCTAAATTTAAAATAATGTTGACCAAACTTATTTTAAGTAAGCATGATTTATTATATAGAATCAAGGAAAGCTAAAATCACGAGAATGTAGGAAGAAACTTGGAGATTGAAGAGGCTGAGTCGGATTGTCTGGACTCAACATGGAGATAAAAATTCAAAGTTTTTTCATAGGTATGCTAATTAGAGGAGAACTTTTAACTCTATTTGGGATTTAAAATACGGTAAAGGGAATATTATTAGTCATCATATTGAATTAATAAATGCAACTATGAAACATTTTTCATAAAATTTTAAAGACTTTGGATCAATATTTATTTCTTCTTAGTTTGAAGTTTGAAGTTTGAAGTTGTGAAACTTAATCCTAGATTATTTTCGAAAGATTAAGGGCTACTTGTTGGTAAGGAAGTGACTCTGGATGAGATTCAACCTGTCCTATAAAAATTGCTAGAGCTAAGAGTCTCAGCCATGATGGCTAGATGGTTGAATTTTTTTTCCAAGTTTTTTGATATTTTTGGTAAGGATTTGTTGGAGGTTGTCGAAGAGTATAGATTAAAAGGATATGTCTCACAATCTTTAAACTCCATTTTTTATAGCTCTTATCCCTAAGAGCTCTAAACGTGATACTTTTAATGATTATAGACCAATTTCTTTGTGTAACTTGAACTATAATATCACTACTAAGGTGATATCTATCACAACCAAACCCAAGTTTGTTGAATGTATGACCAAAGAACAATTTGGGCTTCTGGTCAATAGACATATTTTGGATGCATTTGGGGTTACACAGGAATCCCTACATTCCATTAAGACCAAGAAATTAGAGGCTTTTATCTTTAAGACGGGCTTGGTGAAAGTTTCTGATAAGGTTCACTAGGTTTTTTAAAGGTTGGTCTTATTGCAGATTGGACTTTCACTGATGGTCATAGATTGGATTATGTCTTGTGTATCCTCTACTAGATTTGCAGTTCTAGTTAATGGATCACCAAGAAACTTCTTCAGAATATCTAGAGGGCTTTGGCAGGGTTTCCCACTATCTCCAATACTATTATTTTTGGTGGTGGAAGGACTAAGCAGATTAATTGGGAAGGCAAGAAAGGAAAAAAACTGATAGGTATTAAGGTGACCTCTTCTCCTCACATCACTTACTTACTGTTTGTTGATGATGTTCTATTATTTGGAAATGGGTCCATCGATGATTGGCTCATTTTTCATGCTTTAATCATATTACTTTGTGAAGCTTATAGTATGGAGGTGAGTTTACTGAAACCATGCTTACTTCAAAATTTTGTACAGGAGGATACTCTAGTTCAAGTCTTAAGTCTTTTTCCTTTCAAATTGGATTCTATTGAGAATGGTTTTAAGTACTTGGGCTATTACATCAAACCAAATTGTTATACCAAATATGAATGAATGTGGTTGTTAAGGAAGGTGGAAAAAATGATTAATTGTTGGTGCTATAAATGGCTTTCACTTCATGGTAGATTGACTTTAGTCAAGGAAGTGCTGGAAAGTATTCCAGTTTATTCAATGTCTCTTGCAAATATTCCCATATCTATAGTTCATACCCCGAGGAAAAAAAAGATGCAATTCTTATGGTCAGGAAATGCAAACAAGGGCTCATTTGATGAATTGAGAAAATAATTCCTTGCCAAAAAGTGTAGGGTTTGGGGTATAAAGAATATTGTGTGGTTTAGTTTAGCTGTAAGTCTTAAGAGCAGGTGGAGGGCTCTTTGTGGAACTCGGATATGGAGTGAACTGTTAAGATCCAAATATTTGAAGAAATGCACAGTGGAGGAATGGATCCGAAAGGATAAAAAACCTTTTTCTTTAGCCTCAAATTTATGGAGAGGATTTGCTAGATCATATCCCTGGTTAGGCACTTAGCTATCTTGGAAAGTTTGTAATGGTGAAAAGGTGCCACTGGGTATTGATCCTTTTATGGGGGGTGACAAATTTTATAAACTTTAAAATCCTCTTACTACATTTTTATTTGAAATTGATCACAATAGGCTTGCACATGTTAATAAGTTTGAGTTTGGGTTGCATTCCTTTTATATTGGATGCCAACTGATGATTTGGGACTTTCTGGTGAGCTTGCAAATGAATGAAACTCTTCCATCTCAGGTTTATATCACATTGGGATAAGATTGAATGACAATGAAGACTGTCTCATACGGTCTTGGAATAAAAAAGATGGCCAAATAAATGCAAAATGGCTTATGAAACAAACTCTTTTGCTCATATTGAAGAGGTTGACAATTGGTGTTATAAGAATATTTAGAGGTGGGGCATCCCCTTGAAGCTAAAATGATTCATTTGACTATGTCTAGAAAATCATATTTTAACATGGGACAATTTAACCAAACGAGGTATTGTAGGTCCAAATGTCCGTGTATTTTGCAAATCGAATGAAGAATCTATTAACTGTCTATTAGCTCAATGTGTTTTCTGTAGATATGTTTGGAAGGATATTATTATAGGTCTACAATTATCTAGCAGTTGGTCTTGTTCTACTTTAGAAATAAATTTGACAAAGTGGATAAAAGCACATCTAGAGTACTATATTTTTCCTCCCTTTGTATGTTGCGACATATGATGATGGAAGAATGCTTTGGTTTTTGACAATGTGTATTAGAATGCTATAATAGTTAGTCTAAAAATTTTGGGTCATTTCAAAGAATTTTTCAAGAAGCCTAGTCCTAAAAAACCCTGAATTTGTGTGGATCCTCTACTCTCAAATGATTTTCCTATTGGGTATTTTGATGGTGCGTCTTCTGATGGTCAATGCGGGGGAGGAATGTTTCTAAAATTATATGATCATCATCATTTCCTTCTTTGGTTGGACTATGGTGCAGGCTCTGATACTAGAGTTGAGTTACTTGCACTCTGGGGGCTATTAAAATTTGCAGCTAATAAATGTTTTTTGCTCCTTTAGGTATTAGGTGACTCAAAGGTGATTATGGAATGGGCAACTAACAATGCTTCTCTTCAAGTTGATGTTCTTGAACATTGGTTCTCAAGGATCTAGATACTCCAAGATACTTTCTCAATGTTCTCCTTTTCACACATTTACAAAGAACTCAATACCATGGCTGATAGTCTATCAAAAAAAGTTGTGGGATCATCTAAAGGACTTTTATTTTTTTGAAGAGTTCCCAGATTATCTATGGTATCAAAAGGTTCTTATTATGTTTATTAAGTGTTTTCTCAAGATTTACTAGACCATATCTCCTCTCTCTTTAGATGGAAGAATATTAGCATGCTATGCATAACTCATCTTAGATGGAAGAATACATTTTTATGATCTTTATGTAGGCTATGTATATTGGCAAACTAGTTTGTTATTTTTGTAATTTTGAAAATAGTAGTTGGAAAGATAGATAAAATAATATCTCTAATATTTTTTAACCTAGCTATAAGATAAACTTTTTTTTTTTATAATTTAAATATAAACAATATTATCTTTGATTCAATATGAATATCAAATTATAATTTTTCTTTTTTTTTGTTGAAAAAACCATAATTTATTACATAATCTTTTTAACATAGGATCCACATATTTAAACTTGTATTTAAGGGGAATCCCTTAGGAAGGAAAGAAGGAAATATTTTAACGTCCGCGAGGCTAAGAATAGCCTATGGGATCGACCAACTCGCATGCTGTTTTCTGCAATTCAATCCTTTGTCTATTCAACTTGATGATGAGCGCCCCCAATTTTTCCACAATCCCCTCGTTAAATAAATCATCCCAAGATTTATCAGCCAAGACATTTGCGTACCTGTCCTTGTTGTCCTTAAAGGCTTCGCACTCTAAAATGAAGTGTTTTTTTCTTTCCACCTTACCAACGGTGCAAAAAATACACACTCTTTCTGCCCAAGCTTCTTTTGGCCTTTTCCAGCGCCCGGTCTCACAACGGAGTTGATGGGAATTAGTTCTTAATTGAGCAATGAGAATTTTGGCTTTCCAAGGTATATTGGCCCCTATGTACGCCTTTTGATGCTGATTGTAGGTAGGATTAAACTCTTCAATATAATACTTTCTCTTTCTCCCTAGCTCTTTATCCAAGTTCGCTTGTGGAACTTATTGATAACAAAAGTTTTTATTTCTTTACTATTCGTAGCACACGTGCTCAAGCACATATCCCACTTGCTAAGCCATTTAATATTTTTCCACATCCAAGTCTTCTTTCTTTTGCACAATATGTCATTAAAGACAACCTTAGGCCATCTACCTTCTTCCATTTACTCAACTCTTTTTAGATATCTTATGAGTCTCACCATAGCGATTGCTTCAATAGAGGCCACCCCCATTTCACTTAGCATGATTTCGTATGGCACTGAACTCTTAATTTTGAACTTGCTTGTGATCATGTGTTTTTGAATCTTTTCTATTTGCTTCCATTGTAAGTCAGAGGTACTGCTGGCCCAAACTTCACAACCATAGAGAACAATTGGGATCACTAAGAGCCCAAAAAGGGTTTGCATAGTTTTCCAGTCCCATAACTCTGCCTCTCTGTACCTATTTTGGAAAGCATAAAACACTTTCCAACCTCCCAGAGTTCTTTTTTTCTTGCAGCCTTCTCAACTCAAACTTTTGTTGAAGTCGATTCCGAGGTACTTGTAATCTTCCACTACTTCAAGGGTATTGTCTTCAAAGTAGAACTTATGTTGTTTATGTTTTCTTTTGCTAGAGAAAACTACCACTTTCGTCTTGCTAGTATTTACTTGCATCCCAACTGTTCTACAAAATTGCTCAAGGGAAATCAAGTGCTCTTGCAAGCCAAGAGCAGACTTAGCAATCAAAATAAGGTCATTTGCATACAAAAGAAGCCTTATCACATACTCGCCCATGAGGACGCCATCCCCGCCCTCTAGGTTTAACCACTCTTCAAGTTTGTTAATATATAAGCCAAAAAGGGTAGGGGATAATGGGCACCCTTGCTTGACCCCAATATCGCTTTTGAAACTTTCGGAGATACCATCTGATGTTCTGATTTTGATTTTAACCTCCTCATATAGCCTGTGAACAACTGCTCTAAGATGTATAGGAACCCCAAGTTCCTCCATTATGTGCCATAGTTTATCCTTAGGAACCGTGTCAAAAGCTTTTTTGAAGTCGACAAAGCAACAAAAGGCTTCCCCTTTTTTCTCCCACACTTTTTCAATGATGTACCTTAAAGTAATACCATGATCCACCGTAGAATGTTTAGGTCTAAAACCTGCTTGTCCTTTAGCACGCTTGTATGACAATTGAAAAATTGGTTATGTTAATACTTAGTATCAACATAGGTTCCACATATTTAAACTTCTTTTAAGGGGAATGCTAAACATTATGTTTTGAAGTTGGTTTCTACCCCGCATAAATTCGAACCTACACTTCAATCAACCATTAGTCCTCGCTGGACCCAAGACGTACTTTTTACACTTCAGATACAATTGCTAATATCGATAACTACAACTACAAAATCTGTCCTTGCGTGATCGATTCATTGTCCAGCTCTTTTGGCTAGAGATGGCATTAATATATAAATTTAATCAAATTACACTGTTTGTTCTGCACGTTGTTCCATTGAATGGATGTATTGAATGAGCTATTGAATCTGCCATAGCCAGATATTCATTGCAGTTGAAGCTGGGGCCTCGCAGAGTTGGTAATGGCAATATTGTACGCATTGGTGGGGAGGGGAACAGTGGTTTTAGCTGAATTCAGCGCAGTGGGTGGGAATGCAGGGACAGTCGCCAGACGAATCATGGAGAAGCTTCCTCTCCAAGGTCGCGGGGAGGGGGAAAGTCGCCTATGCTTTTCTCAGGATCGCCACATCTTCCACATATTAAGAGGATCCGATGGGTTAACCTTCCTCTGCATGGCCAACGACACCTTTGGCAGTAAGTGAATACCGATTCATATCCCCTTCTTAACCCTAAAATCAATTGAATTTCCATTTGCCACAGTTTCTGTTGATGATTGGGATCCTTTTTTAACAAGAACAATGCTTCTTCTGATTCCAAACACTGATCTTTTCGCTGGATCAGTCCAATGACTTGATTTGATCCACGGCATGCAATTTAGTAAAGCAATTAGGATATTTGTGTAATTTATCTCGGTCGTGTTTGTAAATAATGTGGTTTGATCAGAAATTACGACCCGTTCAGGGGTTTCATGGTGGATTCCTTTGAGGGGGTTGAGTAGCGTTTCGAGTATGTATTCGGAGTCTTCAGTGTGTCTTGGTGGTAATTGGGTTTCAAAGTTGTAGGCAGGGCTTTGCTGGAGAACTCCCTGGTATATAATTAAATTATTGCCATTATTGAGCGTAATGACGTCCATGCAAAACACAAACCATGAAACTGAAAGCTTTTGCAGACAGTGTGCTTACGTACAACAAAATTCTTTTTAGCGCCTTCTATCATCTCTCTGAATTGTTGTTCGCGTAGATTTGCCTGCTGCTTTAGAAGATGTGCCAAACACGTTATTTGATACTTGTACTGACCACACCACTGAGTTCAATTGACCTTTCTTTGGTCATTGTACTTTAATATAGTTTCCTTTTATTTCTACCTTAACAGGCTGGCCATTAGAGTCTTCCAAGTTTTTTTCTGGATGAAATGGCCCTTTTAAGGAGTTTACACTATTTTTTCCAGGTTACAATGCTGGTAAAACTCTTGGCATTTTCCCTCATCTTGAGGATGGTACCCAGGCTAAACTCTAGATTTTTCAGGGCATAAGGTTAGGTCAGCAACATGTTTTGCAACATGTTTTGAAGCTGTTACAAATATATACTGATTATGAGTTCAACATGTCACTTACAAGAATAGAATCTGTGTGGGGAAGATAACACTCCATCCCACAACCATTTGGGCTAAACCCAATTTACAAATAACTTATACTACTTAATTTCTGTATTGATTTATTTCCTGATGACAATCCCATCCCATCCCATGCTCCACTTTTGCTTGTGATACATCTTAGTTCAAAATTGTATGCTAGTCTTGCAAGTGGTGTGTATTATGACATCAAGCTGTTGAATGCATCGAATCTCTGCTGAAAAAACTATTCAGTCTGTCACATTGGTGAATTTTGATCTTAAAAGAACACAAGGACTTGCTGTTCTCAAGAGCACTAGGCTTACAAACTCGATCTGTAGGTTTTCTGCAACTCCTTGAGTGGCAAAATCCACGGGGTTCTGGTACATTGTCCCTAAAGTTATGATCATGACAGGCAGAAACAACTATTATCTCTTTTAAGTGAAAGGTTCAAAATAGTCTCCTTCACGGAGACAAGTTGTCTGGGGAATTTCGAAAGACTAAATATTTTATTGTGTATAGATTAAACTCAAAACACGTGTTCTTGATCATTTCTTTTGATATAGTGAGAGCTTTAAAGCCCGTTGTTATAGCTAGAAATCAGAAGGCCCAAAGGCAATTTTTGTCAAACATGTGCATAATCCAGTTATTTATTTATGTAAAGGAACAACATGTGGAATTTGGGTTTGTAATCTGCTGTTGAATTGTACATTATGGAAATTGTCTCGGTATTTTCCAAAATAATTACTAGATAGTCCATAAGACCCATAAGACCAAGGATTTGTCGTGGATTTAACTTGTCTGGTCAACCACTTGACAACTATGGAAAGCCTTGGTGTCTCTGTTGCGTCCATTGCTAAGTGACTTCATAATGGCGGGTTTCTGCAGACATATATGGGTTCTCATCTCTATTTTCATTACTGTAGTATAACTGACAGTCCAATTACAATTCCTCTGTTGTGTGTATTTTGTTGTCAAGTAATTGGACTTATATTTTTCATCACGATTTCAATCAAAGTCTAATGATGTTCAGCTCTGAATTATGTAAGAATTTGTTGAACTGAGTAATTTGTGTATTTTCAAATTTCAACATCGAGGGAACAACACTATAGTATATCCGGGAGAATGTCAAGGACCGTAATGCAAATTTTTGAAGACTTAATCAATTCTGCAGATGAATTCCAGGGCGAGTGCTAAAAATATGCTGTTAAGAGCTAATACTGAAGCAGGTGGATTGTTTTCTTATCTATATTGAGTATATTCTATTAATTATAATTAAACTCAGTGGTCTTACAAATTAGAATTGGCAGATTCAAGGAATTGATTATTGACTAGCATATTTTAAGCTTAACCATATTGATGGAAATACAGCATGGAAGCACATCCAAACTATATTTCACTCTTTGTGCATAATTAGCGAAGCATTTACTTTTACCTTCGTCATTTTACTTGGTGATCTAGGGAATTGTCTATTTTGTGCAAAGGCTAACGCTTGTTTTATCTTGATTCAAACCCAACCTAATGCATTTCTAGAAGTTGTCAACTGCAATAGCTAAGTTCTTATGCTATCTTTAGATTGGGAACAAATAACAATATTATATTGCGGGTATTTGGTGCAAATATTTGAAGGAGTTGAGCTTAATATCTCTTGTCGTATTTGATGTAATTCACCTTGCTCAGTTATTTGACTAAGTAGCTTAAGCGTTATTGAAGTTGATTAAGCTCATAAATTCCATCATGTGTATTTCAAGTGGACAATTGTTATCTTTGTTGAGTTTATAGTGAGGGAATAACTTCTACATAGGCTTGGTGTCTGAGCATGTGGGGGTTATAACCCTAGGTATGAATTTATAACCCTAGGTATGAATTTTATGTTATAAAGTTTAAGTGACTTTTTCTTTTGTGAGGAATAAAGTGATTTTAAGTTGTGTTAATGAGAGATTAAAACACAACCGTTGATCTTGAGAGGGCTAGGATTTAATCTCAGCCATTAGATCTTAATAACTTCCAAATAACTTCCTCATGAAGAGCAAAAAGGAAATCTAGGGAAAAAGACATTTATCATTCATTAATGAGAGGAGAGAAAACATGAGAGCTGAAGAAGAAAGAAGAGAAGTGAAATTGCAGCAGTGAAAGAGGGGCACAAATCCCGATGAGAGCACATTTCCCAAGATGACAGAGATGGCACAAACTTCGAGGCAACCATTTAGCATTAATTGTTGACCGTACACTGTACAGCAGCGAGATAGAAAGGCTGTACAGCATTTAATGTGCACAGGAATTGAGGTTACAGATTTCTGAGTTTTGTGACTGTCCGTACCACACGTGTGAGATCGTACAGGTTGTGGGTACAGTTTTCAAGGCAGGTACAAGATTTAAATGCATACTGTAAGCCATACAGTTCGTACACTGCTGAATAATCTATGCTGGGTTTTGGCATGATTTTCGAGATAAGTTGAAGTGCATTTATTGCTGTTCATTTTTGCCATAAACTTCCAGAAATTTCTGTGGGCTCTTAATAAAATTGATCTCTCTACTGGTTTTCCCTTCAGGGTTTTTCCAGGAGCATTGCCCAAAAATATTTGTCTTTAAATGGTTATCTTGTTTCCGCTGTGCAGGTAAAAGTTCAAAGTGTTTTTGGTTATAAATATCAGTTTATGAAAAGTATTTATGTATGAGCATTAAACCGTGAGAAACAATTTATTGAAACCATAAACCATCATATTTGAACCTTGAAAAATTTACATGGTTGATGCAAGGGTTGATCATTGATACCGAGAGGGGAAACCAAACAAGTTGACGCAAGGGTTTGCAAGAGTGTTGCAGATTGTTCACAAGAAAGAGGGTCGGGCCTTGTCATCAGTTGAGTAGTTCATATGGCTACAAGTTTGAGGTTTGAGGATGGATTGTGTTGATTTTTCTGAGCAGCATCGAGAGCCATTCTCTTCGGAGAATGGGGACACCTGGTCCAGGACCACGGTGTCGACTCAACCCACTGTTGAGTGACCATTCTGTTGAATGGTAGATATCTGGTCCATGGCCATGATATAGACCTAGCTTTGCCCTGGGTAGACTCAACCTAGTGTTGTGACCATTCTGTTGAATGGTAGACATCTGGTCCGAGACCACGATGTGGACCAGTCTAGTATTGGTAGACTCAGCTTAGTTCTGAGTAGCCATTCTCTTAGAGAATGGAGGCGCTTGGTCTGTTACCATGTATTTGACCTAGGGTCAAATTATGAAGCCCATGGCTGAGGCACCTGGTTTGTTACCAGGAAGGCACTGTAAGCCCTAGACTTGGTCTAGGCATGTGTGACACTCTGACCCTTGATCTATGGGCTTTGTGTTCTTATCCAAGGCTTAGCTACCCTTGGCTAAGTTTCCCTAGTACCCGATCTTGGTGTCAAATAGAGTGTGTGATAAATGCATTAGTAACTCTCTTGGTTTATGATGATGTACTTTGAATAGAATAAAAAAGACCACAGGTGATGACCACAAGGGCACTTGGAAAAAGACTAAAGTCAAAAGTCAAAAATACATAAGGACTTTTGGACCACAGGTGAAAGTCAAAGTTACATAAGGACTTTTGGTAAAAGTAAAAAATACATAAAAGACCTTTTAGGTAAAAAGGTACAAGTGAAAATTAGAAAAGAATAAAATATTATTATTTTGTTCTTTCTAATTTTGGTCCACTTACAGGTGACTCAAGGCTATAAAAGAAGATCAAGTCAATTCATTATTACACATTCACTTGCTCTCACAGCAACTGCTACTTCTGGAGATCTCTTAGCAAAACCCTTAGCTAGGGTTTCTTCATTTTTGTCTTAGGGTTTGACAAACCCTCATTTTCAGCAGTCACATACACTTCCAGATTTCGGGCAGCCATACTTTTCATCTCGGGCAGGCTGAGAGTCCTCTCAACTCTTCTCTCTCCTCCACGGCAGCCATCTCCTTCTTCTCGGGCAACCCTGCTAGCCTTACAGCTAGGGCCGGGAGCACATCTGGGCACCCATAGTGTGCTCGAGAGCTACCACAGAGCTCCGGGCAGCTAGTTGCAGCCTCGGGATGCCTGCTACAAGCCACGGGCTGTTAGTAAGTAGTCCCGGAGGGCTTCCGGGCAGGCCTTAAAGCCTCAGCCCAGCAGACGTGGGTCTGCCCACTCCCATAGCAGCAACATGAGGGTCACGGGCTGCTCATAACAGACTCTGGGCAGTCTGCTACAACCCTGGGCAGATTAGATCTGCCATTCGGGTAGGTGAAGGAGGCAAACAAAAATTCCGGGCAGAGAGGAAAAACAATCGGGCATGATAGAGGAAGATTCGAGCAGGGAAAAAGCATTTCCGGGTAGGCCCTAATTTTTCTGGGTAGATCTAATAAATGTTCGGGCATACTGTTTTTGGGCTGTCCTGATTATTTTTGGGCAGATTTGGAAATTTGAGAAACTAGGGTTTGAAACCCTTGTTTTGATTTCTGCTGAGAAAATTTTACTGTAAACTGTGGTTTGAGGAACTTTTTGAAGAATTTTCTAAGTCATCTCATTTACGAGATGAGCTACTAATGCTTTTTGGGGTTTTTGTCCTTTGAAGGTTTCCTCAGTGAAAAATCTTGTGTTCGTGTGTCCACTGTGTTGATGTGATTTTTTACTGCACTTGTCATTTGTTTTTCAAGTTAATCTGCAAATTTTTAAGTATTCATGCTAATGCTAAAATTCAACAGATTGGAGGGGGCTAGAAATTTCACTCCTTGAAAGAAAATGATTGCCTTATTGTTGGAGGAACAAGAGTTGTGGAGCATTGTTGAGAAAGTTGTCACTATTCCTTTAGATGCAACACTGTTGGCTGAATACACTAAAAATAATGTTAAACCCTAGAGGATAATTCTTGATGCCATTAAAGACCATGTCATTCCTCATTTAATTGAGAAAAATAATGCCTATAAGACTTGGGAATCTTTAACCAAGCTTTACCAAAGTGACAATGAAAACATAAAAATGATGTTGAGAGAAAAACTAAGAAACACCAAAATGACCAAAACTGATACACTTGCACCATATTTTACCAAGTTGACACATATTCGTGATCAACTAGGGGTTGTTGGAGAAAAGGTTGAAGGGGTAGAACTAGTCAACATTGCCTTGAATGTTTTTTCAAAACCATGGAATACATTTTTTCAATGTATTGTTGCCAGGTAACATCTTCTTGATTGGGAGAGACTTTGGGATGACTTTATACAGGAGGATATTTGAGTTAGTTCCATATAGCTAGGCCAACAACGAGGGGATGATGATGAAGAAAATGTGGCTTTTTCAGCAAAGGGCAAGAACATGCCCAAAAAAAGTCATACAAACAAGACTAGGTCAGAGGGTGAACATAAAAAGGACATGAGCAAAGTTAAGTTCTTTTCATGTCATAAGATGGGGCACTATGCAGGTCAGTGTCCTAACAAGAAAAAGAAGAATTAGGTTGTAGCTTTAGTAGAAGCAGATGAGTTTACTGCTAGATTTGAGAGAGAGAGTTCTCTTTGTTGGTATGTCTTTCCTTGAGTGTAGCTTCTACTGGTGTTTGGTATATAGATAGTGGAGCCTCCAGGGATATGCCAGGTGTGCACGAGCACTTTTCATATCTTACAGAGAGTGATGTGGATCTTGATGTTGAGCTTAGAGATGATTTCAAGGTCAAGGCAAGTGGCCGTGGGACAGTTTCCTTTTAGAGGGAGTTTCAACAACCCATGGTAGTGAGGGATATATTGTATGTTTTGAGGTTGGCGAAGAGTCTCATGTCAGTTTCCGCTATAAAGGACAGGGGGTATGAGGTGATTTTTCGAGATGGACATGTACCCATTCATCCTAAGGGATCGATTGTGATAACAACAAAGGTGATTGGGATTAGATAGGGGAAACCATACATGCTTATGTTTCAGCCAACACAATCCTTGATACACAGTAGCAACCATGACTTATGTGAGTTAAGGCATATGAGGATGGCTCATTTGCACGATGGAGCTCTTCAGGTGTTGAGAGAGATTGTTACTGGATTTCTAGATTTTAGTACAGAGCATCAAGATGTGTGCACTCCGGAAGTACACCAATATTGCATTTTGGAGCAGTGATAGTAGAGCAGCGGGGATTCTAGATTTAGTACACTCAGATGTATGTGGGCCGATGTCATCAATAGCTTCGAGTGGATTTGAGTATTATGTTTCCTTTATAGATGACTTCTCCAGGAAGACACATATTTACTTCATGAGGACCAAGAGTTAGGTCTTCAATCGGTTTCAAGAGTTTAAAGCTCTTGTGGAGAACCAAATAGGAAGGAAAATCAAGGTGTTGAGGTTAGACAATGGCGGTGGGTATACCTCAAATGACTTCAAGAAATTTTGTATACAGGATGAGGTCAAAAGAGAGTTGTTGGTTCCATACAACCCATAGCAAAATGGGGTTGCAGAGAGAAATAACAGGGCCATTATTGGAGCAACGAAAGCCATGTTACATGATTAGGATCTAGTGTTGTTTCTCCGCGTTGAGGCACGCAACACCACTGTTTACATCTAGAACAAGAGTCTTCACAAGGCGTTGGGGAATAAAATGAGGAGGCTTTTACAAGGAAGAAGCCCGAGGTTGGGCACATTCGCATCTGTGGGTGCCTAACTTATTCACATGTCCTTTCAGAGAAGAGGACGAAGCTAGAGCCCTCAATAGAAAAAGGGAATATTTGTTGTGTATAACAAGACTTCAAAGGCTTATTGTATATACATTCATGCCTTGAAGAAAACAATGGTTAGGAGAGATGTGAAGTTTGAGGAGAATAGAGTTTAGGAAGTTTCACGTATCACCTACAGCAGAGGAAGAGCAACATGCTCCTTAGGTTTAGGTGAACTCACCACAGGTTACAGAGTCATAGGGTTCATGTTCATAGGTTTTGACAGCTATAGGTTCTTAGGTTACTAGTTCATAGTCCACTGGTACTCAGTCTTTAGGTTCACAGTCTTTAGATGAGAGGGATGAGCAGGATATCTTTGCTCCACGGGAGGCCACTTTAGGGAAGAGGAAGCCAAGATGGCTTCATACGACCTTAAATGATGCATAGGAGCATGTGGAAAGTCCTAAGAGCACTGTCAGGGAGAGTAAGGTGCTAGAGAGATTTTGTAGTTATATGGATTTGATGAGTTGTATCTGAGAGTCCTACTTTTGAGGAGGCAATAAACCATCAGGTTTGGAGAGATACCATGGTGGAAGAGTACAATTCCATCATGAAGAACAATGTTTGGGAAATTGTACCGAGACCTGAGGGGAAGTCAACGGTGACTTCCAAGTGGCTCGATAAAATCACGCATGCTGCTGATGATAGCATTAAGAAATACAAAGCTCGGTTTTTGGCTCGAGGTTCTCATAGATAGAGGGAGTTGACTATGATGAGACCTTCGCACCAGTTGCGACATACACTTCTATTAGTGCGATCATGTCCATTACAACAAAGATGGTTTGGAGTATACATTAGATGGATGTGAAGACAACATTTCTAAATTGATTCATAAAGGAGGAGGTGTATATTGAGCAGCCACTGGGTTTTGAGGTGCATGGAAGACCTTCTCATGTTCGTAGGATGAAGAAATCCTTGTATGAAATCTGGATTGAAGTGAGCTCCATGAGTTTGGTACCCGAGGATTGATAGCTAGTTGCTATAGTTGGGCTTTCAAGAGTGAAGTAGATCCCAACCTATACTACATCTTGGTTGGTGAGGAGCCACTCATTCTTCTCTTATATGTGGATGATCTCTTTTTCATGGGGTCTGAAAAGCTCATTAGGGAGTGCAAGTGAGATCTTGCTTCAGAGTTCGAGATGAAGGATATTGGGTTGATGCACTATTTTTTGGGATTGGAGGTTTTGCAAGAACCAAGACATTTTTTTGGCATAGGGGAAGTATGCAATTGACATTCTAAAGAGATTTGAGATGGAGGATTGTAGGCCTATGTCGACACCAATGATAACCAATTTAGAAAAGCTGAATGCTTCTAAGTTCGAGTTGGTAGATCTCACCTTAAATCATAAGTTGATTCGATCCTTGATGTATTTGGTCAACACTCGATCAATTATTTGTTTTGCTGTGAACACTCAGTCAGTTTATGGTTGAGCATAAGACAATGCATTGGACTGCAACAAAATATGTTCTTCGTTACTTGCATGGCATTGTAGAGTTTGGGTTGAGTTATGTCCAGGGGGATGGATTCAGGCTGGTTGGTTTCAGTGACTCAGATTGGGCAGGAAGTGTAGTTGACAAGAAAAGCTCTTCAAGGCGTTGCTTTTCGTTGAGGCAGAGTATATGGCTGCCAACTTGGCAGGTTGTGAGGCCATCTGGCTTCAAAAGATGCTTTTTGGGTTATTTGGGCAGCAATTGTATACAACAGTGATTCATTCTGACAATCAAATTTGTATCAAACTCTCATAAAATCCAGTATTTCATGACCGGTCGAAACATATTGAGATAAGGTACCACTTCATTCGGGATTATGTTCAGAGAGGGACAATGCAACTCTAGTGTATTCCTATAGACGAGCATGTTGCGGATATCCTCACAAAATCTTTGATGAAAATAAAGTTGATAAAATTTAGAGATAAGTTGGGTGTGGTTAATAATACCTTCCTCACTAAGAGGGAGTGGTGAGTTTATAGAGAGGGAGTGTCTTCTACATAGGCTTGATGTTTTAGCATGTGGGTGACATATAGTGATCCCTAGGTTTGAACTTTATGTTATAAAGTTCAAGTGACTTTTTATTTTGTGAGGAAAGGAGTGATTTTAAGTTGTGTTAATTAGAGATTAAAACAGAATCATAGATATCGAAAGGGCTAGGACTAAATCTCAGCCATTAGATTTTAATAACTTCCAAATAACTTCCTCATCAAGAGCATAAAGGAAATCTTGGGAAAAAGACATTTTATTATTCATTAATCAAAAGAGAGAAAGCGTGAGAGTTGAAGAAGAAAGAAGAGAAGTGAAATTGTAGCAGTGAAAGAGGGGCGCAAATCCCAAGGAGAGCATGCTTTTCAAGATGACAGATGGCACAAACTTCAAGACAACTATTCAACATAAATTGTTGGCAGTACAGAAGCGAGATAGATAGGCCGTACAAAATTAATGTGCACAGAAATTGAGGTTAATGTGCACAGAAATTGAGGTTACAGATTTTTGAGTTTTGTGACTATTTCTACCACACGTGTGATATCGTACAGGTTATTGGCACTATTTTCGAGGCAGGTACAAGAATTAAATGCAGACTGTACACTCGTACAGTTTGTACACTGTTGAATAATTTATGCTGGGTTTTGGCATGATTTTCGAGATAAGATCAAGTACATTTATTGCTTTGAACTTCCAGAAATTTCTGTGGGCTCTTAATAAAATTTATCTCTCTTTATTGGTTTTCTCTTCGGGGATTTTCCAGGGGCATTGCTCAATAATATTTGTGTCTTTAAATAGTTTTCTTGTTTCCGCTGTGCAAGTAAAAGTTCAAAGTGTTTCTGGTTATAAATTTTAGTTTGTGAAAAGCATTTATGTATGAGCATTAAACTGTGAAATAATTTATTGAAACCAGAAACAATCATATTTGAATCATTAAAATTTACAATCTTTTGCTGTTTAAGATCAAAATATGAAGCCTTAAGGAAGGTTGTTGTTTAAGAAAAACAATTAGGCCTTCTAGCTTAAGGTTATTGAAGTCAAGTTGGGGTTGGCATGTACAAATTGATGGTGAACATGGATAGATGGTAGGAATTTAAGAAAAACAATTAGGCATTCTAGCTTAAGGTTATTGAAGTCAAGTCGGGGTTGACATGTACCAATTGAAGGTGAACTTGGATAGATGGTAGGAATTGTGTGATAACAACATTATAAATTTTTTTTTTTTGTTGACTGGCTTGCACTTATCATGATGCAGCTAGTGTACCTTATGTCTCTTGGGAGAGAGTGCAACCAACAACATTCAAAATGGATTATTTTGGCCAAGAAGCTTGTAAGAGGTATCTATTTCGCCAAAGACGTCCAAGACTTGCACTTGTCCCCAACTATTGGATGCACTGGCACATCCACAAGCACGAGAACACACACAAGCATGCCATTAATATCAATGCCCATTTTCATCGAACTGGCAAGCCATCATTGACTATAAATTCATGATGGAGAAAAAGCACTCACCCTTTTGTTATAAGCATGATCATTTTGAATATAAGATAGATAATTGCCACTTATAGTTGAGTAACATGATGGCAAAGTCATGGTATAGAAAAACAAAGGAACCACTAAGTGGTATTTTAGAGGTTTTTTAACATGTTGGCTGTTGAATATGACAATCCTATTCTTTTTTATATACGAGTAGATAAAAGCTTTTTCTACAAGTTGGATGGTAAATATGGCATTCCATTCTAAAGAGGATGTCCCAAGTTTTCATCATGCTTTGAGGATGAAGCATCTCTAAAGGGAGGGATTTGTTATAAATCTCCCAATTGTATTGTTGCTGCCTTTCACACATTTGGGGGTAAAGCGCAACATAAATCTTCAACCTGCTAGGTGTGTCCTTGTGGGCAAGTCTCGAGTCAAGTGCTGTCACTTGATCTTGACTCCTCTGTTTAGGCAAAACTCCTAACAAAGCCAAGGGGGGTGGTCCCTAAGAAAGAGTTTAACTAAGGCTCTTGTGTTTTAGTCGTTAATGATGGAAGTAAGTTTTTTAGGAGTTTTTGAAGTAAAATACTGAGACAAGATTGTTGCAAACTTAGATAAATATTTCACCAGCTTATATATAATAACATTAACATCTAAGGATTGGCAACAATAAAAATATGATAATAATCGACAGTAGAATGTTGCAAATTTAGATCAGTGCTAATGGAGTCAGAAATAGAGAATTAATGCTGCTGAAAGATGAAATGTTTTGCAACGTGTCTTGGTCAGTTTTAATTATTAAAAGATGAATTGAGTTATGGGAAGGGGATTCTCGATATACTATAAAGTATTGAGAATATGTCCAGAAAACGATGAAGGTGGTTCTTCAGTCATAAATGTGGCCTGAATCGAAGTCTATGAGAGGTGTCCAACAACACACCAACAAGAGTGTAGCTTGACGGTATCCCGAGGTCACTATTCAGTGTTTCTCGTTTCCTTTGAAGAATTTACCCACGATTATCAATGTCGCTACGCCGGATTTTCGTAATGTTTTTTGGGAGTTGATTTTATTAATGGATTGTTAAGTAAATGTGTGGAAATTAGAAAATGTCGCAAATTGCTTTTGATTCCCTAACGACCAGGCAAAGCCTGCAAAGAGAAATAACATACACGAGGTTTACGATGAAGTGTTAATTTCAATTAAAGAAAGCAAAGATGTTGTAAAAGCAAGTAAACTAAAGACAAATTGAGACCGCAAACTATGTGTCACTTTCTGATCATCCACCAATAATCGACAAAACCTTTGGTTGTTGGCGAGAGCATACTTTGTGGCAACGAGTCGGGTGTGAATTTATTGCTTTATTCTAAGATGAAATTAAAACAAATTAATTAACCTATTCAACGTTTCTAGAAGGCGGATTGTGTGCATGTGTTGGTTTGAAAAAAACAAACCATAAAGGACACTGCGAATCCCCCAGGGGGGATGGAGTTTGGGTGTTGTGTAGCCCACTTGCTTTCTTTATTATTAAATTTTACAAATTGATGAAATAAGAAAATAAAATGCCTTTTGACCCTTGAAAATGGATTGAAAGGCTTACACACTCTTTGGAAGAGAAGAGGAAAGAAGAAGGGGAAAGAAGGAAGGATTTCGGGTGCCCCGTATGGTGAAAAGATTTGATTTTCGACAGTGCTTCCTTCTCCTTTTTCTCATACTTGCTAAAAACCAACGAGCAATTTATTTTAGAATCTCATGGATTAATAAAATAAAAGTACAAAAAATTGTACTACTCAAGTACTAGAAAAATTGTGGAATTTTTGATGAAAACAAGCACTTAAAGTATTAATCTAGATCTAGTTTAAGATGATACTTTTAAAGAACTTCTAGATCTGATATGTATGCATAACAAAATCAGATTTTAATATCAGTCTTTATAGATCTAAATTTTGTTAAGCATAAAGAACCAGTAACCAAGAAAAAATTGATTTTTAGAGAGAGGAGAGAGATCCTCAAGCCCGATCTTGAAAGGTATGAAGGAGGAGAGGAATCTGTGAAACAAAACACATTAGATGCAGCTGATAGAATATAGTGGAAAGGAGATGGATGCAACTGAGCTCCAAAATCCCTTTCACTTAAAGCAACCCGCAAAAACTACACAATCCTTCAAACAGACATGGTTAATCTAGTACATTTCATCATAGAAAGCCAAGGAGAATATCAGTATAACTGAATACAATCTATTAGTCTTGAAATCTTCTACAAATAAAACATAAATTAGCAAATTGACAGCTGCAAATGCCCATTCAAAAGGAAGCTAGATCAATACTACCAAACTTGACAAAAAAGAAAGCCTAATTTAGCTAGATATCACCTCAGAAATCATCCAATTGCATAACCATGAGACGGTGTCAGACATGAGCCTCCAAAGCCTTCAATTTCATTAAATAATAATCCAATAACAAGAGTACAATGGGAATAGGTTTAATGCATCCTCCCAAATGAGGAGCAAGACCTTGCTTTTATAGCCAGAAAACAACTCAAACCTTAGGGGGGTACAATTCCCAATGAGGAGGTTGTTTTGGGGGTTGAGGAAATGGTGGGAGGTAGTTTGAATTCGTGGGAGGGGAGCTTGCCACCTCTCATGAGGTGTCCCACTTGGCTTGGGAATCCTCCACCTCCTCTAACCAACACTTCCATGTGGAGGAATGCACCACCTATGAGGAGAATGCACCCTCCTTTGAAGGAGATGAGTAGGAGCCTTCCGATGACTGAAGATGCTCCTCTATGTTCATAAATTCCCCAGGCAAGGTCCTCAACCTCCTTGACACCTCAGAGACATGTCCTAGACAAGCTGCCTTTGATCTAGGAATTGGGTTTCTCGATTTTTTCCATTTATTTGACCCTTTGAGTCATTTTGGAGAGAAAATTAATATTAATAATTGAAAATTACTAATTTGACCCTCCAAAGTGGGTTTAGGGGTTAAGTGGGTGCTCTGGGTCTAAAAATAAGCACCCCCATGACCAAATTGGCTCCCTAGGCCCAATTTTGTGACCTTTTGAACTTTTATAATTAAAATACACCTTATCGATGATTTTATTAAAAATCTAAAAATTAAAAAAATCCTAGGAAAGACTAGCGCATGTCCACGAAACTTTGGGAATATGACTAGCATGGTATAATACATAGACCCTAGGCTTTAATAACCCTCCTAAGGCATAATCACCAACTTCACCATCCCGACTTTAGAGGATTTTGAGTGAAAAACTTGAAAATTACATGTTGCTTGAAAAAGCGTCATATATTTGACGAGGGAAAAACACTCAAGGATGATGACTTTAATGACCAAGTCCCAAGAAGGCCAAGCCTTTTACATAAGGAACCATCATGCTATGTCATTTATTACAATTCCCTCGAGGGGGTGTGAACATGCAAAAAAAGGGACCACAATTGGCCCTGATGAAACCATGGAACTTCTTGAGCACTGAGTAAGAACAATTGATTTGTTTCGATCCTTGGTGGTTCACTTGAAAATTCCCCTAAGTGCAACTTAGTGGATAACACGTACAATTAATTGTAATATATTTTTATCTTTTTAACATAAATAGTCAAAGTTTGAATTAAAAGGTTGCGGTCTTATTGGTACAACAAAAGAGTTCAAAAATTTGGGAGGATTTTCGCCATCTGGGACATTTCCTCTCCCCAAATGGGAGCTGGGGAGTGGGGAGAACCTAGATAGTGAGTTTCTATTTTCTTCCAAAAGTCCTTTCATTCCTCGAAGTGCATGGATAAATCCTAACGAATTGATTACATTGTATTTCATAAAAGCAATACATGAAAAGATTCAAGTGATGATGTGGCGTCATATAGGCTAAAATTCGTGGCAGGGGTTTTTGTGTCGTCTTCTTTGTGACTCATGCCCATTCTTTTGGCTTTTCTTGGAGGTCCATGATATCGTCTTCCATCCTTGCTTCCGCATCATTGATTTGGGATTCCTCTTCTACAAGAGGCATAACAAGGAATTGATCCTCTGCTTTTGCAACTTTTACTAGTGATCTCGATGCTTAGGGCTTTGAGTGTGCTTTGTGATGAACTAGGCTTGCGTTGCTGCAATTGTGATTGGGTGCTTGATGGAATAGGTGGCTTATTTTATGACATCAAGCTACTAAGATGTGGCTCTTATGCAGCATATGACTTTTACTAATGGGCTTTTGAATGCCATGATCTTTCAGTGGTTGATTTTCTTCAAAGGATAATGGGTTGGCCGCCTATCTGCTTCCTTTACCACCGCCACTGGGGATTCTTGGGGATCTTATTAAAAATGACTAGGATTTTGGGGATATTGAAGCTTCCACATAGGGTCTTTTCATGGTTTCTTCTTTGTTGAAAGAGGGGTGTTGCTTAGATGTCCCCATCCTCTAAGATGGGGTTTTTTGGAGGGTCATGGGATTTTATCAACCTTAAGGTAGTGAGCTGCAACATGCTTGGTGTTCATTGGAGAAGTCCATTTCCACACGTATTTCTTTATTTTGTTTAGCAGAACTCGTTGAGGGCATTTCCAATCTCCCTCAAAGAATTAAAGTCCCATAATTGAAGAGGAAGGTTAGGGAGCCTTACCCATACCGAAGTTGGAGAGAGGGAGTCCAAAGAAGGATCAAATGTTGGGAACCACAAATTCATGCACAATTTGACTTTGCCCCATAACCATGGTCTTGTCGTGAGGATAAGGTTCGAGTCTTTCAATAAGTCAAATTCCACAACAAAAACCTTTTGGCACAAGGGTAAATGAATGCTTCTTATTGAATTTCCATCTTCCAAGTTGTAGAGGTTCGATGGTGAAGATCCACTAGCTTTGGTGGGAGTTTGTTTAATTTGCAAATGAGGCCATGATAGTGGAAGAATTTAGTTTGGATTAAGGTGTTTGACTCTATAACAATCGATGTTAGAATTTGACAGTTGCCTAACCAAGATCACTAAAAGAAAGACAAAGCACAAAAACAAAACAAAGAGTGGAGCTTGTTTAACCACGATGATCAAAGATTATCTCCCAACCATAGACAAAACAATGTCACCCCCGAGCTTGCCCTTCCAAGAGAGATAAATCGTACAAAAATAGAAGTACATCTAGATCATAGCAACACAAACCCTAAGAAAGATAAGAGAAACCTCTCCAAAATGGAGAAACCCCAGAAAAACAGTCTCCTAGCTGCAGTAGCAAACTTTCTCTTGCTAGGGCGACCTTGTTTTTTTGCTGTGTGTCCAAATGAGGAGGCGTCCCTCCTATTTATAGTGTTTTTTGGGTGATTTTGATCGGGGCCGACCTAGCTGCTTTACTGGGGCTGACTTGTCAAGCAATAATAAAAATACTTATTATTATTATTTATTTTTGGGCTGACTTGTCTTATTTCACAATGAAATTACATTTTCTTTTATTGTTTCTTGGATCGACTTGTGAGATGATGTCTCACGCAACTACTACAACAACACTCCCTCTTAGCCAGGGAGGCATCATCAATATCATCAACTGAAATAGATTTGGATATCGATGGTACATCATGACTATCTCGAACATATCTATGGAAGGGCCATCAACACAATCTCAGTTCGTCGAGAAGTGTCTATCAGTATACGTGCGTTTGCTCAACCCAGTTCATCGGGGAAGCATGCACCAAGCCAACATGCTTCAACTCAACCCAGTTTGTTAGGGAACATGCATGTAATCAACGTGCATCAACACAACCCAAAGATCTCACTAGGACTATCACTGCTAGTGAGTCTACGCCACATCATGGACTACAACCTCCTCATAACATCCATAAGGACTATAATCATATGAGGGCTCACAAGGGCCATAACGTTATGTGAGACTTTCATCATATCTGTATGGGATACAACCCATAAATCTCACAACCAGAAGGGTTGCTATATTTGTACAACAACCAACCCTGTTTCATGCTGGGTGTAGAGCCAGTCCTTTTTCATATTGGATGTATCTCTCAGCAGTGCCAGTCCTTTTTCATACTGGATGCAAGATCTTAAAGAGCCTGTCCTTTTCATACTGGATGTAAGTCACATACGTCTTCCTGCAGAGCTCGCCTTGTTTCATGCTGGATATGAAAAGCACATGTATTTCACAGAGCCAACCCTGTTTCATGCTGGATGTGAAGATCACATGTCTTCTGGTAGAGCCAACCTTGTTTCATGCTGGATACGAAGACCACATATGTCTTTCGATAGAGCTAACCTTGTTTCATGCTGGATATGAAGACAGGTTCATACAGAAACAACACTGTGACTATTACTCCATTCCCAGGATGAGTCTCAGATAATCACGCATAGTCCTCGGATACCTTGACTATTACCTCATTTCTAAGATGAGTCTTTGATAGTCCTCGAAGGTCTTGATTATGCACATACTCATCGTAGACCTTGACTATTACTCCATCCTCGAGATGAGTCTCGGATAGTCATTGAAGGTCTTGACTATGTCTCTACTCATGTGGGCATACGGAGTCATGTACCATGACTTACTGGCATCGAAGCTATGCATAACATAACTTACCAGTGTTGGAGCCAGGTATTTCGGCATGACTTAGCAAATGAGCTACAGAGCCATGTACCATGACTTACTAGTCTCAAAGCTATGTCTAACATAACCTAGCAGTGTTGGAGCCAGGTATCATTGCATGGCTCACAGGTGTTCACCCAAAACTCAGGAGTTCATACAAAATCACTGTCATAGTTCATAGGTGCCCACATCAAATTATCGCTGACAAATGTTTACCTAGAACTCAGGTGTTCCTAGAATCACCATCATAGTTCATAGGTGTAGAATCACTGGTCCTTGGATGTGTACCTAGAACTCAGCTATTCCCAGAATCATCGTCACTGTTCATAGGTGTTCAAATTAGGACAGAGAGTTCACACAGAACTCATCTTTCCCTCTTAGCGAGGGGTATAATCATGGAACAAATCTCCCACTCCATCACAGAGGGTGAGGGAGAAACGTAATTTCCCATATTGTGTCGTACAAGTACTAGCGTGCGCTAGCCTCTCCATCCCCTTCTTAGGATGTTCGAGAGATCTCCTCACTCACAAAGTGATCAGGAGAATACTATATTCCTGCACACATGTTAGCTAGCAGAGGCATCAAATATATTGGGGCTAACATTTCTATCCTCCCCTATTCTAGATATGAAAAATAATAACAAATCATATCACTAAAATCATGTACCTGAGAGAGAGTATCAATAGGCTAGTTTCCCCACCCTACCTCAGGGTGTTTAAGAGTCCTCCCTCTGTGCTAGAGCGTTTTGCTCCCTCTGCGTTTGAACATCTACTCCCTTTGTAGCTGATCATCCTGCTCCCTTTCTAGAGAATCTATAGATACGATATAAGCATCCATCTTGGTGACGACCAGGTACATCAAAGATCCTTTAACTATCTTGTCTGGATCAAGACAACATCGCCATCAGTGTAGCCACAATCATCATGCTCGATCTGCCCAGGATCTCAACTGTGCTCTTCCTTATTTTAGGAAGACTTTATTAGGTTTCTGTCACACCATCCATGAGTGATGCAATATGCCAGGATCCTCGTCTTAAGGGCAAACTCCCTCTGTCTCCTCATAAATTAGGTGGGTAACTTTTGTCCTCTAGAATCCATCTTGCCATGACTTTGACTTGAAAGTAATTACTTTCCATACTCGTTGAAGAGACGAACACTGTAGCAGAGAGGTTGACATTCGTTGAAGCAGTCCACTTCCAATCACCAATCGCTACATGAGATCATCTGGGCCTGTGGGTCATGTGTCCATGTATGTATCTGATCCTCATTTGTCTGCTGTCATGATTTCCACTTAACTGATTTGACCAGAAGTCATCCTTCTTTTTGGGCTGAGAGTCATGATTCTAGAGGCGTTATGCTTTCGATCCATCTGCATATCAACGGGATCACTTGTCCTTTAGACCAAGTTTCATCATCCTTTTCTTGTAGGCCATAACATTCCCTACAAGTTAAATCCTGTCAAATGGTTAGCAACATTGCATAATCTAATTTATTCAATGCAATAACAATAGTTCATCTAGGTAGGGAGGCATCTTTTAGCCAATGCTGCAATGCAACATACACATGGCCATTATTTGGATGCTTGTGGTCTCCATTATAACGCACCATCAAGAGTGTGCACTACTCTAAGCATGTTAGAAGGAGATGTCATCCAAGAAGAGCCCATGGAATGTTGTGCAACATCACGGGCTAAATCATAACAAATACTACATGTGCCTACTATTAATAAAAGAACTATATCACATGCTTCAACAACTTCCTAAATCTAGGAGTATAGATCTGCATATATCCAAAACAACCAGATCTAATCTACCAAAGCATGTAACATCAAATACTTATCTTTTATTGTTTTGTAGGTGGGCTCCAACCTATCTTCTTTGAGAGTCCACTGATCTTCATTTCCTTATTGGGAGTCCATCGCCACCTGGATCTTCATATCATAGCCTGAACGTAGGGAGTACTAGAAGAAAAAATCTGTACGATCCTCATTCTTTGTCTTTTTTTGAGAGGTGTCTTCATCAACATCTGTAGTTGAGGTTTCATGCTTCCTCTTCTTTGAATCACAATCTCGGGCATAGTGTCCAAGTTTGTTGCATCCGTAGCAACATACATGTGAAAGATCCTCCTTCTTCTTTTGATCTGAAGTAGGACTTGATCTTCCACTCTTGCCTTTCTTGCCATGAAACTTCCTTCCCTTACCCTTTCCTTTCTTGACATGAGATGTAAGGGCTTGACTTTCTTCATGCTGTGTTCCATGTATCCTGCTTCTTGTTGTAACTCTCTTCTCTTCTTGCATGCATACTGCCCAGATATGATCAAACTTAGGCAACTTTGGTTTCCCAACAAGACTCTGAATGAATGCTTCCCAGGATGGAGGGAGACCATTAAGAGTGTTTATGACAAGTTCTTTATCATTTACTGGATCTCCAATAGTGTTTAGTTGATTCTTCAACTCTGAGATCCTCATAAAGTACGAAGAGATTGATTCTGGTCTTGACATCTAAAGATTTGACAGTTGATTCCTTAGGGCAAGAGCATGGTTGATATTGCTATCTTGGAATAGCTTCCTCAAGGCTCTAAACATCTTCCTGGCAGTTGTCTTCTCAGAGATCTGAGACACCTAATGGCCCTTCACCGAACCTACCAAGATTCTCCCTACCTTAGCATCTATGAAACCAAACACGTCCAAAAGGGCCTGCGTGTTTGAGTGTCGGACACAGACATGTTGACAGAGCGTGTCCGACACGTCATTGCAGCGTGTCTTGTGTTCAGACACGTGTGTCGGATAGACTGTAAGTGCGCGTCACAAAAACAGGACACGTTTTCCACTAAAAAAATGTCCAAAATTGCTTTAAATCAAAATTTTCACTTTCTTTTTATTATTTGCAAGTGTGGAGAGGGCTCTAAAGCGTGTTTGTTGTGCAGGTGAAGAAGATTTGAAGGATTTAAATGTGTAATTACTAATGTTAAATGTGCATTGATTTTTATTTCTATTGAATATGTAAAAATTTGGATCTATATGTCTATATTTTTAATATATATAATATTTATATATATATATATATATAACGTGTCCTACGTGTCCTGATTCCGGGGGTCACCGTGCCCGTGTCGGACACTCGAATCCTCGTGTCCTTCGTGTCCCGTGTCCTCGTGTCAGGTGACTTAGCTTAGCGTCATTCTTTCTTCACTGGGCCTTCTTCGCTTCCTCTTTTGGTTCTAGAACATTCTCATTCACGAACTTTAGGAGATCATTTTCTTCTAGGATAAGAAGAACCCTAGACTGGCATGAGTTGAAATTAGAAGTCCCATTAAGCCTATCCTCAACCTTCATGCCAATCATCATGACTACAAAACTAGACCAAAAACCCTAGCAGGAGCTAGGTCACAAATGAAGTATGGAGGCTTGAAAAACTGAAACCACAGATGAATGCACCCTACTTAGGGGAGTTGGAGCAGGGTAAAATTGGTCCATATCTGTGGACAGAACAACAGGAATGTGGAAGCCCTAGGTCTTGACCCCAACGGTATTAGGTCAAAAATTGAAACTTCTCTAATCAAGATTTAACCTCCACAAAAAGATACGCCCTAGGAGGGCAAGTTGCTCTATCCTCCTTTCGAGATGATCTAAGGTGGGAAACACTCCAAAACGTGGAGCCCTAGTTTCCATCAATGGCTTCTTTTAGCATCGCTCTGATACCATGTTAGAATTTGATAGCTGCATAACCAAGATCACTAAAAGAAAGACAAAGCACAGAAACAAAGCAAAGAGAGGAGCTCATTTAACCATGATGATCAAATATCATCTCCCAACCATAGACAAAACAATGTCACCCTCGAGCTCACCCTTCCAAGAGAGATAAATCGTTCAGAGATAGAAGTACATCCAGATCGTAGTAGCACAAACCCCAAGAAAGATAATAGAAACCTCTCCAAAGTGGAAAACCCCAGAAAAACAGTCTCCTAGCTGCAGTAGTGAACTTTCTCTTGCTAGGCGAACTGGCCTTTTTGCTGTGTGTCTAAATGAGGAGGCGCCCTTCCTATTTATAGTGTTTTCTGGGTGATTTTGACTGGGGCCGACCTAGCTGCTTTAATGGGGCCAACTTGTCAAACAATAATAAAAATACTTTTTATTATTATTTATTTATGGGCCGACTTGTCTTATTTCACAAAGAAATTACATTTTCTTTTACTGTTTCTTGAACCGACTTGTGAGATGGTGTCTCACACAACTACAACAACAACAATCAAAGGTGTGGGAGCCTCCTTGATCATACGAACGCGTTGCGGGGAGAGTTTGAACGTAGACCAATGAGCATGCTTGAAGTTAGAGCATCTTGAAGGTTCTTTGATTTAGGCTTGACATTGGCTTTGAATCTACCTGAGTTGATGCATAACTAGTCGAGGTTGAGGACATTTTGGGGTAGCTGTGTAAGGAGCACCAATAGATGCCATAACTTTAGATGAGGAATTGGCCATTCTAGGGCATAACTAGGGAAAGAATCTTAGTTGTGACAACACCCTAAGTGAGCTTGCTGAGAAGAGCTCGTTGTAATGAACCAATATGGCCCAAGCTACTTGTTGATCCTTTAAGAATACTAAGATCTTATTAAACCCTCTAGCATTTTTCATTTAACTTGTCCAAGAAACAAGGCATAATCAACCAATTGCAAATGTGTTAAGAGGGGTCCAGACTTGAAGTAACATCTAGGCTTTCAAAATGTTCAAGATCTTCTTAGAACTTCACCCATTATTATGTAAATATAAGTATTGTAGGTATCCCCCTTTTTAATGAAAATGTTCATATATAAACTCAAAGAACAAATAAGTACAAGAAGATTAAATATAATTACATCATGCATATAACAGGGATACTAGGAAAATCTTGGTCTAAAATGCTTAAAAGGCCATCCTACGAGTTTGGGCCCTTGCAGGAGGGACTCAACATCATGATAGAACACACGTTGGTGAACTTGAATATGTAAAGCCAACTCTTGCTTAGAACTCTGGAAATCCCCAAGAGAAAGGGGATGAGGAACCTCATTGAATGTAACTTTGCAACGATGTTTTTACAAAAACAATCGCAACTAGACAAACTGAAAATTGAAGCAATTTGTATTTGTCCCTAGCCATCCAAGTACTCCCTAGGTGGGCCATCTTCCAAGAGAGTGGTGCTACAAACAAGGTTTGGAATTTACTCAGAAACTAGATGCAAATAGATTTGGCACATTGATGTTTCCAAGAAACATGTTGAACTAACACCTTATTGCACATGACAGTTTGAACTTGTGATGCCTACTTTATGCAGCCTACAGTTGACAACGATTCCATGATGAAGCAATTATCGATCCCAAGTTTAGAGGAATAACAAGCCTTCCAAATAGTTTGACACCTCCATAGCTATTGATTGATTGAATCTCCAAGCCTCGATCTAAAGGGTATTCCCTTTACCATTCATAATAAAGAAAAAGTTTCTTTGGTCATGCAACTATAAATCCAATCCACTCCATTGTTGTCGAAGCTAGATAATAAAAGAATCTTCCTCACGAAATTCCAACAATTTCCAACAAATCTTATCATAGGTCCTCGTCTTGCTACTTTAGGATGAGTTAGCTTTTGAGCCTTAAGGCATAATGATTTCAGCTAGGATTCCCCTACTTTTGATGTACTGCCCTTGCTCTTAATATATGATTTTCCTAGCTCTTCAGATATGATTTTGGGCAACAACACCTTTAACATGTTGACAATTGTGTTAGCTATGATTTTATACATATTGTTGCAAAGAGAGAGGTTTGTGCCCTTCAAGGGAGGTTGCCCCATGTTTTTGGGGATAAGACTAAGGAAAGTGGCATTTAGGGATTTCAAAATTGAATTTGATTATATTCATTCCTCAACAATATATAGAATATTCTTTTTGACGATCTCTTCTTGGGATATTGTATAAACTTGATGTGTAGCCTTTTGCAACATCAAGTCTGTGTGTTATGGAAGAATCCATATTTGGATGAAGAAGAGATCCATCTTCATAATAAATAATACATATTGAATAAAATGATTTGATGATGAAATTATACAATTGGTAGCCACCATTTATATGGTTGGGCATCCCTTTTTGAGGAGACACATCCTCTCCCTTAAGGGCATCTTTGTCCTCAAAGCTGATGTGTTGATGTCTTCCTTTATTCTGGCTCTGTGTTGAACTGATGATTTGAGACATGCAATTTTGATTATGACCACTGGTTCATTTTGTTTCTTTTATTTTGGAATCCGCCTTAAGTATGTACTTGGTAAAGTTTTGTTTACGCTTTTGCTGCTTGCGTGGTTGTAACTTTTAACTATTTTTGATGTTAATTGAATTGACTTAACCGACTTGACAACAATAACTATTTCTGTGGTATCACTCCCATTAATGTTATTTTACGGTGAGAGGATAGTCAATGTAGAGTTTGAACCTAAAATATTTGATTTCTCCGACTTGATTTCTTTTGCATATTGTGAAATCCATCCCTTGACATGCGGTTGATCATCATTGTTGTCAACAATAGTGGCTTGACTCTCATCATAATCTTGGTCAAGATGATTTTCATCTTTATTGATGTGAGAATTAGATGCTTTTACAACTAAGAAATAGGGCATGTCCAAGTGGGGGCCTGTGTTTGTATTCTACATATCTGACACAAACATGCTAGGAGCCTAGGACACATGTCCAACACTTGTTTGGCACATGCCCTAAAATAGGACACATGTCTAACATGTGCCCTGGACGTGTCCCACCCAAAAAAACTCTTTTTCATTGTGTTTTCTCACTTTAGTTGTAGGGAAAGAACTCTCACGGTTTCACATTGTGTAGGTGAAGGGTAAAATTAAGATTTTAAGGGGTTCCAAGTGTTTTGTAAATGTTCTAGTTTCTAAAAAGCACTTGTTTCTAGGGTTGATGTGTCTTGGTCAAATACCCGTATTTCCATGTCCTCTGTGTCCTGTGTCCTCATGTCACGTGACTTAGTTTTATAGTGAGAATCTTCATTGCTCATCTCCCACCTCATAGGTTCTCTTAGGGTGCTCCCTCTCACATCCTCCTTTTGAAAGGGGAAATTGCTAAGGAAATCAAATGTGGAGATTTATTTGTCAAAACTAGTTGCACTTCTCCTTCCTAACCCATCATCACTAGGTTGTGCTTCTATGTGCATCACATTTTACAATTTATTGACTCTAAATGTTTTGACATGACATGTTTATCTAGTTTTTATTTGATTTCATATTTTTCTTCTCTAGCATCATTTGTGTGTGTATTTTTCATTAATTGGGGATGGGGAATTGAGAGTGAAGTCGGGGGGGGAGGGATAGTTTGAATGACCAGATAAACTTCCACCTTCTCATGGTTGGCCTCGTTAATAGAGGCAAGTTTTTTCAAAGTAAAGACAGTATCAAGTAATTAGAATACCACTCAAAGGGCCGATATAAGAGTTCATCAATAACTATGAATAAAATTTGTGTTTCATTGCGTTCTTATATTTTATACAATCACACTATCCATCTTAGAGACCCTACTAATCAACATCCTTATAGATGTAATGAATCACGTGGAGGAGAATCTACAAATAGCAATAAGGCAAAAGGCATGATTCTATTTGGGGTAAATAATTTTAGGCCTTAATCTTTTTCAATATGAATGGGGTAAATAATTTGAATGATTATTACTAAATGGAATTTGGTCTGACAAATTTTGCTGAAATGTTACCCATCTTGTGGATGTCATAACAATTGGGTATAACATTGATTGAACACAATGACAATAAAGCTCCATTTGTAGTTCCATGTAAGTAATTTTGTTTGAAAGAAATGAGGTTTCTATGAAGTCCTTCCGTTGGTTGTTCCTTTTCCATTATTCTAATATATTATATCCTTGATACTACTTCCATTGGCTTAAGTGCATTGTGTATCCCTTTCAGTTTGTCCTAGTAATTTCTCCCAAGTAATTTCATGCATAAGGTTGAATCCTAGTGGCGCGCTTGTCCTTCATTGAAAAGGAGCATGAGGGGGAACATTGAGGGATATTTTTGTTAAAATAATGTAACTTCGGAAGCTATTCTATTTGTATTATTGTTATTCCTCCATTCAAAGATGTCCTTGATGTAATTGGTCATGTAAAGGTCATGAGGTAAAACCTCCATTGTAAGTCGGGGCAATAGTACCCACAAAAGTATTTTATAAATATTATTTTGAGTCTTTCTAGGTAGGTCGGCCCTAATTAGAGAACCTAGACGACCTAGTTAGCTAATTGAGTCACTCACCTGATGAGGTGAGGTGCCTCCTTCATTTGTACACACTTTTCACTCAAGCAAGTTCGCTAGAGAGAGAAGAGGAAGTGCGATGGAGAGAGGAGTTGTATTGGGGTTTTACATGTCTTGGTTGAGTTCTATATTGAGGAAGTTTTGCCGGGTTTTCTCCCTTGTGGTTTCCCTGAGGAAAATCTCCGTGTTCTTTGTGTTGCTGTGCTTGTTGTTCTTTCAGTGATCCTACTATTGTAAATTGTTTTAGAATATCATTTAAGCAATTAAGAAAACTTAACATGGTATCAAAGCCATCCTGAAAGGAGACATTGTGCAACTAGGGTTTGTTATTCCAAACAATTCTCTCAACAGATCAACCAGAAAAGAGGGCTCACTAAACTCGCCCTAGGAGGGCGCATCTTTCTGTGAAAACATAACTGAAGTCCGAGAAGTTTCATTTCTGGGCTTGACACTGCTGTCGGGAAGAACTAGGGCTTCAGTTTTTTCAAGGTTCCATCATTAAGCTCAGGAAAAGCAAGATATAGTCTAGCTTGCCTTGGTGAGGCGCATCTTTTCCACCACTCAGCCCTACAAGTGATCTCAACTAAAAAATGAGGGTTTTACCATCTGACCCTAGGTCATCCCGAAGGAGGTCAGCCAAAAGCAGTTTTTCCAAGTATTGTCTCTTCCATTTGCATTTGAGGTTCTCATATTGCTTAAGATGACAAACAATACCAAGTTGGATGAGAAGCTTGAGGGTGCTAAGAACTTCAGAGCATGGAAGTAAAGGATCATGCTCATCCTAGAAGAGAATGATCTAGAAGGCTTCATAAAGGATGAAGTTGCAGAACCAGAAAGAGATGGAGCAAAGGCCAAGCACAAGAAGGATATGATCAAGGCTAAGAGGATCAAAGCTGACTCCATCAAGGATCACTTGATCCCTCACGTATCTTCAAGGAGAACACCTAAGGAAATCTTTGATGCCTTGTCTAACCTATTTGAAGGAAGAAATATCAATAGGAAGATGACCTTGAGAAATCAACGCAAGAGTGTTAAGGTTCAGAAGTCAGAGACCATGCAATAATACTTCAGAAGAGTATCCCAAATCAAGGAGCAATTGGAAGCTATTGGTGACATGGTAGAAGAAGTAGAAGTTGTAATCACCACCTTGAATGGTCTCCCAAGAGAACGAGAATCTTTCATTGGAGGAATATGTTCTAGAAGAAAGTTGACCAAGTTTCAAAAGTTATGGGAAGAATGTGTTCAAGAAGAAGAAAGAATAGCAGTCATAGAAGAGAAGCTGAATGAAAATGAAGATCAAGCTTTGGCATCCCATACCAAAAGGCAAGAACAAGAGGAAAAGTCATGATCATCCTCCCAGAAGAATTCACGGGTCTCAAGAGAATAAGAGGGTCAAGGAGGACTTCTTAGCTTTTGAATGCTTCACTTGCCACAAGATGGGACACATCTCCATAAATTGTCCCATGAAGGTAGAACAACTCAAGAGGAGTTCAAGAGGAGGAACAAAAGGTTCCAAGCCCATGTAGCTGAAGATGATGATCGAGAAGATGAGAAGAGGACTAAATAAGACAAAGATTCCCGTGAAGAATATGTTTTGATTTCAACCCTCATAGGTTCAGTTTCATCTAGAAGTGATACTTGGCTAGTAGATAGTGGTGCCTCCAAGCATATGACAGTTTACAAGGATTCCCTCTCTTGTCTTGTATAGAAGGATTCCCCACACAAAGTAATGCTTGGAGATGATTACCAATATCCCATCAAAGGGATGGGAGAAGCCTCTTATAAGCTGGACTGTGGAAAGTCCATGAAGATGAAGGATGTTCTATATGTCCTAGGTTTAAAGAAGAATCTCCTTTCTATCTCATCTTTAGATAAGAAAGGTTTCAGAGTTTCTTTCGTAGATGGTGAAGTCCTTGTGTGGACAAAAGGGAAAACTATAGATGATGCAGTGGTGATTGGAGTTGAAGAAGGAGGACTCTACAAACTAAATGGGCATGCAGATTCAACCTTTATGACTAGCACCGTAAGCCCATGTGAACTATGGCATAGAAGACTTGATCATATACATTACAAATCATTGCCATTTGTGAGCAAGGTGGTGATAGGTTTACCAGAGATCCAGATAAACCATGAAGGAGTGTGCAAAGGATGTGCACAAGTAAAGAACACTAAGAACCCTTTTCCAAGCAGTGGCAGTAAAGCAAAATGGATCTTAGACATTGTTCACTCAGATGTATGCGGATCAATGCAAACTACTTCACTAAGAGGGTATGTTTACTATGCTTCCTTTATTGATGACTACTCCCGCAAAACTTGGATGTATTTCTTGAAGATGAAAGATGAAGTATTTGAAAAGTTCAAGGAGTTCAAGGCTCTTGTAGAAAACCTCTTTGAAAAAGGGATCAAGACCTTAAGATCAGATAATGGAGGTGATTTCACATCAGTTGAATTCAATGATTACTGCAAAGAAGCTGGGATTAAGAGGGAGCTCATCATCCCCTATAATCCTCAACATAATGGTGAGGTTGAAAAGAAGAATAGATCTATCATGGAAGTAGTAAAAGCCATGATCCATGATTAAGATCTATCTATGTATCTGTGGGAAGAAGTAGCTAGAACAACAGTCTATGTACAAAACATAATCTCTCACAGGGCTCTTGGAAATAAGACTCCAGAAGAGATGTTTACCGGAGAAAAGCCCAAAGTCAGTCACTTGAAGATATTTGGTTGTCCGGTATTGTTAGGATATTTAGACACTTAGGAGTTAGTTAAGATCAACTTGTGTAATATAATATATGTTAGGTAAAGCGTGTTTCTTTAGTATGCATTTGTAAATATTTAATCCGACGGTCACGATATGTTCTAGACATAGAGTGATCTGATGGTTCAACTTTTCTTAGATTATACCTACCCTTGATCCGTGGCTTAACACCCAATTGGTCCATGATCTCTATTTAAAGAGCATGGAGGGTCATTGGCTAGTTGATCGATTATGAGAAGCTCATTTGTAACTTTCTTTCTTTTGCATAATAAACTGCCTCAAGTAGCTATTTGGCTGGGGCTGTGGAGTGTTTCCCTCTCGAGGGTTTTAACCACGTCAAAACATCAGTGTGTTGATTTGTGATCTGTTTGTGTGAGTGGCTGCTCTTGGTGTTTGGTCTTTTGGGAGTACCCTGTGAACTCGAACAGGTATACATACACATTCCCAAGGAGAAGAGATTGAAGTTAGACCCTTCAGGAAAGAAGGGTTTGCTTGTAGGATATAGTGAGCAAACAAAGGCTTACCGAATCTATATCCTAGGATACCGTCAAATTGAACTCAACAGAGATGTCACATTTGATGAAGATACAACCTTAAGAAAATCAAGGAAGAATCGGGAAGATGAAGAGGAGCATGAAGCTCCTAGAGTTGCAGAAATATCCAAACCAGTCATAAATGATGAGGAAGAACAAATACTTGAGGATCATGACATGACAGAACCTCAGTGACCTGAGGAGTTTCCTAGTGAGATGATCTCACGCAAAAGAAGGCCTGCTTGGGCACGTGAAATAATTGAAGAAGCAGAGAGATATGGTGTTCCAGAAGGAACCATCAGAGAAAGTAAGAGGCCAAAGCCATACCCAAGTTATGTGGCTTTCACGTGTAATTTCGTTGACGAAGAACCTACATGATTTGAAGAAGCAACAAAGCAGAAGGAATGGGTAGATGCCATGGTCGAGGAATACCAGTCCATTATAAAGAATGATGTATGGGAAGTAGTACCAAGACCAAAGAACAAGTCAGTAGTATCCTCGAAATGGATCTACAAAACAGAGCATTCAGCAGACGACATTATAGAGAAGTACAAGGCAAGATTCGTAGCCCGCAAATTCTCTCAGAAGGAAGGAATCGACTATGAGGAGACCTTTGCACCAGTCGCAAGGTACACCTCAATCAGAACCGTTCTTGCCTTGGCATCCAAGATGAAGTGGAAGTTACATTAGATGGATGTAAAGACAACCTTCCTAAATGGAGTGATAGAAGAAGTATACATTGAGCAACCGTATGGCTTTAAGAAAGATGATAAGAAGACTCATGTATGCAGACTAAAGAAGGCGTTGTATGGGTTGAATCAAGCACCCAGAGCATGGTATGGAAGAATTGATGACTTCCTGATGAGTTTGAGATTTACCAAGAGTAAAGCAGATTCCAACCTTTACTGTAAGGTTGAGGATGATGGGCTTATGATATTACTAGTGTATGTGGATGATCTATTTTTGATAGGTGAGGATAATCTCATCAATGAATGCAAGAAGAAGTTCGCTGCAGAGTTTGAGATGAAGGACCTTGGTATGATGCACTATTTTCTAGTTCTTGAAGTATGGCAGTATCTAGACAAGATTTTCCTGAACCAAGGAAAATATGCAGTTGAGATCCTAAAGAGATTTGGGATGATGGATTGTAAGGCTATGACTACTCCGATGACAACAAATTTGAAGCTTTTGAATGACGATTCTTCTGAGATAGTGGATGTTACCTTATACAAACATATTATTGGTTCACTGATGTATTTGGCCAATACAAGGCCAGATATATGTTTTGCTGTAAACACCATAAGTCAGTGTATGGTGGAGCCCAGACATGTTCACCTAGTGGGCAACAAAACATGTGATGAGGTACTTGATGGTATGTTGGATTATGGTCTCAGATATGCATCAAATGGTGAGATTAGATTACACGGATTTGTAGATTCAGATTGGGCAGGAAGTGCCGAAGACAGAAAGAGCACTTGAGGATGTTGTTTTAGTTTGGATTAGGTATGATCTCATGGTTCAATAGAAAGCAGTCCAGTGTTGCCCTCAGTACGGTAGAGGCTGGATACATTGCAACATGTTCAGCATGTAGCGAAGCAGTATGGCTTCGCAAGATGTTGGTAGGATTATTTGATGTAGAGATAGATGTGATTGATATCCATTGCAATGATCGGAGTTGTATTAAGATGACAGAAAACCCGGTGTTTCATGATAAGTCAAAACATATCGAAATTAGATATTACTACAATCGGGATATGGTGCAGAAGGGAGTTGTAAAGCTCAAGTATGTTCCCAGTCCCACAGAGGAACAAGTTGCTTATGTGTTGACTAAGCCTCTGTCTTGTTTAAATTTTGAATACTTTCGAGAAAAGCTTGGTGTAGTCCGAAAGGACCTCCTCGAAAGAGGGGATGATGATGACCTAGTGTTGTTCAGGATAAAGCACCCTTGTAACTTAGGTTTTGGGGTTACCAACTTACTACTAACTTGTAGACAATCAACTTTACCAGAGAATGGAAAGGGAATAGGAAGAAAGTCTTGACTTACCCGATTACCGACGGTTGATCCAATCTTGATCTTCTCCCGCTCCTCTTCTCTCTAAAGCTTCTAGGGATGCACCTCTTCACCTACAAAGAGTAAATCCTTCAAGTAATATCTCATGCATATATATATATCAGAGGTTAGATGAACAGTATATCAAACATATAATCAAATATATTCATTAACCAAAATACATGAAATAGAGTCAACACAAGATTGGAAGAAGAATTCTCTTTATTAACAATCGATGAGTGAGATAAGAGTACAACCCAGCTTTTGAGACAAGGACTCCTCTACAACCAAAGGACTCTGAGTTCTGCTGCTCCAAGATTCTGAAGATATACCACCAGCATAACTTTGCTCTCAAAAATTGATTCATTTGTTCCCACCCCAAGGCCTCTATTTATACTTTGGGAAATAGAGTAGTTTCAAAGGTTGGGATGGTTGAGATAGTTGGGATAGCTATGGATTAGGGGCCAACTAATCTCATCTAATCGCGTTTTATATTTTTTAAAACAAGGTGTATGCTGCTATTAATATAGGGAACTCGCGTATGACATGCGAGTTGCTCGAAGGAAACCGGCGTACGCGGGTTGCAATGCAAATACTCGCGTACGGTACGCGAGTTGCAATGCAGATAGTCGCGTATGCAACTCAACACTTAGAAAATATATATATAAAGCTGGTTTGAGGGTAATGCATCCCAGGTCATGCCCATCTATAGTGTTTTGGCAACTTCAATCCTAATTTGTCCGTTTGTGTACCAACATAAAGAATGTCGGCACTCGGACGGAGAAGTGCCATTTGGGTTGATAACAGATGCCCCCTAATGTGTGAGGTCAGAGGGAAGCGATGGCCAAAATACATTATAATCATTATCTTGGAGAACTTAGAGGTTCAATGGAGTAGAGGAAGTTCCTGAAACAAATACATAGAAATGTCATATACAAAATCATATATGAGGATGCCATGTTCAATATACTAGAACACTAGCTCCTTTACAATATTTGAGTACATCATATGATACGGGTTCAAGACCACGTATATTACAAAGGTGGATCGAAACCACAATATACAATAATGATGAGTCTTCAAAGTTCTGGAAACTGTGTAAGTCAACACAACATAATCTTGGGCAACTTAGGTTATAGATATGAACCTAAGGTCTTCGTTAAAACCAGTACAATCCAAGCCATGTGAATAGATGTGTCGAAGTCGAACATGGATAGGATTCAACAGATTGTCAACCAATAAGTGATAATTGACAACTGAAGCAAAGGAATTCACCAATAGTGAAAGTGAATCCTGAGGTACTATCATCAAAACTCTAGGTCTTTGTCGTCAGGAAGTGCTGATGAGAAACCATACAGTGATGAGGAAGGCAATAGATCCTCCAACGGACCACAAGAGTGACTAGGAACTGGATAAAGGAAGGGAGACACAAGTAATATCAGATAGGACAATGATGGGATCGGGATAAAAATTAGATGCAGGGATAAATCCTTGAACAGTGAGCACGACACAGAGATGACCCAAGGTAGCTTTTAACTTTACAGACAATACAACTAGACTTATCTGTCATGTAGGAGACATGATCAGATTCCCTAGGTATAACGAACAAGTGGAGGAGTAAGAAACTCAAAGTGATAGCTGAACTGAAAATGAAAACTGAGACATGAGTATTAGAAAGTACAGAGAGTGCTATGTTCAAGGATGACATGCTGCCACCGACTGAGAATCAAAAGAAAACTTCTTCCTTATCTTTCCTGTTAAATTTTAATGAGTCCAGGAAAGTCAACTCGAGTCTTTCTTCATTTTTGACAAGCTTGAAGAGAAGAGGGAATAATGCTTGATAATGTTACTGATTCGTGGATTTTATGAGCCTGAACTAGTGCATGCTCACTTGGTGTTTTCATGTTTAGAGAGTTTGAAAACTCCGAAGAAGACTCTAGGGAGGTCCTTTTTCGTCCAATTTAGTCTCATGAGGCTGAAAAAGTATAAAACATACCACAGAAGAACTCTTTTAATTTCCGTAGAAGAAAAGGTGAACTTTTTTCGTACTTAGTCACGGAGGTCCGAAAAAGGTTAAATTGCCACCTATCCAACGCTCCTTCAAGAGCCACATATAGCTTGAGTTTTACAAGTGTGAAGGAAAGCAAGATCACTCGGAAAGATCCATTTGAGTACGAGGAATGGGGCTTACAACAATAAACTTGATGCTTTGTTCTTAGTGTTTAACGAGCATGACAAAGACATAAAGTACACTCAGAATCTTTTTCATGTTTAGGGCCAGAGCATGAAAAAGAGAAAATTAAGTTCATACTGGGCGTTCCTTTTCTGTAAGTTTAGTTCCTCAGGTCCGGAAAAGTGATAAACCTATACCTGAGAATACTCTTCTCAATTCCGTAGAAAAGAGAGTAATCCTTTCTCGTATTATTCCACATGGTCCGAGAAAGAGATAACCTACAACCAATGTGGATGCCCATTCACATATTCTTAACGAGCCTGAATAGACAAGTTTACTCGGTACTCAAGTCTATTTTGAGGAGTTAGACCTGGGCCTAAAGAAACTCTATAAGGGCGGGGAGTTTTTAAAAATGATAGATTGTAAAAAGAGACCAAAATGAGGCTCAATTTGGCGTGAAAAATAGCTAAGGAGACTCCCTTGAACCTATGACAAATGCGGCATGAGTGCCAAAAGACAATAAATGTGTTCTGATCTAGGGTACTCATGTGAGGAAAGCCCTATCCATGGAAGAACAATGGCATAGACAAGGTACTAATGGTTAAAATACCATAGTCCGTGGTCAAAGTAGTAATTCTAAGGTTAAGACAGATTAGGTATAAATGCAAAAATGCATATGAATGACCAAAATCCTACCCTATATGAGTGAAAAACAACTTCAAGTGACCTTAGACCTGTTTCATTGAAGAAAAAAGACATGGTATTAGTTTGATTTTTATAAAAAATAAGAACTATAGGTTAAAACCTACTTTTGAAATAATATTTCTATAAATAGTTCAAAATATAAATCAAAACTCACCATTTGACATTTTTACCCAATATAGACAAGTTTTACCTCTGCCTTCAAGTGCTCGGTGTGGACAACTCGGTGGACGATTCTCAAGACCGTAAGTGCCAGGTAAATCTACTCTCCATGCTCTTTCATTTTATCCAAGCAAATTTTAATTTTTGGCAAAAATTTGATGTTTTCAACCGTTTTAAAGGCAGTTATGATGTGTACGCGGGTATGATATGTAAATAGGCGCGTACATGCGTTTTATACGCAGGTTGCTCGAAAGCAAGTCGCGTACGATACGTGGCATGTCCGAAGGACAGTCGCGTACACTGCGCGATATACAAAAAAGCTATGTAGGGCCAAAATTAGAAGTTTTCATATGAATTTAATGTTTGATAATGGGTTTGTTAACAGGTTGAAACATGGTATTGGAGTGGAGGGAGAGGGAGCATGAAGACATGGACCAAGATGTTCTTCAAAATGCCCCTACGGTAAATGCTTTTATGGCGAAGTGGGTTGCTCAAATTCTTTTGTACCTCACCTATGTGATCCAATGTCCGCTTACTAGAGTTTTTGATAAACTACTGGGATCGTGATCTTGGTGTATTTGACCTACAAGGTGAGTTTCTAGAGATTACCTTGGAAGACATCTATTTCATCTCCGGTTTGTCACGACGAGGAGCTTCGGTCAACTTGGAAGATACCGGTAGAGGCGGTGACCTTCTAAGTGTGCAGAACTACATTGATACATACTGTGCGCCCGATACACAAAAGAGGGGTAGTTGCATCCCTGTTGTTCATATCCGCAGCTTGCCATTACAGGTGTTGGCAAGCACTATAGTGAGGGTTGCAGGGTCATCATCACTTCATCTTGCAACTCAAAACCAAATGAGACTTGCAGTGGAATGTCTACAGGGAGCCCTATTTGACTAGTGTTCGGGAGTAATCCCGATAATGAAGAAGCAACTCTTTGACTGTAAAAGAGGCCGACGAAAAAACTTTGGTTAATCTAGTATATTGGTATCCTTTTTCTTTGAGAGGGTGCCCGGTTTGAGTCTTGCAGTACCTCTACTAGTTTCTTCTCCCCGTCAGCCTAGACTAAGTAGGTGGGGGGTAATCTTCCTCCTCCAGGGAGGCGGTGGATCGGTCCAGAGTGTATACGATGATGACTTCTACTTATGGTGGGAGCGACAACTACCAGCACTGGAGCAGTTTCCATATACTGGGATAGATTTCTGAGGTGACAATGACCTTGTCCTCCCTCCTGGAGGAGCATGGGGAGCGTCAGGTATTTGTGTTTTCAAATTTTTAAATTTTTATGAATTTTTAGTCATAAAGATGTATACATATGTGTAAGAGTTTTTAATCCTATAAAATGTTAAAATGCAGATATTGGACCAGTCCGCCTGTTGGGCATCCATGTACGTATGTGCGTCCTGTGGCAGGAGAGGATCATGGCTTGATTAGGGTTCTTGAGGGGAAGCTAGCTAGGCTTACCTAAAGAGTACCTACTTTACGCATTGAGCAGATCCTTGCCGTTATGCAGGAGCTAGTGGTTGGTATACCACTTGTCTGGATACGCCTTATGAGGCGGGTAGCTAGAGCAGTGCTTGTGTACATCGATGCCGTTGAGGCTGCTGAAGCTGAGGACACCGAAGAAGCCCGAGAGCAGGATGATCAGGGGGACCAGGGTGGTCTGGATGACCAGGGTGGTCGTGATGACCAGGGTGGTCAAGCTTAGACCTAGGATCATTTTCTGGACTTCGATCCATTTTTGTATATTTTTTGCATATTATACAGTTATGACTGGATCTGAGGATCAAAAACTCGACCTATCTATATGGACAGATATTCATATATATATATATATACATATATATACTGCTGGTTTTATTTACATGTGTTCTGTAATGTATTTGTTGTATATTTTTATGAAAAATGTGTTAAGTGCCAGTCCAAGATATAATTAGCATATGCATCAGTTAATGAATTTTGATTTCTTGGAATATGATTGAATGTAATAAACTCAAAATTTCTTTCCAATAATCTAACTTGCATAAACTGACGTAGTAAGATAGGGTTTCGTACCTGATAAGCTCGATTGAGCTGGGAAACTACCAGTTGAGAGTCAAGTCTGACTTCCAGCTGGGTGATGCCACGTGACAAAGCATCCCATAAAAGCTCAATGACAGCCCTGTATTCGGCCACAATATTGGTAGTAGGACCTAGGCAAGTGCCTCCAGAGGCAACTAGCTGTCCTGAGGGTGAGTAAATAACCCTTGCGGTTGAAGCCAGGTTACAAGTGTGGCGACTAGCGCCATCTGCGAAACCTACGAACCACTCAGAAGACATCTGTAACAACCAACAGATGCTATAAGAACACAAACTGACGAACTATTGTACATAAAGTTACATACAATAAAAATACAGGAAAAAACGCTAAGCCTAAGCATAGTACTTTTCAAGTAGAGCCCATTTCTAGGTTCGGGCAGCTTATTCCCCTCGAAATCGGTTAATTCATATGCACCTTTCTTCAAAACTTTTGACACGACATAAGGTCCTAACCACATAGACCTGAATTTCCCTGCCCCCAGGGGTTCTTTGTCTTGATCCCAGAGCAAGACAAGCTCTCCTTCAGAAAAAATCCGAGGTTTGATCGATTTATTGTATTGATTTTTGACCCTATTTTTATGAGCCTCATTTGCTGTCAGCGCATCTCTACACTGCTCATCTAGATGTTCTAAGTGTAACAAACGTTCTTCAAGCTCAGTCGTGTCAGGTAACACATGAATAACAATCTTTAAGGACGGGATTTCGCATTCAACCGGGGTTACTGCTTCCACCCCGTGAACGAGTTAGAAAGGAGAGAACCCTGTAGTAGTTTTTACATTGGTCCGATAAGCCCAAAGTACAGAATACAACATGATGTGCCAATTGAAACGAGCTGCATTAATAGTGCGCTTGAGAATAGTCTTCAAGGTTTTATTTACAGCCTCGACTTGACCATTCGCTTGAGGGTAGAAAGAAGACGAATGTTCTTGTTTAAACCCTAGCATAGTGGTCAATTCAGTCATCATACTATTTTGGAAGTCACTGCCATGGTTAGTGACAATCTCTTTAGGAATACCGAACCATGCGATAATTTGATTGAAAACCAAAAAAGCTGTAGTTTCCCCGTCAGCTTTATAGGTGGGCATTGCCTCTGCCCATTTAGTGAAATAATCTACAACGACAATGATATGTTTGTGCCCCCCAGCCGAGACTGGGTTGCACGTCACGTAATCTATCCCCCACTTCGTGAAGGGGCCCACTGAGATGACGGGAAATAACAGAGCAGGATGCGACTGCATCTTTCTAGTGTAAAGCTGACAAGGATGACAATGCTTCACGGCTTCTACACAATCTTTAAAGATCGTGGGCCAGAAATAACCGGCATGTAAGATCTTCTGGGCCGTTGCTAACCCAGATAAATGACCCCCACACGCTCCACTATGGGCATCATTTAGGATAGTCTCTGCTTCTTCGTGGGTAAGACATCGACGCAAAACAGAATCTACCCCCCTATGATATAACGTATCTCCAATAATGAGGTAGTTTTTTGCATGTAAGTGTAGCTTGCGCCGTTCTTCTCGCGAGAAGGATGCAGGATACTTTAGAGTCTGGAGATAGACAAGTATATCTCCATACCAAGGGTCGGAGGTGGAAATCAAAAAGGTGTGCTCATTTGGGAATGAGTCTTCTTCAATGGCTACATCTTCCTCAACCGGAAATTCTGCGATGAGCTCAGTAAAAACTAAGGATTTTTTGGATTTGGCGGATTGGAAATCTAAGTCAAATTCCTGAAGAATGACTATCCATTTGTTGAATTTGCCTCCAACTATCCGTCGGGACAAAACATATTGGAAAGGATTAACATCCGCCACTACCGTCGTGGTCCTTAGTAAGATGTAGTGACACAACCTCTGAACAACATACATAGCTGCTAATGCCAACTTCTCGACGTGGGAATACCTAAGTTTAGGGCCAGCTAAAGCACGACTAAGATAGTAGACGACATGCTCTTGGAGCTTATCATCCTCTTGGACTAGTACTACCCCTATGGTCGACTTCGATGCGGCCAAATACAATATAAAATCACGAGAGTAATTTGGCCGGTGCAGTAATGGTGCCGACAACAAAGCTTTCTTTAATGCCTCGAATGCAAGTTGTGCGATTTCATCCCATACAAATGGGGTGTCTTGCTTCAACATGCGCATGAAACCTTTAGTGATCTTGGCATAATTTGCGATAAAATGTCGAAGGAAGTTGGACTTCCCTTGCAGGCTTTGAAGCTGCTTGATGGACCGAGGAGGAGGCAGATTTACTATGGCCTCGACTTTCAAAGGATCCACCTGAATACCTTTGTTGGAAACAATGAATCCAAGCAGTCTCCCTGACTCGACATAGAAAACACACTTGTGGGGATTCAAGCGAATTTTGTAGTATCTGCATCGTTCGAAAATTAAACGCAAGTGATATGGGTGATCGATCCTCTTACGAGAATGTGCTGGCAGATCATCAAGGTAGGGTTCGACAATAGATTTAATGTCATGAAAAGCAAAATTCATTCCCCGCTGAAAGGTAGCCCTTGCATTTTTCAATCCAAAAGGCATTTTCTTGTACGCAAATGTACCCCAAGGACAAATGAAAGCTATTTTATGTTGGTCTTCAGGTTTAATTTGAATTTGATTATACCCAGAGAAACCATCCATAAACGAAAAGACTTCACTCCCCGCACAGGCATCAATGATTTGATCTATGAATGGTGTGGGGTAGTTATCCTTAGGACAGGCTTTGTTTAGATCGCGAAACTCAGTACAAACGTGTATTGTCTCTTGCGTATTGTCCTCCACGATTGTAAATTTGACTCTTCACACCCTAAGGTCGGCTAAACATAGACAAACCACAGAGTAATCACTACAAAATTTCCTAAAGTCTCAACAATCACAAGGGGTATAAGATATGCTTTCCCGAAGAAAGTTGAGAGACAGTTTCTTGGCGTCCTTGAAGAGGTTCTTAGGCACAAGCGGAGGAATCACCCATCGCCCTCTTACACTTTCAACAAGGGTTACCTTCCAAGCCCGTCCAAGGTGAACCAGAAATAGCCTTCCAGTTTACCTGTGTATAAACCCTAGATGTCAAAGAGACTAAAGGCTACCTTAATTATATCAATAGTCTAGGGGGACAGTCGCAAGCCTGGTTCGTACGCATGGGCAGGGTAGCAAAGCCCGAAACTCTGACTAGGACAGAATCCCTAGATGCGCACAAACCTTGGTCTACATTTTGACAAGGAATCGAAGGGTTATCTCCTCAGTCCAAGTCTCCACGCGGCCTCATGCTTAACTCCCGTTTGAGAGGAGCTTCCCAGATACTACCAACATAGAAAATGATTTACCTATCGATTGGCCAACTACGTCTGAATTTAAACACTTGTGGAGAGTTTACATTTCTTATCCCACAAGTCTAGCCTAAGCTAGTAGGTGTATGACCCTATAAAACAAAACTTACTAATAAATTTTAAATTATATCGTTCATTTTAAGGGTTGTTCTTAGTCAGAGGGTAAGTGTTGTGAATGACTGTGATATTATAGACTCGATAAGAAAAGTAAAAAAGGTGTATAAAATGAATTCCAAAACAAATTACAACTACTTAAAACAAGCTTCTTTTCTTTTTTGTAAATATGAGCTAATGAAATTACAACTAATTATGAGAAGACAAAGACTTTTTTTTTTATAATTTTTGAAATTTTATTCGAAAATACTGAAAATAAAACTACTTACTATATGCAATTTAAATGCAAAAGTATCTAATGTTTTTTTTCTTCACTTTTCAAATTCTTCAAAAATTACCATGCACCTAAATGCAATTTTTTTTTGAGTATGTTTGAATAATCAGACCATAAAGAAAGCAATATGAAGTATAGTGGACTTGCAAAAACCAAATTCAACCACTTAAGGAGGAGACTTGGTAAACACCTAACTTGGGAAGAATCAATGAATAAAATCCACTGACATCACTAAAGGACAAGTGACAAACTGATACTACTCGAAAGCAGTACAAAGTACAAGGTATCCAAAATCTTGATCACTGACTCAGATACGTAGCACTGAACCTATCACCCAAACAGGAGAACCTACCTCAAATTGCTAAGTGAAAGAAGATTTAAACAATAAAACTAAAAGGCTTAATAAAAAGCACAAAGCATGGTATACAGGACTTTCAAACTTACAGGAAGATGCCAGCAACAGAAGACCTTCAAGCAGACAAAAATCCAAACAAGACAGGGACAAGCAACCCTCCCTAAAATTTTGTGTTGCTACAGGGCGTATGCGACTGTCTTATAGAGCAACCCGCGTACTGTACGCGATTGTCTTATAGAGCAACCTGCGTACTGTACGCGACTGTCTTATAGAGCAACCCGCGTATACAAGTTGCTATACGCGACTGTGTAGCACAACAACCCGTGTACTGTACGCAACAAAAAAATTTTCATAAAAGAAAAAATAATAAAGGTCTCTGGACACACTACTGCAAATCAAAGGCAAGATAGACAACCCCACACAGAATCAGAGCAAAGATTGGGCAAATATCTATAGGACTAACCCACAGCAGGCTGGACTCCCTAGCGGAGTCGCTAGTTTTGTTGTTCAGGATAAAGCACCCTTGTAACCTAGGGTCTGGGGTTACCAACTTACTACTAACTTGCAGACAATCAACTTTACTAGAGAATGGAAAGGGAATAGAAAGAAAGTCTTGACTTACCCGATTACCGACGGTTGATCCAAGCTTGATCTTCTCCTGCTCCTCTTCTCTCTAAAGCTTCCAGGGATGCACCTCTTCACCTGCAAAGAGTAAATCCTTCAAGTAATATCTCATGCATATATATATTAGAGGTTAGATGAACAGTATATCAAATATATAATCAAATATATTCATTAACCAAAATACATGAAATAGACTCAACACAAGACTGGAAGAAGAATTCTCTTTATTAACAATCGATGAATGAGATAAGAGTACAACCCAGCTTTTGAGACAAGGACTCCTTTGCAACCAAAGGACTCTGAGTTCTGCTGCTCCTAGATTCTGAAGATACACCACCAGCATAACTTTGCTCTCAAAAATTGATTCATTAGTCCCCACCCCAAGGCCTCTATTTATACTTTGGGAAATAGAGTAGTTTTGAAGGTTGGGATGGTTGAGATAGTTGGGATAGTTATGGATCAGGGGCCAACTAATCTCATCTAATCGCGTTTTATATTTTTTCAAGTCAAAACAAGGTGTACGCTACTATTAATATAGGCAACCGGCGTATGACACGCGAGTTGCTCGAAGGAAACCCTCGTACGCAAGTGTACATGGGTTGCAATGCAAATACTCGTGTACGGTACACGAGTTGCAATGCAGATAGTCGCGTATGCAACTCAACACTTAGAAAAAATATATATAAAGCTGGTTTGAGGGTAATGCATCCCAGGTCATGCCCATCTATAGTGTTTTGGCAACTTCAATCCTAATTTGTCCTTTTGTGTACCAACATAAAGAATGTCGGCACTGGGATGGAGAAGTGCCATTTGGGCTGATAACACCTAGGTAGAGTATGTCTGGCTAGGCTTGTTTGGCCCGAAAGGGTTAGTAAGGCAGACTAGGCCTGTTTGATCCTAGGGGGATTAGTAAGTCTGGTTAGGCTTGTTTGGCCCGAAAGGGTTAGTAAGCTAGACAAGACACATTTGGTCCCCAGGTAGATCCATTTATCTGACTAGGCTTGTTTAGCCCGAAAGGGTTAGAAAGTCAGAAAAACGCCCGAGTGGATCCACTAGAGAACCTACAGTGATGCTGCTTTAGATGTCCCAAGGAAAAGACGATGTGGTTCCAATACTCTGTGCTGATGCTAACATTTCTATGCTGATGAAGACGATGTGGTTCTAGTGTTCTGTCTGATGCCAACATTTCTATGCTGATGAAGACGATGTGGTTCTAGCACTTTGTGCTGATGCCAACATTTCTTGCTGCTGTTGATGATGTTGTTCTAGCATTTCTATGTTGATGATGGTGATGCTGTTCCAACATTTCTATGCTGCTGCTGATGATGTTGTCTCAACATTCTATGATGATGATGATGATGTTCCAACATATCTATGCTGATGATGCAGATGATGATCTAGCATTTATTTGTTGATGATGTTTCTTTAACACTAACATGCTAATGATGTTGTTGTTCCAGTATTCACATACTAATGTTGCAGATAATGATCTAGTATTCACATACTGATGTTACAGAAGATGATCCAGTATTCACATACTGATGTTGCAGATGATGATCTAGATACTGATGATTTTCCAGATGATAATGATGCCCCAATACTCACATATTGACGACGATGACGACGTCCCAGTATCCACATACTGATGATTTTCCAGATGCTTATGATGTCCCAATACTCACATACTGATGACAATGATGATGTCCCAATATCCACATACTGATGATGCTGATGTTGATGATGATCCAACAGTTCCATGATGATGATGATGATGTAGTTCTAGATATATGATGTTGTTCGAAAAATTCCTATGACATATAGAGATTCACTAGTCAGTTGTACAGTTGTTGTCGTGGTCATGGTTGTCCCAGTACTCACATACCGATGATGTACAGTTGTTGTTGTGGGCCCCTAGGGTAATTGCCTCTTTCTTCTATACCATCTCAGTTATTGAGGGAGTCAAACACCCAACAAGGATTGCGAATATTGGTGTGGACAACAACAAATCAATTGGGGATCACCCCCTCACTTATGTTGCCTTGATTTTGACTCATGTCATCAATCTCAGAGTTCAATGTAGTGTTACGACATCTCCCCTTCATGTATTGTCTAGGTCCTTGAGGCAAAATGGCTCACTAGGGTCTTCCCCTCCATGGATATGTTGGCCTTGAATGGTAGGAGAGTTGTTGCAAGGGGTTCCTTACAACCCCCATTTTAGGCCAACCAACTCCTCTCAATCCGAGGCACCTTCTCGATGACACCATCATGCTCAACATGGGGAACTTTGTTGGGATTGGCAACATTGTAGACTCTTCCAGACACTTGAACTAAAACTAGTCCCTCTTTCGTCATATTGTTCCTCTTCTTCCTAGCTATTCACCTTTACGTTATGAAGGGTTTTTTTCATTGGTTACACTCTTTTAGTTTTCCCTTTTTATCTTCTTGCATTGTAGTTTAGATTTGTTAACCTTTTAGGATATTTGTTAGCTCTGCTACAAGTTATTGGGTTTCAAGCTAGGATACCTAACATATATTTGTGCACAGTGCAATTATTAACACTGAAGATTGCCTAGCCTATGGTGTGAAGCGCACACATGGCATTTAGTCAATGGGACACAAGATTTCTAGGTGTAAGTGATACTGCTTCAATAATCTTTATATTAGCATAGGGGATTATATAGAAGAGGGACAATGGATTTCTCTTAAAATATGTACTGTTAAACTTTTAACACAAGAAAGATTCGAGGCATGATTAAAATGGACTCACGTAAAATATGCTTTAATTACAATGAAGTCATTTGATACAATGGGACTGACCCCTTTTTACGTCATTTGCTATGTAGTTGTGCTACTAGTATAACCTAATTACTTTATTTAATAATAATAACTAATTTTCAATTTATTAGTCACTTATATGAACGTGACTTCTACTTTAGATTATAAACACTATAGGAGCATTATACTCCAACACCCCCTCATAATGCTACAATATCAAGAATTGCAACAAAAATATAAATTGAAAAATTATTATTAAATGGCTTCTCTTCTCTATAGATCTCGAATCTTACAGGTTGTCCATAACCTGTTTCTTCACCTTTGTAAGGGTCGAATTCCCTAATTTCCAAATCTTTTAAAGTCCCGAGTTTTTGAATTTCTGGAATTCCCAAACTCCTGAATTATTTTGAATTCTCATGTTGTCGAATTCCTTAAATCCCCAAACTACCGAGTTATTGAGATCCCAATTTCTGAATCACTTGGAAAACAATCTATGCTGAGTTAAACCTTTTCTTAGTTCTTTCTATTTTGAAAATTGAACCACTTGGAATAAAAATTCACAATCTGCTTTTGTCACCATCGATTAGCATTTATTTTCACTTTCTTAAGGAGTAAATGCTCACCATCCAGTCTCAAATAAACTCGTCAAAATCTTAACATATTCTCAGAATGAAAAAAACTCATGTATAATCTTTCTATTTTTGGAATGATAATTTTCCTTTGTTTGGAAACAAAGAGAGAATATATAAAAGATTTTTGTTTCATCTTCCACACTTTTCAACAAGAAAAAAACGTCTCTTCCAGGAAGTGAACACTCTCTATATCTGCCCTCTTTTCTTTCTAATATATATATATTGTCAATGATATTTGAACTTAGAAAATCACACAGAAAATTCAAACATATATCTCTATTGCTTGCCTTGTAGACTTGTTTTTCTCTTATCACTTTCTACTCCAGATCTCCGCTCTGATATGATGTTACACACAAGAAAGATTGGAGACATGATGAAAATGGACTCATGTAAAATACACTGTTATTACTATGTAGTTTTTTGATACAACGGGGTTAATGCCTTTTATATAATTTGTTAGGTAGTTCTGCTACTGGTACAACCTAACTACTTTATTTATAATACCTAATTTTCAATTTATTAGTCACTTATATGGACGTGACTTTTACATTAGATTATAAACACTATTGGAGTATTAAACTCCAACATATAATACGATTAATATACTTACTGAAAACCGTTCATGGGCAATAACCATCATTGAGGCCTCAGAAACAAGTGTGGATTTCTCTTACCATAAACATATTTATAGTATTGAATTCTTTGGATAACATCGCTTGTGCTACAAGTTTACTGCTTATAACAGAATAACTAACAGATGCTGAAATATCATCAATAGAATGACAGGGATGTATCATTTCTTTTACTGCTCTCAACCATCAACTTACACCTTTTTTGACACCTCTGACACATGATGATGTTGGCGTTGCTACATTTTGGACTCCCTGTTGATCCATTCTTTGACATGTGGGTACATGATATAAGTATTTTGATTCGACACTGCTGCAAGACTTCAGTTCCATCACAGAGTCTGCTCTCATGATTGCTTGAAGATTTGGCCTGACCTCTGCAGGCCAGGTGGCCATATGCCCTTTCAACTTTATGTGCTGTTCTCCCTCGGCCTTAGTGCCCTATACATACATACATATCCTATAATTCTTTTACACTTAGTGTTGTGTTTGGGATTGCTACATTTTTACATTCTTAATAGTTTGAGAATGCATTTGTCATTTTCAGGCCTATTCCTGTGTTATTGTTTGATTCTTTCTGCCTAACAGTGGCTTGCATGCAGGACGAATTCCATTTGCATATTTAGAGGATATTCAAATGAGATTTATGAAGACATATGGCCGAGTGGCTCACAATGCACTTGCTTATGCAATGAATGATGAATTTTCTAGAGTTCTTCATCAGCAGATGGAATATTTCTCTAGCAACCCCAATGCAGACACCTTAACCCGTGTTAGGGGGGAAATGAATGAGGCAAGTGCTTCCTTTCTTCTCTTTATGAATGTATCCCTTGGGTTCCTTCAAGTTTGCCACTGAGGCTGTTTGGTAAATGGAAATATTTGTTAATGCTATTGAAATTTTTAGTGAAAAGCTCTATAATAGATTTCTTTGTTAGAAGTGACCCGATATGTTGGGCATCTGACATTGGGTTTAGTATTTTGCTAATTGAATTTGGAAAAATTAACTAAAAATCTGGCAGTTTAAGAATTCAAGTGAAGTGCTTCTATTCAGGAGTGTAGTCGACAGTGAAAAATGGTAACATTTGTTCAAATACGTATTAGTTGGAGGTTTGGCTGTCTCACATCAGATTGGTTTGGAAGGAGACATTTTTATTCTGTATCTAGATAATAGATTCATATCTTGTGTCTAGAAATCAATATATGACTGTTGTGATCATTACTATGATGCAACTCTAATTAGATTTTATTTGTAAGTTTGTGGAAATTGTTGACTGAATGATTTTCCATAGCCTTTGCTTGGCTGTTTCTATACTTGAAGGATCTTATTAATTGCAACCTTTTGTGGCAACATTCTAGATAAAGTTGATCGTTATGCAAACTATCCTATGCTCTTAGCAAGAAATTGCAGTAGTTAGAAGTTAGGACAGAAACATCCAATTCATGCTTTAAGCTTCCATGATCTCATGGTCATCATTTTGGCGTCTTTTTGGATTGAAGCCATACTAATTTACTTGATTGCGATAATGAGAATTGTTTTTCCTTGAAGGCACTGTTAGATATCATTTTATTTCAAAATGTAAGGCTGAACAATCAGGCAACCTACTTTAAGTTACATTGAAGACATGATCATCAAAATTTCTTAAAATAATGTTACACCTACAGCTTCCACAAACTTTCTTGAAATATATTTATATTAATGTTGCAAATATTATTTCACCTACAGCTTCCGCAAACTTTCTTGAAATATATTTATATTAATGTTGCAAATATTGTTTCAGGGAATCTATGGTCGAGTGTCTGCAAAGAAACTTATCGGAAATATTGGCAAGCATAAACTTAGACCTGAAAACTTGGAAAAATCGGGCAAATTGAAGATATTGCAACACTGATTTATATACATGAAACAATTTCCCTTTTTACCACCCAAAGTAGACTTGCAAGAACAAGTGCAGCAAAATTATGTTTACCAAGCAATTGATTTAATGGCCTCATTTATAATGCTTAACTACAATGGCTTCAAATAGACTATTTCCATAGCATTAGTATCAACTGGGTTGTTGCAGTCTCAATAATTGTGCATAAGCTGAATTTGACCTAACATATTAAGGAGAATCTGAGCTGCATTGACTGGAACCTCAGTAGCTGCATGGGTGATGGCAAAATTACCCTTCACAGTCATTTTGGAATCTCCTTGAATTAGCAACGTGGAGACACTTATGTTGAAAGCTAGCTTCAGCCCTCTTTTTTTTTCATGGAAATTGGAAAATGTCTTCTGGAAAACCCTCCAGGTGCTTCTTCACATTCTGTGAATGGCACCCAGGGTAGGTGTTGCTGCAGTACATGTACTCCTAACACAGAGGGACTCTACCAGGCTTGAACCCATTGACCTCTTAGTGATCTTTGCCTTGAAACTGGTCAGTTGAAAATCATAACACTAATTATTGTGTAGAATTCATGTGGATAGTGCATATGTGCATGTACTCCTAACCCAGAGGGACTCTACCAGGCTTGAACCCATTGACCTCTTAGTGATCTTTGCCTTGAAACTGGTTATTTGAAAATCATAACACTAATTATTATGTAGAATTCATGTGGATAGTGCATATGTTCAGGAGAATCTTTTTCTTTTTCCATCCTTTGTAAGTAATGGCTTTCTCACAGTTTCCCTCTTAACATGTGCTTTGGTTCTAAATGTCTTATCAAGTATCTCTAATTTATGCTATTACTTTGCGGTAAAACATTTCTCACAAAAATTCTGTTTTTCATAGGCCAGTGGATCCTAGTAAGAAGGAAAAATATATGAACGGAGACACAGCATTAGCTAATGTGCACATTTTAAGCAGATTCATTTATTGTGCCGATTTGAGAAGCTGGAACATAAAATTCATCATAATTGGAAAACTGAGAACTTTATATGATTTTTCTTTGACTTCTCCAACTTATGTGAAGTAAGGAGATATGATTCTTTCCCCCTTAAAAATCCAGGTACACACAGTTATGGTTGAAAACATAGAAAAAGTCCTAGAAAGAGGGGACAGAATTGAACTACTGGTTGATAAAACATCAACTATTCAGGACAACTCATTTCATTTCAAGAAGCAGTCCAGGCGACTTCGGCAAGCACTTTGGATGAAGAATGCAAAACTTTTGTAAGTGCTATTCTTTTCATCCTTCTATTCTGTATATTGGATATATAGTTTCTTGGTGCATTCTAATTAGCGGTTTATAGAATTTGCAGTTACAGTCTTATCTTGGGGCTAAATTAACATTTTTTTCCTACATTGAATGTTCCAGGGCTTCATTGACTTGCTTGATTGTTGTACTCCTGTATATCATAATTGCTTTGTGTTGTGGTGGTATAACTCTTCCATCTTGTCGATCATGACTATCACAAATCTTGGCCATAGAACTTTTGGATGATGTTTGGTTTGTCCATCTGTCTTTCAAGGCCGTGTATGAAAACATCAGTTGTGTGCCAGACCCAATCTACAGGATATGATGGTGTAAAATGGCTGTTTCCTTGGAGATCAGTTAGACTGATGCAATGAAATTTTGCTCAAGATTCTCAGAATACTTGAAAGTCAGGAATTTGTGGAGAAAGGCTTTTGTATTTGCGAGAGATGTTTTCCTCTAGAGTATTTGTATGTGTCATTTGTAACCTGTAACCTCTGTTGTTTTGCAGATTAGTATAGTGCACAAGGTATTAAAACTACATGCCCTTCTGGTTCATGGATTAACCCATGGATCTTATTTCAGTGTCATTAATAAACAGCAATTTGCTCAATTTGTATGATTTAAATGGATGATGCATTCCGATCAATTGATTTAGTGTAATTTCTTATTTGAAGGCAGTTCTGCAGCTAGAAGCCCCATATTCATTCTGTTTATTACTGTCAAGAGCATGGTATTAAAGTTCAAGTCTCCTGGAAATTATTTGCAATTACCTTTGGCCTACTTAAAGGCAGCAATTTGTTCAAGTATCAAATTTATTTATTGAATTTTTATATGATACATTTGTTTCTTACAAATACATTAAAACAGGTCAGGTTAAGAAACTCTATTTGTTTGTTATGCTAAAGGCAAAGATTGATTATGAAAGAGCGATTGGGACATTCAGCACTGTTACATATCCCAAAACATCTTGGTGAGCTTGTTGGATGATTTTAATGTGGCAGATTGATTACGTTGTCGTATTATGCAAATTGTTACTTGTCAATAATGTTAGAGGAATTTAAATTTACATGAAGGTTAAAATTTGCAATACTATTGCATATTCCTTGATGAAGTCCTCCCAATGAGTGTATTTAAATGGTTCAGGATGAGATATTTTTGTGAGCTGATTATGGAATGTCCCTAGCGGCTTTGCTATTGTGCCAAGAGGCGATTTCTACGGTGCAGAGGGGTGATGTGTCGTGTCTGTTCGTAGCACTAACGTGGTATATGCTGACCAAAAATATTACTTAATAATATAAAAAGAATACAAAAAAAGAATACAATAAATATACAAGTTTAATAAATTATTATCAATAAAATCTGAAAAACTGTACATATATAAATATCAGCCTAGATCCATCTTAACCATGGACTTATCAATTGCTCTGAGGGATCAAACCTTTTTATTGTGGTTGTATAACTCTTCCATCTTGTGGTATAACTTAAACCTTTGGATCCCTCTCACCACATGATAGATCTGGGGTTAAGATGGAGCTATGTTGGTAAGTATAAAATGATAGTTGGGTTCCTAATTTCGTCTGAGCTTTATCAGGGGTTGAATCCCTTGAGGTGCAAACCTTTTGGTTCCTCATGGTGCATGATAGATCTGTGGTTCAGATGGATCTAAGCAGTTTAGTATCGAATGAGAGTTGGCTCATTAATTCGGCCTTGAGCTTTACAATGAAATGTTTTTTAGTTTTGTATCTGTGCATTATTGAATATGAAAATAATTTTAGATTTAATCTATGTGTAAAGGGCTACTTACGTTTTAGTTGGTGCTAATGTTATGGACACTGGACCGAAATCCGTTGAACCAGCCAGTTGGATCAGTTCTGAGAGGTTTTCAGGAAGAATCAGCCCATCAAATTGGAAATGGCTGGTTCCATATGAATTAGTTGATTCCATACAGTTTTTCACATGCGTGGGCCCACCAAATTCACTTGACAATAAAAAAATAAAAAAAATATAAATTCCAAGGCCTTAAACCTAATTCTAAACCCTTGCTATATAGTATACACATTAAAAAACTTTGCATATTTTTGTTTGATGGTTTCAAAGAGTAGTGTAATAATCACAAAGCCTGCCAAAACAAATGATTCAAGTCTCAAAGGTTGAAACACCGATTGTTAGAATCCTTCTTTTGTTGGTGGCTCATGCATGAGAACATTCTAACTATAATTGTTGTTTTTTGAGCCTTTCAAGTCTCAAAGGTTGAAACACCGATTGTTAGAATCCTTCTTTTGTTGGTGGCTCATCCATGAGAACATTCTAACTATAATTGTTGTTTTTTGAGCCTTACTCAATCTTTAAGGTGGAAATATTTGATGTAGGATATTTGATCCCACTTTGTTTGGTGTCACACTTCAACTATATTGGTACAACCCTTGGATGATGTGGGGATATAGAATAACTTGTCTTCATGTTCCTTCTCATGTGAACCATGTTTAAATAAACTTTTACGACAAGGCCTTCTTAGAGATCCCTTCATAAGGCAAGGGCGCACTGATAGTACACTGTAAGTTGTTTCAGGAACCAATCAAACTTTGAAGATGATCAAGTTTCATGATTACTTGTTTGCTTAGTTTGGATTTCTAAGATGGTTAGATTTGGAGAAACAAAATGTAATGTCCCTAGTTTTAGGGTTACTTGTTTTGCCGTTGGGATAACTTTCGAGGCTATAGTCAGTGAAGAAAGGGAGTCACTATTGATGTCACTTAGCCTATAAAAGTTGTTTATCCCTAGGAAAGTGACTAATAGCATGATGGATGGTATTGGGTGTTCCATGGTATTGTTAATCTCTAGAAAAGTGACTAATAGCATGGTGGATGGTATTAAGTGTTCCATGGTATTGCCCATGGTATTGGAGTCTAGAGAAAGTTTAAAAGAGGGGCAATGCATCATTGGGGGACATGTTGATTTGATGCAGGGCTCTTATGACCATCTGGGAGAGTTTGTCTAGAGTTTTCGTAAGGGTTTGACAAAACCCTTCCACCCACTGAGGTTTAGTTTTGATGGTGAGATATCCTCCCTAGCTAGACAAGGAGGAAGACTCATCCATGGTCTTTACTTGAGCTTCATCTTGTGATTTGGCCAATTAGTAGTAGAAAAGTCGTGGCATATTCTTGGTGTTTGCTTTGCTTTTGTGTGGTTTTAGCTGCTCTAGCAACCATTGGAGATTGTAAACTAAGCTTCATTCATAATAAAATGCCAAGGATGTTTTTCTTGTTCATGTATGAGAGATTTTAAAAGTGTTTGCAAGGGCTTATTAAAATTTTGCATTCGGGACATTACAGTGGTATCAAAGCTAGTTTTCTTGCTAGCCCGTAGAGAAAATCAATGGACAAAAATTGGGAAATCCACTTAGGATTTCCAATCAATCTAGTTGATCTTTTATTTAGAGAATTTGCATTGGCTATGGCAAACAATCAAGAGGGTGATGAAGCAAGAGAATGAGATGAGGAGATTACAAATTGTATAATGGAGTATATAGCACACAATGAGGCATTCTGCACAACCACATCATTCAAGAAATTTTGCACCATCAAACATCTGGAGTGGTATGAAACCTATAGGTGCTACGATTGCAAAGAACCATGGGATTTAGGCCACAGGTGCAAGGGAAAGTGTAAGGTGCATTATGTAAAAGTACTTCTCGACGACGAGGATAGTGGTGAGGAGACACTTCGCATACAGGTTGGTGAACAATTCAGGGGAAATCCATTGCACCTTGCGACCACAAGAGAGGAGCTTCTTGTGACGATTTTGCCTGAGGAGCATATAGAGTCGCATATACTTGGGGAGAGTTTGGACATAGAAAGTTGTGACCATGTACCTATTTTGCGGTGTGGAGATCTTGAGCCACTTCTGTTGGAGGAGGCACTAAAGGATCAAGGTTTAGCTATGGAGGAGTTATTTGAGCACTTTCCATGTGGACGAGCCAGCATGGCCATGTATGCATCCATGGATTGGGTGGACAGGAATATGATCGATTTGGAGTCACATAAGGATACAAGTTCAACTTACATCAGTGGAGTGTTGGATATAGTAGCACATCCAGGGTACCCAATGGCACAAGAAGTTACAACTGCATATAGCAGTATACATGAGGGTACGTGGACACACGGTAGTGCACAATGGCGTGTTGGAGTGTTTCTTCTAGTGAGACCTCATAACAGAGTCATCGACCATTGATTTAATGTTATCAAGGATCGAGGAGTTGTCAGAGTTTGTGCATCTTATTATTGCTAAGCTCATCAGGGGCAGTTGTGTTAGCTTGTGGCAGATCAATGCTAGGGGTGGGGGATATGTCACATCTTACAGGGTAGTGTGGGACCTTGGTGACTTTACCATTAATAGGCATACTCGAGATAACCCTTACAATTATTTCTGCTGGGAGCTCCAGGAGAGGAGGATGCAAACAAAGCATGACAATGAAATGGTTGGGATCAGAGTGGCACAACACCAACATAGTGGTCTCTCTCTGAGATTAGCTTGGGACCCTGGGATTTCCATATTAGACAGTTTTGAGACTGGCATAGAGGCGAGAGCCAATTTATGCTTTTATGAGTTGGATTTGGTAGTCGAGCAGTTTTTTGAGGGGTGGATTGAGTTGTTGCAACATTAAGATTCCCTATGTATCGATAGTGTCCAGGAGTATTCTTATGAGGGTACTTTTCTGGACCATGCAACGAGCTTCACCTCTTCCTGGTTGGTTTGGGACCTTGGTATCATTTCCAATTTTAGTTCGGTTCATTCGATGGAGTGTCAGGTTATTGTGGCATTGTTTGAGGACAAACAAATTTGGGAAGGGGGAACTATAATGTCCCCAATTTTAGGGTTACTTATTTTGTTGTTGGGATAACTTTTGAGGCTATAGTTAGTGAAGAAAGAGAGTCACTATTGATTCCACTTAACCTAGAAAAGTTGTTTATCTCTATGAAAGTGATTAATAGAATGATAGATGGTATTGGGTGTTCCATGGTACTGACCACGATATTATTTATCTCTAGATAAGTGAATAATAGCATGGTGTGAATGGTATTAAGTGTTCCATGGTATTGCTCATGGTATTGGATTCTAGAAAAAGTTTAAAAGAGGGGCAATGCCTCATTGGGGAACATGTTGATTTGATGCTAAGTTTTCTTGACTGTCTGGGGTTTGGTCCAGAGTTTTCGTTAGGGTTTGACAAAACCCTTCCACTCATTGTGGTTTAGTTTCGGTGGTGAGATATCTGCCCTAGTTAGACAAGGAGGAGGATTCATCCCAGGTCTTTACTTGAGCCTCATCTTGTGATTTTGCTAGTTAGTAGTAGAAGAGTCGTGGCATATTCCTGGTGTTTGCTTTTCTTTTTGTGTGGTTTCAGCTGCTCTAGCAGCCATTGGAGATTGTAAATTGAGCTTCATTCATATCAAAATGCCAAGGATGTTTTTCTTGTTCATGTATGAAATATTTTAAATTGTTTGCAAGGGTTTGTTAAAAATTTGCATTCAGAATATTGCAATTTGCAACAACAGGTTGTTTTGGATATTGATTTCTTGTCACCGTTTGGGGGTTGTCCAGAGTTATCGTTTGGGATTGGAAAACTCCATCCATGCATTGTGGTTTAGTTTAGATGGTGAGACAAATCCATCCTAGTTAGGCAAGGAGGATCCATCCAGGGCCTTCATTTGAACTTCATCTTTTGGTTAGGCATCACTTCCAGGTTCTTGTTGAGTGTATTTTGGATGCTGCTACAACAACTATAGTTACTATATTATCTACCATTTATTATCATAATAAAGGTGCCAACATTATTTCTCCATTTTAGTTTGTTCTTGAAGGCTCCCAATGTATTCGACGAAATGTTGATGTGAATGCAAATTGCTTGTGAAAATTATAAATCAATGCAAAATTGTTATTTGTTTGTCAAATTCATATAATTTGTGCTCATCAAGGTCGGGGACATTACACAAAAGCATTAATGTGTCATAATGATTTCAATGTAAAGTATTATTATGCATTACCAAATTGCATTCCTTACGCCCACAAAAAATGATATGTTTCATTTGGATTAATGGAAATTCAAAAAATCAAGGGCCCAACAAAAGGTATTCTCTAATAACACCACAAGCTACTGGAGTACATCATTGGAATTATAAAAAGTGAAAATCTAGTTCCAAAGCTGCCCAACATTTGGACATCTTTAGAGGTGTAGATGATTTCTATTTAGCTTTAAAGTGACAAGAAGAGGAGCGATGTCATCTTGACACGTTTGGAAGCTAACTCTAAAACTTGTTGAATTAATGAATGCATTTTTGGTTTGATCATAACTCCAAAATTTGTTTAGGTGAAACAACTAGGCAAATCCTTGACAGCTTAAGTTCATGTACTCATTCGACCTATCTCCTATCAGAGTTTCTTCATCTATACAACTTTATGCACAACGCGCTTCACATTGCTTGAAAAACCCATCGTTTTGCTTCGTGTTGCAACTAGTCCGAAGAGTGGTAGTGATGCCCAAGAATCCCTAGATGTTTTCTTTGAAGGTTCACGAGATAATGACATGCTTCCTAACATTGATTTTTATGAGTATGAATATGATCATTTATGTAATTAATGTCACGTGAGCTTCATTGTGGTTTTCATTGTAGGGAGGGTGCATTTTGATATGCAATGATTCAAGGATGGTTTAGGGAGGTGCGGCAATCACAAGGTTGGCATTGCATCTACAATTTGTTAATTGTTTCTTTTTGTTTTAATTTGATGGCTTGGTCCATGTGATGGAAATTTTGCGTGAATACCTTGCTTGATTTTTTGTTAAAATTAAATGTCAAAATAATAATAGGTTAAAGTAAATGTCAAAATAATAATAGCCAATTAGCTGGTAGACTAGGATTAATAAAGTTGTTTAACTTTAGGTTATATTATGCTTTTATGTTTCAACTTGTTTTTGTGTGCATTTCAATCTATTCCAAATTTATGAAGTTTGATTTGATTAGTATGCAACCCTTTATATGCAAGTTCTCACTTATTTAATCAAATGCAATATAGAGAACTCACTCGAGTAATCATGGTTTCCTTTGTGTGTTCAAATTTCATGACATGGGATTAGATCTTTGTAAGACCATAGAGTCTATGCGAGTATGAAGACCCAGGGATAGCTGCTGGCAAAGATAGATATATGATAGCTAGCATAGCACATCAAAGAGTCAAAAGGATTTTTGGATTAGCCGTTTGATTTGATTTTCGATTGAATAAAATTTTCTTTTAGAAGAGATTGTATGGACCAAGTTGTATCGCCATACAATTGCCAAGGTGTATGGATGAGATGCCAAATAATTTTTCAATTGCACCTAAGGAGATTGGCTGTATGGACAAGTCACCAAGGATAAATTCGAGTTGCTAGCTTGCATGTGAGGCTCTCTACAATTGTATGATGCTGGAAATCGAGTTGCGAAGGAGAATTTTGAGTCTCCAAGGAGAATTTTTATTATATGTATGTGATTGAGGGGTTATACATGTACATATTGATTGTACCAGCCTCAAATTGGATTGTAAAGAGGTTGTCTGTGAATTTTTCAGTGTGTAATTGGATCGTACTTGTTTGGATAGTTAACCGATGTAATTTCTTTTTCTTTTTTGGATATTTTGGATGGATTAGAAGTAGTTTGAAGCTATTCTTTCCTATATTGCAGTTGCGGATCTAGAAGATTCAATTGTTATTTTGGTGTTTTCCAATAGATTTAAGGAGAAATTATAAAAAATGTGTTTTGGTACTGTTTTTGGTTAGACATATCAAAGTATGTGTTTTTTGAGCAATATGTGGTCTCTACAGGTGTTAGAGATAGTATCTAGGGGATTTTATCCAAGATAGTAGATTGAAGGAGGGAAGAACAATACTTTCCATCATTGTACTATGTTCCTATATATTTATACATTTACAATAATGATTTTTTTTACCTAACATCATGTTGGAAGGAAGCCATAGATTCTCTAATAAGATTTATAAAGTGGAAGTGGCTTATGTTGGCATTTTCGAGTACACATGCTTGGTAAATATCATCCTAGGTGGATACCCACCCAAAAATTGTGGTAGAGACTAGGACAAGTATGACGAGGGAGATAGAGAAGTAGTAATGTTGATTAAATTCTTTGCAATACATGAAATTCTTCTTGAGGTCGAGATAGGGAGAACTTCAATAACAAATTGGAAGCGTTTGCAAGAGTTGCATATGATTTCAGAAAAGGGCAGAGCCTTCTCCTTGACTAATATGTTGTATTTTATCACGATCGATGAGAATGAATCATTGCGGGAGCATTTACTCAATATCAATGATATTAGAAAACAATTGTTGACCATAGGTCAAAAAATGTAAGAGGACATGGTGGTTGTTAGTGCCCTGGTCTGCACCTAGGATTGTCTACATTTTTGAACTTGAGACCTTGAAATTCAAACCTATTCCATGGTCATTTCAAGATTTTTTACCTAGGAGAAACCACTTACCCTTAAAGTCTATCTTATTATGTTTGATAGTATACTTGTGTTTTCATTCCTGATTATTAGTTTGTAAAGTATGTTAAGATGAAACAATTTGTATGGAATTTGTTGTGTTATTAGTTCTTGCAGATGTTAGCTTCTTAGTCAAGTGATTTGTACACTTTGGGAAGGTGAGATTCAACCACGAAATAGGGATATCCTTGAGAAATAAACGCGCTATAGAATTACTGAAGGGGTTGCACTACTGAACTGCTGGAAAGTTATGCTACCAAACTGTGGGTGCGACGCTACCAAACTATGCATCAATGCTATGGAACTGTTGGAGGAATTATTGCAAGAACTGCCTCCGATCATGCCATCATTTTAAAGCCCTTAAATCATGACAAGTAGTTTGAAAGTGGTAAATAATGCATTTAGATGGATGTAAGGTTCCTAGATTTCTGTAAGCTTACATGATAAACCTTTTCATAATCTCTCATAATGACTAGCACAGTTGGGTAAACGAAAGCTATTAATTATAATTTATTTTGAAGCATTACTGCTTGGTCCTTAGGATGAATAAGAGATTATATGCATCAATCTAACTTTTTTTCTTTACAGTAGACAAGCAAAACTTCCATACCTTCACATAGAAGCGGGCATGTAATAAGATTCAGACCGAACTTCTCGAAGCCTACCCAAAACTTGGTGTAAAGTTCAAAAATGCGGGTTGGTTTCACTTTTGTGAGAAGCTATAGGGACACCACATTGGAGAAACCCGTGCCTTTCTAGAGGGTTTCAATGGAACTTGTGTTACAGTAGGTCACTTGACATTTCTAGTCTCAGAAAACTCCATAGCTATAGCAGGCAAGTTACTGTGGGATGAGGAGCGTTGGTTTAAATTGAATGGTGTTAGTGTTCTTGAATGCAATCAATTCCTTCAAAACAAGCATCAAAATCCAGATTTGCATAGGGGTATTCTATGGGCATGGCTGAAGGAGGAATATAGCCATCTCTTGAATCTGGTTCAAAGGTACATTACAGGAGAATGAAAGTATGTTGTGGTGCACATCTATCATATGCGTTTATTCCTACATCCAAATGGTATTTCGAAAATTGATTTGCCCTTCTATTTTTTGAAGTCTCACAAAAATGGCGGCTAAGGTTAAAGTTTTCTAAAGAGACAACATAGTATTTTTCATCAAGATTTGATCAAGTTGTTGATAGTTCAAGAATTAAGCAAATTCTAGAAAAACTGGGATCATTTCCTATTATAACTTGAATTCAGAACCCTAGAAACTAAATCCTTATAGAATACTGATAATGGTCTTTTTACCAAATTGGGACTTTATGAGACCTTTGAAATGTGGAAATTAACGAATCTGCTGCAGAGTAGAGTGTAAAGAAAGAAGATAAATATTCGATAATTGGAAAATAAAGGTCTAATACAGAATACGAAAAACCCTTGAGGAAGAAATTATAGTTTTCTCCAAAGAGAAAATAAGAAAGCCCTAATTTAGAAGCAGTAAAAGAAATTTCGAAGAATAACGAAGATAAAGTGAAAAAACAGAGGACGAGAAGGTCCTTGAAATGACCAAATCCTAAAGATGATGGTTTATAGGAAGTAGAGCTTTGCAGTGACTCTTCAAATGACAAAGGTTGGGTTAAAAATAAAAATACGAAATAGAGTTCTCCGAAACCTTATCATCTCAGGGGACCACACACTAGGGCCAAGAATAAGCTCAAGCTTAATTCGAAGGCAATTTTTAACCCTGCTTTGAAATAAGACAAGGTCATTGACCTTGAAAGTTTACTAGAGGAAACACCAGTAAAATTAAAGGAGAAAAGGGTTAAAGTATCAGTTTTGATATTGTTGTAATCAATCAGATTGCAAGGTTACCAATGATACACAGACGAGAAGCAGTCTCAGATTTGGTAAGGGAAAGGTGATCGTTGAGCCTATAGAAGGGCCTAAACTTAGAAAATATAAAGTAAATAAACAGTCTCAAAAACATAAAAATTGCCATATAATGATTGATGAGGTGTCAAATTCGCCAATGGAAGCTGAAAGGAAGGTGGAAAAATTCTTGAATAGTTTGGAAGATAATATTACTGCTATCCCCTGCTCACTTGAGGCTCAACCTTATGTTCCTAGAACTTTCGAGGAAGAGCACGAAATGCAATGTATGGAGTTCAGCGATACTGTCAGGCCAAAGGTGGAAATCTCAACTGCATAGGTAAAAGCACCCGAAGATGATAACTTGCTCCAATATGGAAATGATAAAATTAAGTCAATAAAAATGTCAAGGAGAAATTAAAGATGTTTAAATGCTTGATTAAGGAATTACAATAGGAAAACAAACAAATACATGGAAAGTTAAATAAAACCAATAAGAAATGGAGCAAACTAATAATCAAATACAATAAGTTGCGTAGATTTTCTAAGAGAATAAAGAAAAGCAATGGAAATCTACTAAGGCAAAGGAGATATTGGAAGAAGGAATGTCTATAAGAGAGAAAGAAACACCAAGATAACAATGACAAGCTATTCATCTTAATACACTTAGGCGCTCATATCTTACATGATACACTCTAGAATTGAGGAGCTAAAGCCACATAGAATATATACTTGGCCTAGGCAAATTCAAAGGATGTAGTTCCTAGTTTGCATAGTTCGATTTTTCATGTTTACAAAGGCATTGCAGAATCTCTACTTCACAAGTTTGATCTTTTAGTGTTAATATTTCACATTTTGTGACATTTCAAACTTATGTTCATGTTCCAAAAGACATACACATAATCTATTTTTTGACTCAAGTTAGTTTGATCTAATTAGATAACATATCCCATGATAATAGGTTTTGGCTTCGAGCCATCTATTTTTGTCTGCAAGGTTTTTATTAGTAAATAAATGACTCTCGAGCCCCTTAAAATAACATCTAGATATGAAAGAAGTGATATGTAACATTAATAAAAGGAGGAATAGATAGAGGTTATGGGGTTTGAATTTTGGATGGTCAGAAAAGATGTGGTGGAAAACTTGTAATCTTTTGATACAATATCTATATGTGTTTGAAGATCATTTGAATCATGAATATTATTGTGCCTCTTATTTATTTTTACTGCTACTTAAATATTTGAATATAGAAGTGTTCTATGTGTTGCATAATCAATTATTTCTAATAATAATGACATTTAAGCTTTAAATGTACATTGCCTATGAATCTTGTTCGGTCTTCAATTAGTTTTCCTAATTATAACGTTGTTATGATATGGAGTATTTATGTGAATGTATGAATGAATAGCTTACCTTTCATATATTTACATTCTAGCCATGTATTAAATTCTGAGCTCCTGTCTAATTCATGATTGCAAAGAAGTTAATACATGGGATGTTACTGTTTTCCTTCTTGATTTATTACTTGTTCCACCTAAACCTTGAATGAATCATTAACTATTCAACCACCCAAACTTCAAACTTAAATCCAGAATTTACTTCAAATCTAAACATTAGTTCCCTAGCTTTTCCCTTAGAAGTATGAGTGCATAATTTAGGGATAACATTCTCTAGCGCCGTTGCGAGGGACCGAAGTAACGAAGTTATATTTACTAGGATATCTTTATTGATTAGATTTGACTCTTTGAGGTGAACAAAAGTTAGACAGTGTTAGTGATTTCATTTTCCACCCGGTGATTCTACTATGTAATTTTGGCTTCCAGAAATACTAAGACTTGATGAAATCTGTCTTCTTCCTATTTCTGTCCTGGTTTGATCTAAAAGAAATTATTAGAGAGGATAGAGCTCAACAGAGATTTTTATCTTCATCTTTAGGTACACCTGAAAAGATTTTAGCTTCCTATGAAAGATAGTTTACGTCAAGAAAACAACTTTGGTGTTCCCATAGAAGCGTTGTTACCTTCAATAGTGTTAAATTCAATGAAGCATGGGATCATCATCCTGCAGGATTCAAAAGGAATATTGTAGAACAGAGAGAAGCAATTGATAAAATCATATCAATAATTCATGGTGTTAACACTCTGTTAAATTTTGGGCATAAGTGATACTCGCGTCCTTCAGCCCCATCGAGAAGTGTTGAGAAGGCAGCGTAGTATTCGCAGAAAGCGCTGAGGGCACACACAAGATAACGCTCAGCCTTGGGGTAAGCCTTGGTGGTGAGCGTCGAAAGCCAGTGAGATAGTTTGTGGATCGGGGAAGTGAGGCTAAGAAGAAAGCATTGGGCGCGCTGGAGGCATTAAAGGGGAGTCATGATCGAAGGATGAGGATGATTAGAGGGCAGATCAACAGCGTCAAACCATTCCACACGGCGAACATGCCCGACCCAAGCCGCTTCTTTAGATTTGTGGAATAGTTTAAAGAACGGATGCATCCAACGGTCGAGATTGGGACCCAAGAAGATCTGTGGCTGAGAACGATTTCGCATCCCAAACTAGCGAGGATGAAAGTAGCAATTCAACATTGCGAAAAGTGGTATGGGCTGTTTTGATTGACGGTGCGTATGAGATTGGTGGTCATAGTTTATTTCGCCATCTAGAGTAGCATGGAGGGAAACGGGACCTCGCTTTGCGAAGAATGGTGGATTCCGTCCGGATCGACGGTTGTGAAGAAAGTCGGTTCCGATCAACGGTTGGGCTGTGCACGTGCTAGGTAAGGAAAGACGTGGCATGAAGGACCCCACATATCTACAGTTTAGGACGCGAAGGGTAAAATATACGACACAAACTGCCTAAGAAATGCGCGAAGGTTATTATTGGGTGAAAAGCTATAAAGAAGGCCCACACAAAGCTGCAAAGATTTGTCTTTTCTGAAACCTCAAAGCCGTTGAATATCCAACCACATCCAGAGCACTAGCCCAGACCGACTAGGAGACTGTGCTATAGGACAAGGTAAGCCCTTGATACCTCCTCAGTGTTAGTTGAAAATGGACGAAATAGGAGTGGTAGGAGTGAGAGATGATGTAGAGCCTGAGGCCGCAGGTCGGAGGATAGAAGAGAGCCTATTGGACAAAAATCTTGAGATTTTTGATACCATCCTGGTGGGAGAAGCTATTGAAACCGCCAGAGGCAAATTGGAAGCTCTTAAGAACCGAGGTAGAGATACCTGCGGTGTTTTTAAATCTTTCTTCCACTTCTTCTCTGTCGACCAAACCCCCCATTGCCCTGAATTTGTCGAATGGTGTGCAAATAATTTCTCTGTCGCCGAAGGCATTATTATGAATAAGTCTAAGTCTAAAATCCTTTGCCCAATTAAATCTTCTGTCATCTGCAAAACCCTGGATATCCTAGATGAATTCACCCATATATCCCAAGACTACCGAGAAGAAGACATTGTACGTTGTTTTAGAGAGTCTACTGATGAAATTAAAGAAGCCTTCCTGAAGGCCTGTTCTAAACCCAATGGAGAACCCATTGAACTATCTTACCCTATCAACCTCAGCCAATTCAATGAAGAAACGCAGTGGTGTATATCCCTAGCCAGTCAGTTCCTAGGTCTAGATACTGACGCGTATGTCCCAGATTCATTGCTGAGTCTTTTGTTCATCTTAAGTACTTGTACGGCTGAACCTGAATTTCCTGGACAATCTAGTTAGTCTTGTTGCCTTAAATTTGATGAGTTCCTAGCCGAGAACATCCGTTCTCAGTTAATGAACTTCCACGACACTAGAATGTTCAGATTCCAGTCCCTTTTGCTGAGGATGTTCGTAGCCTATAATGAGGAGGACCTACAAGTACTAGAATTGGCAATCACTGCTGATATGGCCACGGATTATTATAAATTCATGAACCAGTTGATGGCCAAAATATATGAACTCTTCTTTCAGGAAAGGCTACCTAGGGTGTTGCCTGAGATGAGACAAATGTTGCAACTGTCAAATAGCAAGAAGATAGGAGACTGGTTCCTCACAAAATTTGGAATGACCATAAGGTTGTATGTCTTCGTACATCCACCCTAAATCCTGCCAACTTTTCTAACCCCCAGGGTTTTCTCCTTGGAATTAGTCCAGCAGAAGCTCATTGTCGAAGAAGAACACTTCTTGAACTTTAAGAAAAGTTCAAGTTTGATTTTTCCATGGGAATTAAAACCATACACAGTTAGAAGCAGCGCTGCTTTGCCCCTGGTCACCAACTTGCTTAGAGGCATGGAGTTTTCCACAAAACAAGCAATAAATTATGATCCTCACCAGGTGATTTCCAAAAGAAGGAAAGCTCACAAATGCAGGCCCTTTGAGCACACTGAGATCCCTGGACTTAGAGAAGTGGCAAATTGGGACGATTTCCCTAATCCTTCCCCAATGGAAACTAGCGCAGAACAGGACACTGATTCACAGCTACCGGGGGTAGTTTCTCTCCAGAGAGAGTTGGCTACAGTAGCTGCGATAGCAGGTGGATTCTCATCACTGGTCATCTATTCGACAAGTTCAATGAAAAGAGGGGATCTAGGGCCCATGGACACTGAAGAAATGGACACTGCCAGCATGCCCAAGAAATAGAAGGTGGAACCGAGGCAATAATTGGTGCAGGTCAAAAGGGGACAGGAAAAGAAAAAGAATTTAATAAAAGAATAGCGATAGGAAGAGCCCGAGGAAACCGAATTGCAAATACAAGAGTATGTATTTGACAGACAGACTCTGAGAAAGCATGCGTCCAAAGAAGAATGGATGAGGTCTTATTGAGAGAGGGCTGATAAAAACTTCGAGGAAACAACAAAAATATACAGCGAAGCCTCGCGGTTGCCTCACCCCAATGTGGCACTGAAAACTGTAAGGGATCATGCCACTGATACCCTTAACTTAGCCCTGGAAATGGGGAACAGGGTTTCTGAGGTCAGTGTGAACCTTTCAAAGGTTTCCACTACTGACATCATACACCTGAACATAGAGGCTGGGGATATACTGAATACCAGACTACTTAAAGCTACCATACAGATGTCGAAGCTGGAGGAGAATAGGGCGAAAACTTCAAATATTTTAAGGAAGGCGAGAGTGGAGAATAAAGCACTCAAATCCCAAATCAACAACTTACAAAAGGAATCTATGCAAATAGAAGGATCTGCGCAGAAAGGGAGTTTGGATCAGAAATTGCTCGATGACAAAGAAAAGGAGATCCAGACCTTGAAAAGGAAGTTAAAAATCCCTGGCACCCAGCTCGCTCAAGCAGATGAATTGGCTGAATTCGAAAGGGAAAAAGAGGTATTGAACTCTGAGCTTACTGACTGCAAGGCTAAGCTACTGAAGCTTGAAGAAAAAGGGAGACAGTGGGAAGTAGATATCCAACTTTTGAAGAATAGCAAGGTAGAATTGAAAACCAAATTATTAATGAAGGAAAATGAGCTTCAAAGCAGAAGCACGGAGAATACAATTCAGTCCATAGGTATGGCTGGAGAGATAGATACCAACTCCCTCTCCAGAGCAATGTCCCAGATAGGCTTAAAGGATACTGAGCTCATTAAACTGAAACAACAGATTGAGGAACTGGAAAAGGAAAGAGTTAAAGCGGAACGAGGAAGAGAAAAGGCAGAGGAGAAATGCCAAGAACTGGCTCAACAAAATGCTAAATTGAGCCAACAGGTGGTTGGAAAACTTGCCTTGCAAGGCGCTAGGAATCTGATTTGGGATCAAATCATCATGGAAGCTGACAAATTCTGGCCCTACCTAGATATTATTGAAGATCAGGAAAATGCTATGAGAGAAGCCAAGAAACAAGCCCAGATTGTATCAGCAGAAGTGAACAAAAGGCCCTTCGTGACTGCGGAGAATGCCATAACCTTCCTGAGCTCTATGTCAGATGGGTCCACTAGCAGATATGGTATTCAAAACAGGATCGCTGTTGTCTCTGGAGCCAGAAATATAGTGGCTAAGCACAGGATGATGGAGACGGTACGGGCCAAAATAGAAGTTACTGAGCACAAAGTCGAGAAGTCGTCAAGTTATTTAGACCACTGGTAAGTAGAGGGCTCCCCTTTTTCTGGGAAGAAAAGGGTCCTTTAATGTCTCAGAAGGAGTATCAGGAGTGCCTAGTGCACTACCGATTGGACCACAACAAATTTGGAGATATGCAACAAGCGTTGTCAGAAAAGGTCATTTTTGACAAATTGGCCAGTGATTTCGAGTTATTGTTTGATTTTAAAGCCGCATGCTCCAAAGTCCCCATAATTTCAAACCCGAAAAAGACAGAGCTCCAAGCGCAAGCATACGACATGATGGCTGCGATTATACTTGGTCCCGATTTATGGAGAGTCATCCAACAATATGGGTCACCCAAACTCAAAGCGCACTCGTAGAGGTGACAATGATGGTACGCGGGAATTTTTCTCTGCGTCGCATGCCCTTCCCAATGGTCGCTTTTCTTAGATATTTGTACAGTCATGACCCACCAGATGGGATTATGGGATGCTCTCGTGCCTATTTCATCCTTCGTTTCACATTTCATTGTTTGGCCATTTCATGCAAGTCACAACCAATGTGCCACCTAAGAGGTTGTTAGAGGATGTCCTTCTGATTGTAACAAATTTTGATTCTTGGATGTCTGTCTGGGAAAACCAAATATTATAAATATACCTCCTGAAGAAGGAGAAGGGGTTGAAACCATTGTAATTTTGCTGTGTGTGTTTTTCAAGAGAATTTTAATATAATTGCAGAGTCGATGTCGGCGTTTTCATACAGGGCTTCATGTGTCATTTGTACTTACAGTCTGTTATTTCTTTTCTTATGTGAATGTTTTTCCAGTTTATCTCTCCCGTTTTGTTTTCTTTCATATCTGAGACTTAGGGTATAACAACTCGGAATTCATACTTGCTATGCTCTATCTGTTGTTTCAGGTATTCACCAAAGTTTTCTTCTAAAGTTGATACAGAATTCATTTTTTGCAATGCTCTGTGTTGATGGTCTGTTCATGTTCCTCCTTTCCACCAGACAATTATGAATCGAATGTGATCGAGTGGCTACCTTGCCCCTGTGTTGAAATTGCTTGAATTAAGTTCTGATTATTCCTATTGTATATCTCGACTCCATCGCCCAATGGTGCTGTGTTTTGTTTCAACCAATTTTACAAACAATTTACAGTTTCATTTGTATATATATATATCTGGCATTGTTGACATTTGTTGAGAGATCCCTCTCGGAAGAGCAGAAGTCCAGTTCTCTCTTCGAAAGTGGTTCTGCTGTTACCTGGGAGCGAGCCTTCCACAACCTTTAGGCTCATTTCCGGTGCTAACACATGGAAGATAAAAAACACTCATGAGACCAACAACTGGAATAATAATATTAATCCATTAATCAATATATAATTAAGTAATACAATGGTAATGCATATAGGGAATTCAAATATATAAGATAGGATTCGAATCTACCAACCTGGACTGACTTCAGAGCTAACTCAGTGTGGTAAAATCACCACTTTAGCTCACTATTGCAACTATGGATCACTAAAACAGTTCACAACCAGTTAACTGATGAGGGTAGGTGAGCAAATGTGCCCTACTTCCCTTGAATCATGGAAATTGGCACTAGGATGACTGAGAGTGATCTAACTAATGTGAATTAGAGCATAACCCGAATTAACTAAATATCTACTAGAGTCAACTGCTGGAGAGTGCTAGTGGCACTTAGAGCGGGTTCCTAAATTATAGGGATTGGTCCCTGGGGCATCTAAACTCATGCAAACAAGTGTAATAATTGGCAGATGTCCCCTAGGTGCGTCCCCCATGCACTAGTGGAGTGATGAATACCTCCTCAGCTAGGAAAATGGACAAATAGGCTATGTGGTTAAAGGGGGGATTAATAATAATCCCAACACCCCCACTTAATCCTGACTTTGGACAACCTGGGCCTTGGAAACTAAGACCAAAGGTCACCCATACAATCTAAATTCAAAAAATAATATCTGCTTAACAAAATTGAGAAAATGGGTAAAAAATCATGGGACACTAGTATATGTGCACATTTTTCCCACGACAAATCATTGCTATTGCAAATTTTTTGTGTCGCTATAGCGATGAATCTGACCCCATATTTTCATGGAAACATTTTCGTTGCTGTAGCCACACCTCAAACCACTTGTCGCTATGGCGACGGGAAAGAGATGCCACCTGGCGTGCCTAGATGATGCTTGCAAATCAACTTACATCGCTATAGTGATGACTTGTTTGTCACTATATCAATAATGGCCTGTTGCTAGAGCGACATACAATACTTCCTTGAGAAACAAATCTTCATGCACTTACCAACGAAGATGCCATAAAAGAAATGGCATACTTGTCGCTATATCGACGAGTAGGTGTTTCTATATCGAAAAAGATCCATCGCTCAATACTTCCTTGAGTAAAAAATATTCATGCACTTACCGACGAAGATTCCATAAAAACAAAGGCATATGCATCACTATATCGACGGGTAGGTGTAGCTATCGCAATGGAAAATCATGCACATATCGACGAGAATGATATACAAGAGATAGTTTTTTGTCGCTAAAGCGACATATTGTCATTGAATTATGAAGTCCTTTCTGTCGCTATAGTGATGCTTTCTAAGTATTTAAAAAAAAATACCCCACCATAAGCAACATCATTTCTTCTTCATTGTATGCTCCCAACAAGTAGTTACTAGTTGCAACTACGTTTCCTTCGCCAAAACATCAACGAAGCTGATTTGATCACCAACAGGGTGGTTACCCTCTCCCCTGATGAGGCATGAGTCCCCTTGCGCTAAGTGTAGGCTCCAAGAAGATAAGGAAGGAAACATGTGTCGAAGTGATGGAATAAGGTATGGTGTATATGAGACGTTGGATCGACTGAGTACATGAATACACTGTGCTACAATGGAGTCATTTGTGAACCCTCACAACCTGGATGCCGGTGATATTGGAAAAGACTATGAGCGTCATCCTCGGTGTACCCTTCACTTCATGCTCTGCGTCGACGAGATCCGGAGGAATGACTCACGAGATATCGCAAGCATGCCACACGATCCCAATCCATGAGATGGGGTTGATAAGAAATGAAAATTCGAGTTTCCTATCACTCCGTGCATTGAGCTCTCTCTCTTGGGAGAAGCTGATTTGGCCGCCAATAGGATAGTTATCCTCTCCCCTAATGAGACACGACTCCCCTCGTGCTAAGTGTTAGCTCCACAAAGATAAGGAAGGCAGCGCGTGTTGAAGTGATGGCAGAAGGTATGGTGTATATGAGACATTGGATCGACTGAGTACAGGCAGACCCTGTAGTACAATGGAGTCATTTGTGAACCCTCACATCCTGGATGCCGGTGATATTGGAAAGGGTGGTGAGAGTCATCCTCAATGTACCCCTCACTTTATGCTCTGCATCGACAAGATCCGAAGGAATGGCTCACGAGATATCTCAAGCGTGCCGCACGATCCCAATCCATGGGATGGGGTTGATAAGAAACAAAAATTCAGGTTTCTTATCACTCTGTGCATTGATCTCTCTCTCTCTCGGCTCGAAATGATAGTCTGTATGCTAAAGAAATAATTGTGCTCAGAAGCATTCTCTCGCCCCCTGTCTCCATGGATTCCAACGAAGAAATCCACGACTGCTGCCCATAACATGCAAGAGCGGCCATGGGAAGAAATGTGCGGTGCATCAGGGAAGATCTAAAGGCCCAAAAATGAAAAAAATGGAGACATAACCGGGAGGACACCAACGAAAAACTATAGCAACCTGAGGAATTTTCCCATGAAAAAAGAGCCGTCCAAAAGGACTTTGAGGCATCCACTGAAGCCCAACTGAAAGATCAGACTCAGGCTACCCAGGAACTTGCGAACTGGCTGCTGGAAGTAGAAATCGAAATGGGTGCTATGGAATTCGAACATCGGGTCCTTCATTAAGTGGAAGAGAAGCAAAAAAGTGCCGAATGGAAGGGCATTGGGCCTTCCCGTGGCAGGTATCGTGGTAATTAATTCATTTTTTTCACCTTTTGTTAGGTCAGTTCGTTTGTTTATTTCGATATTATGCTAGTAGGAACATAGTCAGAATTACTATTTACAAGATTCTGACATTATTAGAGCAGTTGTGCTCCATTTTGTTTGTAAGATATTCAATGAATCTTTGGTTGGCCTGGTTGTAATTAGCCAAATGCTCACATTTGGCCTTTTTCTGATAATATAAAAACTTCTATCCGTTTCTGCAAAAAAACAAATTGACGAAGGAATATTTTATTTTTAAAGTGGGTTGTTTTATCTCATTATTTTCATCCAAATTATAATATCCATCACTATTACCCAACAAATTGATGGAAACCAAAACTAACATGAATATAAAATTTAAATGAAATTCTTCATTCATTCAAAAAAATCACAATTGCAAAAAAGAATGGGGATGAAATCAAAATCTTACTTGAAAACACAAAATCAAAATCTTACTTGAAAACACAAAATCAAAATCTTAGTTCAAACAATATATTAATAAGAATTTCCAATCAAGATCAAGTTATGATAGATTGATTCATATACAATGTAGCAATTTTGTTCACATTAGTATGTTTTGTTTCTTCAACTGTGACAACATCAAGAGAATAGTATCACATGAACTAATTACAAGAATAATTTTTTTTTCTATTTTATGCTTTGATGAAAAAATGTCTTTGAAGGGTAGGTAATGTAATAAATGTAAACTACATATAATAATAATAAAAATTATCAAAGAGAACATGTCTATTCAAGTTTGTCATCACTCATATACAATGTAACATGCTACTATAATTATCTTCCATATTATATCTTCAATTCATTGTTTTCATTTATATGGATTCCTTTATTTTATCCCATTTATGTTGTATCTTCATTATATGAACCACTTTGGTTCATTACACACTTTGGTCAACCTTCATCCTTGCCTCAAAGGAAGGTTAAACATAGCCTTGTATATGTAGCATTTGGGTTTCTCTTTCATCGCACTAAGTTTGTCATCACTCATATACAATGTAACATGCTACTGTATTTATCTTCCATATTATATATTCAATACATTATTTTCATTTATATGGATTCCTTTATTTTATCCTATTAATGTTGTATCTTCATTATATTAACCACTTTGGTTCATTACACACTTTGGTAAACCTTCATCCCCGCCTTAAAGGAATGTTAAACATAGGCTTGTATATGTAGCATTTGTGTTTCTCTTTCATCGCACTAGACATAGATTATCTTTGCTTGTTCCTATATGGGGAAGATCAACTAACAGTGGTGTTCTTATATATATATATATGTTTATGTTTGGTATATGTCTTAGGTTTTGTATATTATATGCCTTTTAGCAAAAAATGCTTTAGATTTATGTTCTTTCAATGGTTGATACATTCAATTCAATCATTATATGGTGGGATCAAAAAATGGGCTAGACATTACATACTCTTCAATATTAGGTTGAAGAATGCACCTGATCACTTCTCTTGGTGCAATTAAATAAACACATGAAAGAAAAATGGTGAATAAACTTAATTTTACTTTTCAACGTTTTTATCTCTTTATTTCCATAACTATTTGATCTATCTATGATACAAATGAACTAATTAATTTTGTCATACTGGTGCTAATTCCACACTAGATATCATTAAGTAATCAAGCTCCACTTAATTTAGAAGTCTACCCTTCTTCCTCTCTCACCCAATGTCCAAGTTTTCTTAGTTCTCTCCCCCCAAAAAGTTTTCAAATCTAAACCCATCCAAGCATTCTTAGCTTGAGCAATCATTCCTTAAGGAGTGGGGTACTTCAATCCAACTAGTATGATCTATTCTGATGACTTTGTTGGTGAGATCCCATGACTTTCTCTCTTTCTCAAGAAAATACTTTTGTTTTCCCTCCCTTGATCCAAATTTATTCACTATGAGAGTTTCCCTCACATTATCCTTCCTTTTCTTCTTTATCCATTGAGATTCCTTTTCCTAGCTCTCCAATCCCAAGCTCCTATTATCTTAGCATCAACTAAGTCTTTTAATAAAACATGTCAACCCTAAAAAAGGTAATTTTATTTATGACCAAACACATTCAAACCAATGTAATAACTACTTCACAAATAGTGTAAGCAATTTACCTAACCCTAATGTAATTCAAATAAGCATCTTTAACCCCCCCCCCCAAAGGACTAGCCAAGTGTAAATCTAAAACAGATTTAAGAGGTTTCCCCTAACTAGGTTTCAATCCAACCATGACACCTACACAAGTTCAAATGGTGCATCGAGTGCCTCTTTTAAACATAAAACCTATTCAAGGAAACTTGCTCCCTTAACTAAACAAGAACTTAGTCAACCATGGAGGTCCTCAAACACATCCTCTCAACATTTTCCAAAACATTAAAGGTTTTGAAGAGAACTCAACACAATTCTTCAGTGAAACCAAAAGTTTGACCAAGGTTTTCATTCCAACCGTCATTGTTTTCAATGGGGGGTGCTTAGGGAAGTTCTATTATGCTAAGATGTGGCTGCAAATAAGATGGAAAAAACATTAAGAGTTGTTTCCAAGCTTTCCCATCTAGAAATAAGTGACTCGTTTGAGTGAGCTAGTTGAAATCCTTTGAATTGACCTCAAATTAAGTGAATAAAGAACATGATTCTCTTATTTTTTCCCCTCTTTCCACATTGCAGTTGGCCTGTGTCTCTATCCCATCTTTAATCCTCTTGTGTTTCAGCTATATAAACTCATCAATAACTAGAAAATACATTATATTCCCTTCAATGTGATGAATTAAATAATTACTAACATATGAGTACAAGCATCCATGGAAAAATAACATTTCATCATATTCTTATTAACTAGTTTGAATTGGTAGGGGAGGATAATCTATGACTGACACTGAAATGACATATATATTTATGTCTATAATTATGATTGTTAATTGTGATAATAAAGATTTACAAGTAAATTGACATAATTACATCGAATTCCAATTATGTGGAGTCATTATTTTCATTTAGACAGCACATGAATTACTACAAAGTAAACATAGGCATTCATAGGTTGATAATAGGTTAGGTTGAGTAATTAGTGTACCCAAGTCTTAAAACTTGCATAGGAATCATTTTAATGAAATCACAACAATTTAATAACAACTGATATATGAACCTTGATAACCCTCAATGTCACATATAGGTTGCGACGACCTATTTTCTGTTCTAAACATTTAGTATTTAGTTGTTTAAGGAAGGGGAGCACCTATAAGAATCTAATATGAGGATTGTTGGAGTGATAAGGGATGCATTTCGGCCTACACACATAGTGGTGTATGTTGAAATAATGTAACTTCAAAGAATATTCTACTTGTACTTTACATTGTTATTATTCCTCCTTCGGGAGATGTCATTGATGTAAAAGGTCATGTAAAAGTCATGAGGTAAACCCTCCGTTGTAAGTTGGGTCAATATCACCCAAAAAAGAAGAATATAATTATTATTGTGAAGTTTACCTAGGTAGGTAGGACAACTTGTCAGTTATATAGGTCAGCCTAGTTAGGTAAAATGTCAGTTGGAAATATTGGTATAAATAGGGAAGTCTCCTCCCTCATTTATACACACTCACTCACACTTGTATTGCACAAGAGAGAGAAAGAAGGAGAGACAGGGAAGGAGGAGAACAAGTGTCTTTGGTGTTTTGGAACTTATGCTTGGGGTTTGGTATCTCACTTGATGAGACTTTGGTATTTGGTCATTGCATACTGGTCATCTATATTGAGGAAGTTTTTGTTGGGTTTTTCCCTTTAGGATTTCCCAGGGTAAATTCTTGTGTACCTTGTGATTGTGTTTCTTTTAGTGATCCTCTTTATGCCGTGTTGCAGCTGCAACTATTTTCCCAAATTTTTGAAATTTTGGACCCTCTTCTTAACATTTATCTTTCCTAAAATTGTTTGGGTCCATGAGCTCTGTTTTTGTTTCCCCTCTGCTACTTGTCTGGATTGTTTTGAGGTCAACTGTTTTCATGCTTTTCGAAAGATTGCTCATGACTGAAACTGTTTGAGCTGTGGAATTTGAAGATTGGATTTCAGATGTTGCCCGTTTGATCTGTGATTTCTTTCATTGTTATCGGAGGTTTATTTCATTGTTTTCACCGCTGTTTTGGAGGTGAAGCAGGCTTTTTCGTCGCTGCCCGGCCGAAAGTCTGTTGGAACTTAAAGTCTTAGTTTGGACGTCTGGAAGTCATTTAACCATGGATCAGAGCCATTCTTCCCTTCAGGGCCGCCATTGCGGAAGCTGAACGATGATATTTCGACTTACTTTGCGCTTTATGAAGCCGCTGTTTTAGAGATAAAACAAGTTTTGGGACCGCTGTACAACTTTAAGTTTTCCGAGTACTTAACGTTTCACGATTTTTTCTGGACCATATCGAAAGGTTTTATAACTTCGATCGTGGGTGGTAGTCTGATTGCCTTCCGCTATTACGGCTCTCGAGCGAACTAAATGTCCGCCTTATAACTGCTCCGCTCACCGATGTTTTATGTTGGTTTTCGCTGATATGTTTTATTTGCTGTGGAGTCCGTAGTCTTTCCGTCTTCCGCCATTGCGGTTGTGTTTTTCTCTAACTACCGGACGTTTATGTCGTTCCGTTCATCGACAAAGAACGTTTCCGCCTGATGCTTTAGTGTTAGTCTTACGGACGTCGATAGGCTTATTGGTCCTATGGAACTCGTTGTCCATCTGAAGCCCTCCGTTGTGGATGTGATTTAAACTATCCTCCCGATGCTTTAGTGTTTTTCCTGCCGGTGAGGGTTTTTCCCGCCTGTTTTGTGTGTGTTTTTTCCCTAGCTGATGGGTGGCAGAGGTTTCATTTTCTATCTTTTAAGGTCTTCACGAGGAGAACGCAGTGCTGGGCCTCATTTTGATGATCATCCTTATTGTTAGTATGGTTATGTTTGTTGCAGTCTGAATTAATGATGAATTTTATTTAACTACAGGCGGATTTAGGAGATTCTTCAGATTCCTGCTGCAAAGACGACATAGCTAGAAGACAAAGTAGAAGAAAGCTGGCCAAAAAGCGATAGACAGAAATACTCTAAGATCAATGGAATTTCTAAAGTGACAGATAAAGACAAAACGGAATTGTTAGCAACATGCGCCAGGCTTTGAAAGGTTCATCAGTTACTAAGTTGGTCTCGGTTTATGAAGTACTCATAAATCTTAATCCGAAATGTAATGCATTATGCGAATCATGAGCACTCACGAGAAGACAAAATTGTGAGACTAAGCATTTTGGGGAATCCCAAGAGCCATTCGTGGGCAACCCAACAGTTTGGTTCTTTTTGTATAAATATAGAATATTTAGATAAGCAAAGGGACTTTTTCCCAGTTAGATTAGTGAAGACATATTGTAAGAAGAACTATTTCCTTTTGCAATAGATAATTACAGTTTGCCTGTTGGAGAAAGCTTGGTGGAATGTTCAAATGTTATGCTATGGATTTGTTGAAGATGAACTATTTCGTTTTCAGCTTTGTGTCCATTAATTGTGAGATCGTTCTAACTCTTTGAATCTATGTTCTTGTATGAATGATCTCTGGTTTATTTTATGAAAATTTCCACTATGAGTAATGAATGTTGTTCATAAACAATTGGCTATCTGGTTGTTCAAATATCTTTAAATGTTCATGTGTTTTGAAAGAAGTATCAGCTATCTGTGATTTTTCATAATGTATGCACAAAATACATTACTCATTAATAAGTGATAATCTTGCTCCCTAGGGATACGTTAGGTAGTTAGTTTTAATTTCTTGCTGTGTGCGTGATTCAGAGGCAAGAGAGTCTAAGACGAGAGGTAAGAACCTGCACATCACATTGTGACCGCTTCTTGTTTTCTTAATCAATCTGCATTTTAGATAGGCACTTGCATGTCATACTTAAAACCAAAAAATACAAAAATATACACGGTGGACCGGGCCGCGACCAGTAAAACCTTTTATTTTTGTTACTTGACCTACGGTAGCCGAACCGCAAACCGGACGGATTCCCTACACCAAATAGTCACAGGCTAGTTGGGAACGTTGACTGGGGAGAATCCCTTGCTGTTGTTGCCTGCAAATTTCTAGGCCTCAATAGTTTCTGGCGCTAGAAGGAGGGCCGCCAGTGCATGGCTGGCTGAGGAAACCCGTTTTCTCGAGATTATTCCACCAGTGACAATTCACAAAGCAGTTTGTTTTCTAATCCAATTCCTGAAGAGAAGGGTAGAGAGCACTTGTATTTTGTCAATATTCCATGAAGATGGGTAACACTTTTTGGCCAAATTTGGCGATGAAAACCTGATTTTTTACTCATGTGCTAGATAGAAGCCCTCAAAACGCATATATGCCATGTGAATTTTGACTTGCAGTAAAAAAACAAATTGTAGAATATTATGTTGGCTTCATAGTGATATTTTTTTAAAAATATTCCAATGTCATTTAATGTGTGAATTTTTGCATTTAATGAACTGTGTGACCTTAAAAATTTGAAGAAGCTAATAAGTGGCTCGTGTCCACGTAGAGTAATTCAATCTTGCATTAATAATTTAAAAAAATATATATATATGAGCATGATCAACATAAAATGCAGTGTGATGTGCATATTTTTTTGTTAATTTTTTTCGCATTATACAATTATTTATTATTTTTCGAAAGTGACCACATTCGATTTCAACATCGTTTTAAACACATATTTGTCCATGTAAAGCAATTTTTTCTATTTTTTCAAAAATTGAAAAACCAAAGATACTGTTTTGAAGAGGACACGTCGATATGTGATGTGTGCATTTTTAAGAATTTTTTGGCTGTGTATTTTTAACTCTGCAGATTTTTCTTTGAGCTTCTTCGAAGTTGCAGTGTGGTTTTCTAAGTATAAGTTTTAGAAGTAATTAAAAAATAAATTTCATATGAATGCCAAAATGCGTGTATGATACCTCAATGGATAGAAGATTCGTTGGTGAATTTATCGGTATCAACTCCACTTAGTTATGTGCTAGGAATGGCAGGGTGTACACCTCTGCAAGGCACAATTTTTTTTTCATTTGTTTGAATGTGGGCTAAGTCTATTTTATTAAGGCCTCGACAGAGGTATGAACCTCGACCGAGGTATTTAAATACCTCGGTCGAGGTCTTAACGAAACCTAGACCGAGGGTTTAACAAACCCTCGGTCGAGGTTTCATCAAGGGTTTGTAAATCCCTCGACCGAGTTAATACCTCGACCGAGGTATTTATTAACCCTCGGTCGAGGTTTTAATACCTCGACTGAGGGTTAAGAAATACCTCGGTTGAGGGCTGAACAAAACCTCGGTCGAGGGCTTGATAAAACCTCGATCGAGATATTAAGACCTCAGTTGAGGGTTTAACAAGCCCTCGACCGAGGTGCGTTTTTCTGTTTTTGCCGAAATGCGCTTGCCAAAAAGTGTTACCCAGGTCCGCGGATTCACCCAATAACGAAGTTGTTAATGATCTAAGAAGACACACTAAGGCATACGTGAAGAATATTGGAGGATTACCAATTGTCCCTGACTTGCCCAGAAGAGAATATAAAAAGAGAGACCGTCCTATATTGGAAGACTCAGTGTTGGTTGGAGATTTGGAAGAACTGGTAGAAATAGCCTTACAAGAGGTGGTTTAGCCTTTAAATCAAGTGGGCCCAAATACACCTTACTGTTCACCTATTCACACTCCTGTTCATTCACCACCTCACTCTCCACCCAGACTCATGGCAGGCGTAAATGCAAATCAGCCTCCCAACCCACCAAATCCACCACCTGCTTGGAAAGCCAGATCACACTTGAAATTAACACCTCCATTGCACGACTTACCTCAAGCCTTTGAGAAGATGTTACCCAAGTTTGATCCAAATGAGAAGATGCTAGTAGATGACCATTTACAAATTTTTTATTTGGTAGTAGAAGGATTAAGGGCTCGGGAGCATGAGGATGTAGTTTGTAGACTTTTCCCACACACCCTTAAAGGAGCAGCAACATCATGGTATTTCGGTTTGCCTACAAAATCTATCCTAGACTAGGATACTTTTGAAAGTATTTTTAGAAGCAAGTATGCAGCCCAAAAGACACATGCAGCTCTCATGAAAGGATTGTGCGCCTTAAAGAAAGAAAGAAAAGAGAAGGTGCATAGTTGCACCCAAAGATTCACGGCCTATCTTAAGAATTTTTCTGAAGCTGACAAACCCTCGGATAAGGTCCTGATTGAATATTATACCTCAGCTCTGGGACTCGAGTTGCCCATGTTTGCCAAAATGAAGTCCAAACCTACGCTAGCGGAAACTTATGAAGAAGCGGAGAAGGTAGAGGCTGAAAAAGAAAGCATCGAGGATTATCCTGAATAGTCAGGAGAAAAAAATGTTGGGAGGAAAACTTTGTTATTTACTAAGCCTAAGGAGGAGCAATTATCACATTTCGAGGGAATGCCAAAAATGATGCAGAAGCTCTCTAACAGAATCATAGAATTGGAAAAGAACAAGGAAGCCCAAAAGTTCTCTAAACCTTATTACAAGGAAAGGGAAGAAAACAATCAATCCCAAACCCCTCCGCATAGCCCTGCATCTATGAACTTAACGGAGGTAGGAATGGATAACTTTTGCACTTTCCACCAACAACCCCATTCTGAAAAGAATTGTCCTCAATGGATAAATTCAATGACATTGGTTATGAATCAACTGTTGGATTCCAAATTAACAGAAGATAAAGATGAAGAAGGGAAAGACAACAATAAATCAACAGAAAAACAGGAGGATGAGGCCATGATTTTATGGGATTGTGTTTCGTTGTTTGATGCCTATGAAGAAAAGGATCTGAGACGCGAGGGCATCCTGGAAACAAACGTAGCTATGAGAAGCCAGGGGTTGCTTAAAGAAAACAGTCTTCTGCTCCCGAAGATCAAAAGACTTCAAAAGAATGTTAAGAAATTTCAAAACAACTCCTCAACTAATAAAATTCCGGAATTGACCATCACCAGTCAAAATCCTAGACAAACCAACATGTTTACTAAGCCCAATGAAGAAAAAATAAAAAAATGTTAAATTGAAGCTCACATAACATCAGATGGATTATGACATTGTGGAGGATATCAAAAAGGAAAGGGAAAATATCTCATTATTTGAAATGTGCAATGTGCCGCAGCAGAAAGAAAAGCTATTGAAAGCACTTGAAGTCTTAGAGGAGAGGCTGGCTACTGACAATAAGCCCCAGGAAGAAAAAATTGGTGAAGCAAGTATGGGAGGTAAGCCTAAAAGAAAGAATCCACCTTTCTCCTCACTTTTGAAATTTTCAACCACAACATACATAACTGCCTGGTAGATTCGGGGGCATCAGTCAACGTCATGCCACTGTCGGTCTGCAAAAAGATAAATGGGAAACCTAAACCATCTACCTGGAGTGTCGTTCAGTTGGATAGAATGAACGTGAAATTAATTGGGGAAATGGAGGATGTTCTCGTTCGTTTATCTTCGAATGATAAGGTGTGTCAATTCATTGATATTGTGGTGGCTAACATACCAGAAGCTTATGGGCTTGTTTTGAGTAGGGATTGGTCGACAAAGCTGAATGGATATTTTGCCTCGGATTGGTCACATATGTGGCTACCATATAAAGGAAGCCCAATTCAAATTAAATATTTGAAGGAGCCTCACATGAAACACAATGTTACTCAATTCGAGGGTAAAAATGAACCAGTGGACTCTGTTTTGGGAAACTACTTTATTGACTTGAACCAGGAAACTATCAAGCGGAAGAAGCCAACGATTCATCAGATGCTCAGCCTAATCTCCTTCGGTTTTCACAAGCTGATGAAATTGATTGTAAAATATTAGACTTAGCAGTAGAAGTAGATGTTAATTCTCGCACAGTAGTTAGCAATTTTTGGACACTTTTATTTGATGGTTCTAAAACTTTAGAAGGGTCGGGAGCCGGCTCTGTCCTGATTGACCCTAGGAAAAAAAAACATTTTGTTGCATGTAGGTTAGAGTTTGAATGTACCAATAACACAACTGAATATGAGGCATTAGTTCAGGGAATAAGGAAAGCAATTGAATTAAAGGTAAAAAATTTGAAGGTGTTTGGGGACTCCAAAATAATTGTAAAGCAAATTCGTAATCAAATACATTGCATCTCTCCTCATTTAAAAGCTTATCAAAATGAAGTACGAGACTTACTTAAAAGTTTTAATGCATTTAACATTGTATCGATTCCAAGACTTAAGAATGCAGTGGCTGACTTGTTGGCCACCTCAGCTGCGAGGCTTGTGCCTTCTAATAATCGGTGCTCTGTTGAATTGCTTTTCAGGCCTTCAGTTCCAGACATGATAACCAATCTACGAGTGTTCGATGATGATCAGCAGATTATAGAATGCTTGAAAAATGACGAGACTTTCAAAGGGGCCATTATTGATGATGAGGAACATTAATCCGAGTTCAAATTCGATAACTTCATTCCTAAAGGAGTCAGGACTTTAGAACGAATGTTTGATTTAAACGAGAAATTTCAAAAACCAGCGAATGTGAAGACTCACAGCTCGTCTCTACAGTTCGAGTTAATTAATTTGGGGACTGAAATGGAGCCCAAATATGTGAGTTTGGGAAAATGTTGTTCCCCAGGTGAAAGGAATAAGTTTATTAGTCTTTTCAAACAATACAAAGATGTTTTTGCCTGGATGTATGAAGATATGAAGACATATGACACCAATATTATCCAGCATGTTATCCCCATCAGATCTGGAATCAAATCGTATCAGCAGCCTTTAAGGAAAATGCATCCAAAATTAGAACCTTTAATCCAGAGTGAAGTCAAGAAACTATTGGATGCTAGGATTATCTTCAAGGTTAGACACTCGGAATGGGTGTCAAATCTAGTTCCGGCAAGGAAGAAATCCAGAGAAATCAGGCTATGTGTGGATTTCAGAAACTTAAATCGCGCTTCAGATAAAGACAATTACCCTGTTCCACCCATGGAGCAGATATTGCAAATGGTTTCGGGTTCTGAACTATTGTCTTTATTAGATGGATTCTCAGGCTATAATCAAGTATTAGTAGCTGAAGAAGACAGACTTAAAACGACGTTCAGAACCAGGTGGGGAACTTTTGCTTACAGAAGGATGCCCTTTGGACTCATAAACTCTGGAGCTACTTTCCAGAGGGCTATGGACATAGATTTTCGCAGTCTGTTTGGCCACAGTGCTGTAGTATACCTCGATGACATCACGATATTTTCAAAGAAAAGAGAGGAACACACATTTCATCTAAAGCAGATTTTTGAACGCTGCCGAAAATATGGTATCTCACTAAACCCCAAGAAGTGCGTGTTTGCTGTTATAGAAGGTAAGTTGTTGGTTCACATGGTTTCTAAGAAGGGGATCTCCATAGACACAGAAAGGATCAAATCCATCGAACAGATCCCCGTACCCCATAATAAAAAGGGCATGCAGTCATTTATGGGGACAATAAACTTTGTGCGAAGGTTTGTCCCAGATTTCACGCAAATTGTTAAACCTCTGCAGCAAATGGTAAAGAAAAGTGTACAATTCAAATGGACTGATGTAGAGAAGAACACATTTAGCAAAATCAAAACAGTTGTTGCGCATGCACCCTCCCTCAAAAGTTCAGATTTTGAGAAAGATTTTATTTTGTATACTTTCGCATCTGATGACTCAGTAGCAGCTGTGCTTACCCAGAAGGAAGATGGGGGAGATGAGTTCCCCATATCATTTATGAGCACTGGTCTGTAGGGGGTCGAATTGAAGTACCCAGCTGTGGATAAACAAGCCTACGCAGTGTTCAAAGCGGTGAAACAATTCAGGCCATACATACTAAAGAACCGGACAAAGGTAATCGTTCCACACCCAGCTGTGAGGTCTCTTTTCGTACAAAAGGAGTTGGGAGAAAGAAGAGGCAACTGGGTAACAACTCTACAAGAGTATGACCTAGAATTTAAGCCAACTTCTATAGTCAAAGGGCAAGGATTGGAAAATGAAGAACATGACTGGGAAGACGAAGTTGAGTTGCATTTGATGGATGTATGTCCTCTTTTCATGGCTCCAGACTCCTGGTATCGGGACCTTGTGCATTACCTTCAGGTGGGATTATTACCGGAACATTGGAATTCTAAGCAAAGAAGAGCATTACGTCTTAAATCAGCCTCATATCAGATTGTTGAAGGAATATTATTCAGAAAGAATTATGATGGAGTTCTTCTTAGATGCTTAGAGAGAAGATGCGAAAAAGGTAATGATAGATTTACATGATGGGCCTGCTGAAGGACACTTCTCTGGAGATACTACAACTAATAAAATTCTCAGAGCTGGATACTATTGGCCCACACTGTTCAAATATGCACATACCCATGTCAGAAAATGCGACATCTGCCAAAGGTGTGGTGGAAGACAAGTTAAAGCAGTAGGACCATTAAAGCCTGTTATGATAACAGAACCTTTTGAGCAGTGGGGGATGGACATCATTGGAGAGATACAACCAAATTATTCTTTGCAACAAAAATATATTCTGACAGCAACCGACTACTTCACTCGTTGGGTTGAAGCCGTTCCATTGCATAAAGTAAATGAAGATGCGGTCATAGACTTCTTGCAAGATCATATTATGACCAGGTTTGGAGTTCCAATTTCTTTAGTTTTCGATAATGCTACTTGCGTTTCCTTGATTAAATTAACTGCATTTTCTCATGAAATGGGAATTAAGTTGCATTACTTTGCAAATTACTATCCTCAGGGAAATGGCTTGGCTGAATCTACGAACAAGAATTTGATTAGGATTTTAAAAAAGAAGGTGATAGAAAATCAGAGGAGTTGGCACTCAGCATTACCAAATGCTCTTTGGGCTGATAGGGTCACCCCCAAGACTTCGTTAGGTGTGTCCTTGTATACCCTTGTTTATGGAAAAGAGGCCATTCTCCCCCCCAATATCATGCTACCCTCTTCCATAATCGCCCAAGAATCGAGAGGATCAAATAATGAAGTTTTGCAAATGAGGATACATAATCTTTTGAAGGCAGAAGAGTCTAGAGCCAAGGCCAGAGAACATTTTAAACAACAACAGGAAGTAGTAAAGAGATGGTTTGATAAACACAAAGCTGGAACAAAAGAATTTGAGGTGGGAGACTTGGTTCTCAAGTGGGATCATCCCCATGATGAGAAAGGAAAAAACACAAAATTCCAACAGCTATGGTAGGCCCTTTCCAGATTGCTGCGAAGCTTGGCCCCTCAACCTATAAATTGCAGGACCTATAGGGGTGGGAAGAGAACTTACCAGTAAATGGTTTAGTTCTCAAACCTTATTTTTCCTGAGTTTGTTTTGTTTTTTTATTATCTTGTACATAAATATTTTGATTTGGCTGTTTATTTTGATTTTTTTTATTTCTGTTTTGTTGTAGTTAGATCTTGATTGATTTCGGTAAGCAAGAGGCAAAATTTTGGTTGCATGGAGTGTATCAGAATTCTGGAGTAATTAAAGTCCTTTAGTGTAAGATTGTGTACTATTGTTTTATCCAAAAGATTTTCTTCTAGTTTAGTAGTTTTCCTGAATGGCTATGAACACATTGAAGTCCTATGGAATACTTGTAAAATAAACCAGGATCAAAAGGTCTGGAATACTATTTCGGGGCTCCATCCATCTCACATTTAAAATGTCCTAGGGAGTGACAGCAAATGACCCACTGAAAGGAAGCAAGGTAAACATTATATTATATATAAATGATCCCATGTCAAGAATTGAAAGCCAAAAGGCAGATAAGAGTCAAAAACTCCTATAAAAGCGTTATGTATCGAAACAAAGTACTGAACCATATAAGTATCAAAATTTCCAAAGTTCTTCTTCGTCCGTGAGCTGAAAGTTAAATACATCTCTCACACAAAAGGACACTATGGATAGATTAGCCTGAATAAAAAATTTCAAAAAGAAAGGCATGTAGGAGGACTCATATGCAAAGAACAAAAGTTCAAAAGCACAAAAAGTGCAAAATGACATGGGAATGAGGAACAAATGAATATTTCTGTTTACCATATGTTACAATCCGTGGTGTGCAAGCTGGAAGCTACCCGAAGACAGAAGTAATAAATGAAACTCATCTCCTGGCCTCGAAAGCGTTATCTCGACTTGGAAATCTTGGTTTCCTTTCTCCTAAATTGGACTATGATCAATGATTAAAAGTACATATATTTGCCATTTGGGAAATCCAGACATCTAGAAGAATTCAACATGTTGGTTCTATTGTTAAAACAGTCTGATACTTAAGAAATAAATTGTCCAGAGATCTGGGTTCACTAGGTAGTCACCAATTGTTACAGCTGCAACTGTTTTCCCAAATTTTTGAAATTTTGGACCCTCTTCTTAACGTTTATCTTGCCCCAAATTGTTTGGATCCATGAGCTCTGTTTTTGTTTCCCCTCTGCTACTTGTCTGGATTGTTTTGAGGTCAACTGTTTTCATGCTTTTCGAAAAATTGCTCATGACTGAAACTGTTTGAGCTGTGGAATTTGAAGATTGGATTTCAGATGTTGCTCATTTGATCTGTGATTTCTTTCGTTGTTATCGGAGGTTTATTTCATTGTTTTCGCCACTGTTTTGGAGGTGAAGAAGGCTTTTTTGTCGCTGCCTGGCTGAAAGTCTGTTGGAACTTAACATCTTAGTTTGGACATTCGGAAGTCATTTAACCATGCATCGGAGCCATTCTTCCCTTCGGGGCCACTGTTGCGGAAGCTAAACAATGATATTTCGACTTACTTTGCGCTTTATGAAGCCGCCGTTTTAGAGATAAAACAAGTTTTGGGACCGCTGTACAACTTTAAGTTTTTCAAGTACTTAACGTTTCACGATTTTTTCTGCGCCATATCAGAAGGTTTTATAACTTCGATCGCGGGTGGTAGTCTGATTGCCTTCTGCTATTACGGCTCCTGAGCGAACTAAATGTCTGCCTTATAACTGCGCCGCTCGTCGATGTTTTATGTTGGTTTTCGTCGATATGTTTTATTTTCCGCGGAGTCTGTAGTCTTTCTGTCTTCCGCCATTGTGGCTGCGTTTTTCTCTAACCGCCCGATGTGTATGTCGTTCCGTTCATCGACAAAAAAAGTTTTCGCCCGATGCTTTAGTGTTAGTATTTTGGACGCCGATAGGCTTATTGGTCCTGTGGAACTCGTTGTCCGTCTGAAGCCCTCTGTTGCGGATGTGATTTAAACTATCCTCTCGATGCTTTAGTGCTTTTCCCGCCTGTTCTGTGTGTGTTTTTTCCCTAGCGCATGGGTGGCGGAGGTTTTTGTTTTCTATCTTTTAATGTCTTCACGATGAGAACGCAGTGCTGGGCCTCATTTTGATGATCATCCTTATTGTTAGTATGGTTATGTTTGTTGCAGTCCGAATTAATGATGAATTTTGTTTAACTGCAGGCGGATTTAGGAGATTCTTCAGATTCCTGCTGCAAATACGACATAGCTAGAAGACAAAGCAGAAGAAAGCTGGCCGAAAAGTGATAGGCAGAAATACTCTAAGATCAATGGAATTTCTAAAGGGACAGATAAAGACAAAACATAATTGTTAGCAACAGGGGCTAGGATTTGAAAGGTTCATCAGTTACTAAGTTGGTCCCGGTTTATGAAGTACTCATAAATCTTAATCCAAAATGTAATGCATTATGCGAATCATGAGCACTCACGAGAAGACAAAATTGTGAGACTAAACGTTTTGGGGAAGCCCAAGAGCCATTCGTGGGCAGCCCAATAGTTTGGTTCTTTTTGTATAAATATAGAAGATTTAGATAAGCAAAGGGACTTTTTCCCAGTTACATTAGTGAAGACATATTGTAAGAAGAACTATTTCCTTTTGCAATAGATAATTACAGTTTGCCTGTTGGAGACATCTTGGTGGAATGTTCAAATGTTATGCTATGGATTTGTTGAAGAGGAACTATTTCGTTTTCAGCTTTGTGTCCATTAACTGCGAGATCGTTCTAACTCTTTGAACCTATGTTCTTGTACGAATGATCTCTGGTTTATTTTATGAAAATTTCCACTATGAGTAATGAATGTTGTTCACAAACAATTGGCTATCTGGTTGTTCAAATATCTTTAAATGTTCATGTGTTTTGAAAGAAGTATCAACTATCTGTGATTTTTCATAATGCATGCACAAAATACATTACTCATTAATAAGTGATAATCTTGCTCCTTGGGGATAGGTTAGGTAGTTAGTTTTAATTTCTTGCTGTGTGTGTGATTCAGAGGCAAGAGAGTCTAAGACGAGAGGTAAGAACCTGTGCATCACATTGTGACCGCTCCTTGTTTTCTTAATCAATCTGCATTTTAGATAGGCACTTGCATGTCATACCTAAAACCAAAAAATACAAAAATATACACGGTGGACTAGGCTGCGACCGGTAAAACCTTTGATTTTTGTTACTTGACCTATGGTAGCCGGACCACAAACCGGACGAATTCCCTACACCAAACAGTCACATGCTAGTTGGGAACGTTGACTGGGGAGAATCCCTTGCTGTTGTTGCCTGCGAATTTCCAGGCCTCAACATGCCGTTATTATGAAAATGTATTAAATGATAATCAAGTTAGGACTAAAGAAATGGAAGCATAGAAAACTTAACATGGTATAAGAGCTGTCCTGAAAAGAGCATCTTTCATGAGGTAAATATCTCTCTCTTTCTCTAAACAAGAAAATTAGGGTTTTCTACTAAAGTGGAATTTTTGAGTGCAAGTGACATAGGGAAGTGTGCCTATCCTAGGTGCATATTTTTGCAGCAAGATCGAAGTTTTTCAGTGGACATATCCTCCAAAATGACAAGCCCTAGTTTGGCTTGGAACTAGAAATCCAGAAAACTAGAAACAAAACTAGAAACTGCAGTTGAAACAATAAAATATGTTTTTTAGAAAAACAACCAACATAAATAAGATAAAAACTCCATGAATGGATAATAATAATATAATTTATAAATATGCGATGATGATTTACATTTATAAGGGTTGGACTTATATAATTCCATTCATTACTTTCCAATGTAAAGTCATGACTCTTTAACCCTACAACTAAGTGTTAACCACACAATGTACTAACCGTTTGCTGGTTGATGTATACAGATGTTAAAGGACATGGAAAGGGAGGGCTACCACTGTAAAGGGAAACCCTAAAATATGTTTTTTAGGATGTCACATAGGAGTAGCAATTAAAGTGCTTCTACATGTTTTTCAAATATGTTTTTCATTCCCATGTCTCATAAACTCCGTGGAATATTGTTATCATAAAAAAAACAAAAAAATATAGCTAGACAAAACCAAGATAAGTGTCGACCAATAATAGGAATAATCCCCCAATATCCATTCCAAAAGGATGCTTATCTTTTGGATCTTCCCCCCATTCACTAATCACAAGATCGTCAACTGGGGTGGGTGCAAGTTCACATTCCTCATTGTCCTACTTTGACTACATTATGGAAATGGATAACATGAGTGTTATACACCTGAATGGCACCTCTCCGTCCAAGTGCCGACATCCCTCATGTTGGCACACAAAAGGACATCTATGGATAAAGGTTTGCCCAATACACTATAGATTGGTTTACTATACAATACATTCCTCCTCCATACAGCTGGTTACTTTGCATTTTGCTATGTTAAGTTGTATCCGCGACTTGCAACAACCGACACTCGCGAATGATCCGCGAGTTGCATATATGGAGAGTCTCAAATACAACTTAACATAGAAAAATGGCAAAGTAACCAGCTGGATGGAGGAGGAATGTATTGTATAGTAAACCAATGTATAGTGTATTGGGCAAACCTCTATCCATAGATGTCCTTTTGTGTGCCAACATGAGGGATGTCGGCACTCGGATGGAGAGGTGCCATTCAGGTGTATAACAATGAGTAAAAGGAACTTGTCATTGTTAATGGTGGCCAATGATGGTGTTCATGACTATGATGTTCTCTACATTGTTGATCCGAATGGCTAACATTATTGCATGATCCATTGTCAAACCCCATGGAAATGACTTGAACTAAGGAAACTTTGAACATCTGAAGGGACTTGACATAGTGTAAGGATCTATCCTCTGAAGATGTCCTTACTTAAGCTCTACCTCGCTTTCCTTTGTATTCAATTTTCTAGGTTTGTGAATATCAATTCCCCATCAATATAGGGAAATATGGATCAATTCATAGCTTTTTTAAAAGAAAATCAATTAGTCTTTTCCAAATAAAATACAAAAATTATTTTCTAACAAGTTTTCATGTAGCATCAAATGTGGTGGTCCATGGGAGACTATTGCAATGAATAGTAGACTTCTAGGGAATAATTGTGGGAATAAACTTACAACACAAGGGCAAGGTCCATTCTATGTTTTTGAGTCTCTTCCTTGTGAACAAAGAGGCTATTGGATTGCGTCACTCCCAAATAGTATAGTGTTGGTCAAGAGTTAAGTTTTCCAAAATCAAGGATCAAGAAAAAAAATATTTCTCCAATTCAATGTAAAACAATACAATGTATCACTACAGTACAATAAAATTATGTAATTTATGTGGAAAAAAAACCATACCTCAATATCCTTCATGTCTAGCATGTCTCGAAAACAATGACCTACAATAACCATTAAAGAACTAAAAACAATAAAATAGTAAAACCATATATATATATATAACAGTAGCAATATATATCAGATCTCAACCAATTATAAACTCAACAACAGATATTAGGGAAGACCTTCCTTATCCTCAGAAAAAAAATGCTTCTAAACGGACTTCAACCTCTTAGCGTTAAGTTACTTCCACAAGACTCAACTAGAACACCATACCTGTGAAAGGATAGAACCCAAAATTGGAAAAGACCCTAAAATAGATCATCCAACACTCACAAATAAAAAACAGTAGTAGCACAATAGTACAACCAACTCACAATAAAAACTTTAGCAAAGTACTCCAAGAAAGTCATATAAGGTAGCACTATGGTGGATGGCACCTAAGGAGGGATATTAAGGTCAATACAAGGGTGGATAACAATCATAAGGCATCACGCTAGTCATCAATGAGCTGGACATCAACATTTAAGGGTTGTATAGCACAACGTTACCATGGAAGGGTCAATCACGATTCACCACGAGGCTAAACATCACATACAAGTAAACATGCAATTTAACGTAACATAACAAGGCAACATGACGTCATACTAGGCTGATGCACATCAAGTCAACGTGAGGGTAGGTTACCAAACCTTCTCAACTGTATGTGGTCATATGCCTCATGTGTCTCATGGAAAGAGTGGAAGATCATAATCATTTGGATAAGGAAGCTCACGTGGTCATCTTATCTTCCTCAGGTTAACACAACAAGGGGTGGATAACCCCTTGAGGATAACCTTAGTCCTCAGAATATGTCACACATATTCAAAAGTAAGCTATTGAACAAAGTGAACAAACATTTCACATATAAATTTGTAAAAGAAAAAATATAGGCATATTAATTGTTTTAATAAACACAATACTATCAAACAGAGAGTTGCAATAATCATTAAAGTTCTGAAAAGAAAAACAGTAATAACATTAGCAATATATATCGGATCTAAGTTGTTAATGAAAGACAAAAATTCTGAAATAACAATAACATGGATATATTATATCTAAATCAATTATAAATGACATGGTCATCTCATATTCCTCATATTAATTCACGAAGGGGTGGCGAACTCCTTAAGGATAACCATAGCCCTTGAAATATGTCACACATAATCATAAATATGAACTAAGCAATAACGTTCACATTATAAACCTCAATTCTAAAATATGATCATGCACTGACTAAATCAAGATCTTGTAACAAAACTCTAAATATTTCATGTTTTTACTTAGTCAAATACAAATCTTAAATGTATACAAATACATTTTGTTTTGTTTTGTTTTTTTTTAATAAATTCCTAGATGGGGACATCATCTTCGTTGTGGTGACCCATTGTAGTTGTTGAGCCCTCTCTTTCTGTTGATTGTGTGGGCATGCGCTCCCATACCATACTTTTGGTACGTCGATAAGCAAGGCATGGAGGTTGCTGGAGAGGGGCAACATATGCAAAAACCAAGTCATTTATATAGATATAATAAATGCATAGTTATTGTTGAGATATGTATTTCATTATTTCAAATATCATTATAATGGTCTTTACCTCAAACATAACTATTTTATCGAAATCTAAGGAGGAAATTTATTGTTTATGACGAAAACATGCCATACTGAGTAAGTAGAACAAAGCTCTCCAAATTAATTGAAACCATCAGCCGCAAATGGAAGTCTAACATTACGAGGTTCGTCTTTAAAAAATGGCTATTTTTCTTCGATGTTCCTCAATGCAGAACCATCTGCAGGCATTCAAAGAACAACATCTTCACTTCTGTTCTTTGCATGGTAATCCATAAAATGTGCTATACTTTGGCACCTGAATAGTAGTTGGAAACGTGAAATTATGAGAATATAACGAAGAACTTTGCGAGGCACCTTTTTTGTTATTTGATCCATTCGAATCTACTAATTTCACATTGTGGGAATTTGTTTTTGATGCATATTGTCCATAATATATAATATATTCATTAGGACATGCATCAATTGCTTGATACTCCATTCCAATTTATTTGATAATCAAGAATACCTCTCGACATGTGCGTGGTAAATTATTTGATGGTGGTAATAGAAATTCACCCAACAATTTGCAACATTGACAAAAAATGAAATATAAACAATATAATTCATAAATATTCCATATCCCTAATTTACGAATTAATTAACACTAAAAATAGAGGAAAAAAGTCAACTTTAAATACCTTAGGATCTGTGTGAAACAAGTGTTTGATAAACCATTCAAAACCTTCAAGTTCACCAACAACAATATAGCAGATAGAATATTTGTTGTTGAGCCTTCATAAAGAGGTTCTTGAGATTTCTTGAGTAAGGGAACATCATGAATATCATAGAGGTTGTCCTCATGATCCAATGGAGCAAATGTTTCTTGGAGAAATCTATTTATTCCATCTTCGCCATTTGTATCAATAACATCATATTCATCCATAGGATCATTAATAACTTGATATTCAATATTCTGATCTCCATGTTCCTCACCTTTTAAAGTATATTTCTATTGTTATGTGGCAAATATCTCTTTGGAGGTCGACATTTAGGGGGGATCGTCTTTGTATTTACAAACAATGTAATAACATTAGTGTATAATATACAACACATATATTTAAAATGATAAATTTTTTGTGAATACATAATCAGTAATATTACAATAAGTACATTATGTAATGAATAACGTCTTACCAAGGGATGATATTCATACCCCCCTTCAGCATGCCCCTTCTTCTTACAATGTTTTTCAACTATTGTTCATAAAACCCTTCTCATTTGTAAACCCCTGTAATCATTGCAAAGGAAATAACACTTTCCATCACCCTTCGCCTCCAATGCTGCCTTAAACTCAACATACCTCTAATTATTTTCTTCCTAAGTATATTTATTTGACATTCTAATACTTATAAGAACCAAAAAACTCAATCAATATATAAGTAAATTGAATACAATATATATATATATATATATTAAAGGAGACAGGAAATTAAAGGATGTGACACGGAAAGTGAAAAACCTAATTAGTAAATGTCCCTCCATGGTATTTAAAAATAGATATTCATGTGTATCTATCAAATTCTAAGTGACAAATATATATAGCCATTAGTATTGAGGAGAAAATATTGAATATTCGACTCAGTTTATGTATGACCCTACACATTAAAGGAGACCAATAATTTAAAAATACTAACCTGGAAATTGAACAATATCACAATTTCGATGTGTTAAACCAGTACCCGACTCTTCAAATCACAAATCGAACAATCAGCATAAAATTGGTTACAACTATAGCTAATACTTTGTTGAAATATGTCTTAAGAACATGTATTCATAGATAAATGATCATGACGGTTCTGACAAAAATTCACAACGATCAAATTTCAACAATAACAAAAAGTCAATGTTCATTACTATGATGAACATTTATGTTTTGGCCCTTGATAGTGATGAACTATGTGATTTCGTCACTATTCCAATGAACTACATTTGCTATAACGATGATTATCAAGGGACATAACTTTTTTTTTCAAAGTTTTTATCTGTTTATCCACAAAATTTTTGATTTTAACTTATTCGTGGAACTTTTTAGCCATATGTAATAGTGGGAAAAACCACCTAAAAATAAGCAGGAAAATCAGGGACAAGCTTTCATACTAAGAGGACAAATTTATTCTTGAGTAAAAACTTGTGAAAATGTTTCTGCAATCTACATCTCTGTGGAGTAGTAATGTAGAGTGATGTTTCTTGTGTGCACTAGTTTCCCGGGCTTGTGCATGTGAAATTTTCCATATTCTTCCAATTTGATGATAGATAGGAGAAGGCATGTTTCTTTGTCTCTTATTTCTGGAGGGAGAGTGACATTATCCAACTTGTTCTTCAGTGAGCGTAATTGTTGATCAGACCTTACCATCATGTAGCATCTCTCTAGGATTTGTTGCACCTCTATGAAATAAGTAATTTTTCTTGACATAGCGCAAGGATTTCTTTTTGAAACTGGGATATTGTTCTCTTCATGTCAGATGGCTCACCAGTCATGTTCCCAGTTGCCTTAATAACCTTTTGAGCCCACTTAGGCCTAGGATTGGAAGTAGGGACTGGATCTGGATCACTGTGAACTTCATATTCAATTTCATAAACTGATTCAACTTTGTCCTTTGCTTCAGATTCTGAATCTGAAACATTAATGGAAACATTATCATATGCAAAAGGCTTAGGTAGAATGGTTTTACCTTCCTTTTCAAATAGCAGTCGATATTGCACTGAATTTGAGTATGGAAGAAAATGTGAGAATTTATCTGCCTTAGAGGCATGGTTTGCAACACCTTTCACTATAAGCTTCCCAGTTGAGATATCTGATATCTCCACCTACTTAGGACCAAATACAACTCACTTTGGTGAGACCGTATGAGTCATATGGTATACAGATAACAAAGTTGCAGCTAAGGAAGGAACATTGGGTACATTTTTGAACCCTCCATGCTTTAACTTGATTGAGCCCTTTCCTTCATCTTGAATTTGTGTGTCATCACCCATGTGAATACTCAGACCATCAATAGGTTGTAATGAAGAGAATGATTCTCTAGATGCAACCATATGATTGGATGCTCCTGAATCAATGAGGAATGCATGTTATTTTGAACAACTAGCCTTCAATGCATGGAAACTGTCATGATGATATCCGGTCTTGTCTCTAGAGTCGACCTTCCTTGCACCTTTAGGGAGGGAAATATTGTGCTGCTCAAGGAGTTTTGTCATTTGATCTATGGTCTTCTTTATACAATATTTCTCTGTATGGTTTCCTTTCTTATAGTAGGAACACTTTCCCTTGTGAGACCTTTGATGTTTGTCCTTCCTAGAGCCCGAGGTTTCATCTGATGCATTAAAATCCTCTTTAGGTTCAAATTCAGTGTTCCTTTTCTCTTTTCCTTTCTACATCCTCCTTGCTTGCACAGTCCATGTCTCACTAGCTAAGAGAGCTTGATTTAGAGAGGTTCTGAAAGCTCCCATCTGTATCAACTTGTCTTTTTCCTGTATTAGATACTCTATGAAGGCATCAAGGGATGGTATTCACCAATTAAGAGTAGTTAGTCCACTAGAGTGAAAGGTAGATACAAACACTGAGAAATATGGGCCAAGTTTTCTCAATATGGAGAACACCAATTACGCATCCTTCTTCTCAATCCCACATTGCTTGCATTGCATGACCAATGATTTGAATCTTGAGAAAAAATGCTGTACAGTTTTGAAGTTACTGGGATGCAGTGCTACCAGCTCATTCTCCAAGATATGGCCCCTCATCTCATCCCGTTTTCCAAACAAGGATCCGAGCTTATCCCATAATTCTTTTGGAGTCTTGAGTCCATCAAGATGGAAAAACAACTCCATGGATATGTGGATGAACATGAAGCCAAAATATTCATCAAGATTATTAAGATACTTGGATTTTTCAAGATACTATTGGGGTTCAACTTCTCTACCCATGGTGACCCTGTACAGACCCTTGTTGTGCAAGACAATCTACATTTCAACCCTCTAATCAATGTAATTAAAAGGTGTGAGGATTATGGGAGTCAGAGGAGATGAATTCTCCATTTCACAGCTTCAAGAACAAAAATTCTTCAAGAAATATTTAAATAACCTGCAAAAACACAGTATTTCAAATGAAATCAGTTCAAACACTCTCCACTTCAACATGTGTACTTTCTTTGGGTGCATCACACTCCAATAGACTTCTTTGGATAGAATCTAGAGGGAGCAAAGCAATAACTACAAGATTTATGTGGAACCCAATTGCTTCTGGTGCATCAACAAAAGTTTCTGAGGTTTGAAGCATGAATGGATACCTGTCCTGATACCATGTTAAATTCAATGAAGCATAGGATCATCAACCTACAAGATTCAAATGGAGAATTGTATAAGAGAGAGAAGCAATTGGTAAACTCAGATCAATAGTTCATGGAAGATAAAAAAAAACTCACGAGACCAATAATTGGAATAATAATCATAATCCATTAATTAGTATATAATTATTTAATACAATGCTAATACATATAGGGGAATTCGAACACCTAATATAGGATTTGAATCGACCAACCTTGATGAATCCAGAGCTAACTCAGTGCGAGAAAATCACCACGAGAGATCACTATTGCAACTCCATATCACTAAAACAGTTCAAAATGAGTTAATTGATGAGGGTAGGTGAGCAAATGCCCCCTACTTCCCCTTAATAATGGAAATTGGTGCTAGGATGACTGAGAGTGATATAACTCATGGGAATTCGAGCATAACTAGAATTAATTGAATACCTACTAGAGTCAACTTCTGAAGATTGCTTATAGTGGCACTTAGAGTGGGTTACTAAATGATAGGGATTGGTCCCTGGGGCACTTAAACTCATGAAAATTGGTGCAGTAAGTGGAATATGTCCCCTAGGTGTGTCCCCCATGCACTAATTGAGTGATGAAGACCTCCTAAGCTAGGAAAATGGACAAATAGACTATGTGGTCAAAGGTGTTAGAAAATAGGACCACCGAGCGATAACACATATACAGTTAAATCATTAAACAAGATGCAAAACACATTAAACACATTACAGAGAGACATAGATATAACGTGGTTCACCCAAACGATGGGATACGTCCACAAATAAATTGACAGTCCTTTTAATATAGTCCAGAAAGATGAAGGGATACAACCTGCAGCAAAACCACTGCAATTCCTCTTCATTCTCTCACAGTATCTCCCACACAATGACAAATATTGTTTACAGTACAAAATAATACCATACACAATCATGTTACAATGCTTTATTTTATAGGGGAAATACCGTGGGAAAATACTACGGTTAACCCAATACCATGGGTCTGCAAAACTGTCGGACAACATAGGGGGAATGAGTGTACAATACACCTGGGGTGCAAACACAACTGAATAATATCTTTGGATATGGAATATCAAGCTCCACAACCAACTATCTCCCACTTGGAGACTGATCACATCAAATCCACCGCTACTGCACTTGCTGGACTATGCTCTGGAGCTTGGACTTGGCAAATTTCTTATTTTCACCTTCATGCTTGACGGCCAATAGAAACCAAGCAGGAAATCAGTTTCTATCTGGTTACTCCTTTTTTCAACATGTCTGCAGAATTTTGGCTAGTATGTATCTTTTCCAGTTTTAATAGTTCTTCATCTAGAACAAATATTAAGAAGTGGTACTTGAGCTGTATATGTTTAGTATTCAAATGAAAGGCTGATTTCTTTGCAATATGAATGGCACTCTAGCTGTCACTGTACAACCTACTATTCACCTGCTTCTTACCCAATTCTTCCATGAACCTGTACAACCAAATCATCTCCTTACTAGCCTCTATAGTAGCAACATACTCTGCTTCCGTTGTTGAAAGTGCAACAACCTGTTGCAGTTTTGAAATCCAACTTACTGCTATTCCACCCACAGTAAACACATACCCTGTGGTGCTCCTCCTGCTATCTTTATCACCAGCCATATCTGGATCAACATATCCCTGTAGAACAGTGTCTGAACCTCCAAAAAATAATGCATGTGAAGTGGTACCTCTCAAATACTACTGATTTCCAATTCTCTTTACTTGGATTATTCATATACCTTCTCACAACTCCCACTGTATGTGAAATGTTTGGTCTTGTGCACACCATGGCATACATCAAGCTTCCAACCACTGATGAATAGGGAATCCTGGACATGTAATCTATTTCTTCCTTTGTCTCTGGACACATCTCCTTACTTAGTTTGAAATGGCTGGCTAAAGGTGTACTAACTGGTTTTGCATTCTGCATTCTAAACCTCTGCAACACCTTTTCTATGTACTCACCTTGAGACAATGTCAATTTGTGATTTTTCCTGTCTCTTGTTATTCTCATACCAAGGATTTTCTTTGCATCACCCAAATCCTTCATCGCAAATGAATTAGCTAGTTTTCTTTTGAGCACATTTATGTCCTGCATGTTAGACCCTGCAACAAGCATGTCATCCACATACAATAACAAGATAATATATCTTCCATTATCTAGCCTCTTGAAATAAACACAGTGGTCAGAATGACATCTATCATAACCTTATCAAATTTTAAATACCATTGCCTTGGAGCTTGTTTCAGGCCATACAAGCTCTTCTTCAACCTGCAAACCAAATTCTCCTTTCCTTTGAAATCATACCCCTGTGGCTACTTCATATAAATCTCTTCCTCCGAATCCCCATGGAGAAAGGATGTTTTTACATCTAATTGTTCAAGATGCAAATCTTCTACCACCACTAGACTTAAAATAGTTCTAATTGAATTCATTTTAACAACAAGAGAAAATATTTCATCAAAGTCTATACCTTTCTTTTGTGCAAACGCCTTTACAACAAGTCTATCCTTGTACCGCTTCTTGCCTCCATCTTCTTCCTTCAACCTGTAAACCCATTTATTCTGCAACACCCTTTTTTCTGCAGGAAACTTAACCAGACCCCAAGTTTGCTTTCTTACCAATGAGTCCATCTCCTCATCCATGCCTTGCTCCCACTTATTTCTAGTTTCTACCTGCATTGCTTCTTCATAAAATTCTGGTTCACCAGAGTCAGTCATCATTAATTAATATAGTGAAGGAGAGAATCGTTCACGGGGTCTACTTAACCTGGTATACTTTCTTACAGTTGCAGGAGTTTCAGGTACCTGCTGCTGCTCTTGATTTTCTGGTGCCTTTGGAACTTCATTTTCTTTGATTTCATTAAGCAGTGTGTACTCTGTGTTTTCCTTTTCCACTTTCTTTCCCTGCAACTGATCTTTGTACATGACCTTTTCATTGAATACTACATCTCTACTCCTAATGATTTTCCATTTTTCATAATCCCATAAACGATAACCAAAATCATCAATCCCGTATCCAATAAAGGTACATTTCTTGTATTTAGCTTCAAGCTTTGTTCTATCATCTTTATCAATATGGACAAATGCTTCACAACGAAAAGTTCTCAGAAATGAGTATTTTACCTGTTTACCTGTCCATGTCTCCTCTGGAATGCCACCATCCAAAGCACTTGAAGGCCCTATGTTTATTAAATAAACATCAGTGTTTACAGCATTAGCCCAAAAATGTAAGGGCAACCTTGCATGCAATCTCATACACCTTGCACGCTCCATGATCGTTCTGTTCATCCTTTCTGACACACCATTTTCTTGTGGTGTTCCAGGGACTGTCTTCTCTCTACGAATCCCATTGTGTGAATAGTAACTGTCAAACTCCTTGCTGCAGTACTCACCTCCATTATCAGATCTGAGACATTTCAACCTTTTTCCTATCTCATTCTCAGCCAAAGCTTTCCACTTCTTAAAAGTATCAAACACATCAGATTTCTGTCTAGTGCAATAAACCTAAGTTTTTCTAGTTGCATCATCAATAAAAGTAACATAATAACGAGATCCATCACTGAGATTGTACCTGAGTTGGTCCCCATACATTTGTATGGACAAGCTCTAACTTTTCACTCTTCTTTTGTTTCCCAACCCCGAGAAAAATAACTCTCTTATGTTTTCCATAAACACAGTTCTCACAGAATTCCAAACTTACATGCTTCAGATATGGAAGCAGTTTCCTTGAGTGGAGAATCTGCATCCCCTTCTCACTCATGTGGCCAAGCCTATGATACCACAACGCCGCACCTGTTTCTGTGGAAGCTATAGAGATAGAATAATAAGTATTATGTGGACATAAATATAACGTACCTATCCTATCTCCTTTTGCTATTACCATTGATCCTTTAGTGACCTTCCACAATGTTTCTCCAAATGTAGACAAACAACCGCCATCTCCCAACTGCCCTGTTGAGATCAGATTTCTTTTCATAGTAGGAATGTTCCTTACATCTTTTAGCATCCAGTCATTTCCAGTATTGAACTTAATCCGTACCTTACCCTTTCCAACAATTTTACATGGTTCATCATCCCCCAATAGCACATGCCAAAAATCACCTTGAACATAATCATGAAAGAATTTCCTATGGCGTGTAGCATGACATGAAGCCCTTGAATCTACTACCCAGTAATCACTAGTATTATCTAATGCAAGAATCAAAGAATCTTGTAACACATCACCTGCTACATTCGCTTCCTGAGTAGTCTCTTGCTGTCTGTCTCCTTTCTTCTTTGGAGCTCTGTAGTCTTTCTTTAGATGTCCTTTCTTACCACAGTTCCAGCACTCTATTTTTTTGAATTTGGACTTGGGTCTGCCCTTTTTAGACTTCCCGCGATTTCCTGGGCTCCTTCCTCTCTCATTTTGTCTCCCTCTGCTCTCCATGGTCAACACATTGGTTGATGTCTCACCTGTGATTTTTCTTTGCATTTCCTCGCAAAGAATAACACCAACAACATCATCAAACTTAAGAGTGTTTGAACTAGGGACAGAGTTACTTACATCCATGACCAAGCTATTCCATGTTTCTGTAAATGAACACAAGATTAGAAGAGCCCTAACCTCATCATCAAAGTTCAATTTTACAGAACTTAATTGACTGGTAAGTGTATTAAACTCATTTAAATGATCGAAAACTGATCCACCTTCTGACATCTTCATATTAAATAAATGCTTCATTAAAAATACCTTATTGGAAGCTGAGGGATTTTCGTAGAGCTTACCCAATGTGCTCATCATGCCCTTTGTTGTTTTTTCTTTCGAAATATTGAAAGCCACCGACGAAGTCAGGCACATCCATATTGTTCCTAGTGCCTTTCTGTCAAGAACCTCCCATTCTTCATCCTTCATAGCCGCCGACTGTTTTGCTTTTCCACCCAATGACAGGTACATATCCTTCTGGTATAGATAGTCCTCCATTTGCATCTTCCATAACTAATAGTTTTGGCTGTTAAATTTATCAACCCTAAACTTTCCCTCTTCCACCATTACTCCCACTCGAACTAGGAACCCTTCTTTACTACGAGTTTACCAGCCAAATAGACGTTTTGGCTCTGATACCAATTGTTAGAAAACAGGACCACATAGCAATAACACATATACAGTTAAATCATTAAACAAGATGAAAAACACATTAAACACATTACAAAGAGACACAGATATAACGTGGTTCACCCAAACAATGGGCTACATCCACAAAGAAATTGCTAGTCCTTTTATTACAGTCCAGAAAGATGAATGGATACAACCTGTAGCAAAACCACTGCACTTCCTCTTCACGCTCTCACAGTCTCTCCCACACAATCACAGAGATTGTTTACAATACAAAATAATACCATACAGAATTGTGTAAAAATACCGTGGGAAAATACTACGGTTAACCAAATACCATGGGCCCGCAAAATTGTTGGCCAACACACATTCCAAGGCAAGGGGAATGAGTGTACAGTACACCTGGGGTACAAACACAACTAAATAATATCTTTGGATCTAGAATATCAGGCTCCACAAACCAACAAAAGGGTGGATTAATAATAATCCCGACAATAAGAAGATAACAAATCAGTTCCTTCTATCTGTATTCCTAAATTTGAAGTGTTCGAGCTTGAAATAGGAACTAAGGTTAAACTAAACCATTTGAAGTCTTTGAAATACCCGATTCTGAAGCAATTTTAAGGCTAGCTAAAAATTTGATAGAATCCGCGTCTTCTAGACTTGCAAGTTTTCGTAAACCTCCTAAACTTGTTTCACAAGAATTAACTTCTTTCCCTAAAACTCTCCATCCTCCTTATTTTTAAGAAGAAGAAGAGGTCACATTTTTAGGTACACCACTCAAGTTTTTACCTAGAAGTTCTGAAAAGATCAAACAAAAGGTATTAAACTCTCCCTTGTCAAATCCTCAAGCAAGCTCTTGTGATGAGGGTACATATGAATTTAAAACATTTATTGACCCTTTTGACGTGGGACAAAATTTGAAAGATATTGTTAAGCCTATAGAGATTTAAAATCCCACTCCTCAAGTGTCCATCCCTATGTTACAATCTATATCGGTCCCTGTTTTACAATCATTTTCTCCTCCTAAGGTTAAAGCACCAACTTCTACACAAACTCAGACTATATCAATAATGGTTGGCCAACCACCCAATAGGATGGACACCATTTCCGTTGCCAGATATTCTTATTTAGTATTTATACAACCCTTAAATGCTTTACCTGGGGGTGCTTATCTAAATTATTACCTTTGATTCAATGGGAAGGGGCAAGTTACTACAGAAGAACATACGAATGCTTACTACAATTATGTTGATAATCAAAATATTGCAAATGAATATGTTTGGATGAGAGTTTTCGTGCAAAGTTTGGATGGTGGGGTTTGAAAGTGGTTCCGTGAGCTACCAAAAAATTATATTAATGGAAATAATACATTAGAAGATACCTTTATGAAACAATGGGGGGATAAGAAGGATTATCTGTTGGACACACCAAGCACATTGAGAGGGGGGTGAACAATGTGTATATATTTTGTTACTTTTTCAACAATAACAATCATCAGGGGCTTATTCAATATTGTGTATAATACAATGTTATAATTATATACACAATTATTGCTCATCATCACATATCATCATATCATCATCACATAAGAATCATATCAAAACACCATACACAATATTTTTACGTGGAAACCGAAGTCCTGGGGAAAAAACCACATCAACCTTATAATAATAGTTTTCCAGCAACAACTGGAAGGAGGCACCAATACTCTTATTACAATGAATTCAATTCTCAAGCTACAACCCCCTGATTTACAAGCTGCAACCTGAAGGAATCCCTAGATCCCTAGATTTCCTTGCCCTGTCCCGCCACCCTGATACGAAGATAGAAACTGCTGAACCGCAACTGCACAAATCCTACATAGCTGCTAATAAACACCTGTACTACACTGCACCACACTGATCAACTTGTACAAGAACTGCCACTGTTGACCACTGCTCATTAACTATCACTTCTAATCTACAGACCACTTCTCATCACTTGACCACTCCACCACAACTGTACCAATAGCCTGCACCAACAACCTGTGCAAACCAATATGTCTATTCAATTTGTTTCTCATATCATTTGACTAAGTCAATATAATTCTAACCAACTAATCACCAAAATAATTCCACCCGAGTTAAACCAAATTCTCATACAACTCATCCAATGTGAGTCATACCAACTGCACATAAGGCAACCTGTGCCAATCCTGCTCAACTGAACCAACCTGTACCAAGCTGCTTAGGTACCTTTTTGAAGATTACAATATGAAGAAATAATAGATAAACAAAATAAACTCTAGATAATTTCATCACATAGAACTTGCAATAAGATTTTCAACGAGCCAAACTTTTTGTAATTCTGATTCCGTATGAGAAAGTTATGCCAATTTTAGTGAATATCTTCAATCCTCAAAGACGCCCAAAATTTTCTCCTCCACAAAGTTTCACACTTTTCTCAAGGAGTTGTGAAATACCAAAGAGAGAATTGATTGATGAACAAATTAAATGTTTGATCTTCTATTTATATATGTCATGGAGTATATATTCACATGTATGTCCGACTTGTAGTAGTTATAATTAAAAATTAATTGAATTCTTTTAGCAGGCTGACCTACTTGCAAAGGGGAAAATTAATACATTAACTTAAAAAAAATCAAAACTCATCAACCGTAAGGAGTTAGGAGACACTCCACATATCAATGGAAAGGGATTGATGAGGGCTATCTCCCTATGATGGGATTATTTGCAATTACTTGGTCCAATATTCTTAAATTCTTCAATTTGTACATGACATCAAAAATTAATCTGGAATATTCTTTTAAGGGATTTAAGGGAATGCACAAGGGTTTCATTACCATACCACTTCATTATCATCAAGAAAGAGGGCTTCTAGAATTCAAGGGATTAAATAATATCTCCATCAAAATTTTGGGTTAAATTCCATGCTCAAGGACATATTCAAATTAACAGGGCATCATCATCATGAGGGAAACATATATCCATGCAAGTATAAAGGATTCAACACCAAAGGGTTCATTTATGGGATTCAAGGGTTTCATATCAATATTGTGCATCCATAACAAAGTAAGGGCTCAAATATTCAAGATTGTGGGATTAAGGACCAAAATAGCATATGTGAAGGTACATGTAGGATATCAACATCATCAAACAAAGAGAGCATAACAAGTACAAGCATGACAAGCAACATAGAGAGAACAAAAGACAACTAGGAGCAAGAGATACAACACATGAATCAAATGAGACCAAGATACAACTTAGGGGCACTTAATTATTTCAATGGGTAACCAAGGGTTTTTCCATTGTCCCAAGGTATCCAAGGGCTTCAATATTGGGCTTGGACAAAGTCAAAAGGGATCCTTTGACAAAGACAACCACAAGAAACACACTAACCCTCAGGGGCTCCATAAGGGGCACCAAGGACTAAAAAATTGGCATCAATGACCATACACCATTGAAATCAATGACAACTTAATCAACATTATATTTATTACAACACATAATTTGGGTCACTCAAAAGGGAACCTGATGTGTTTGTGCCATATTTCAGTAAAAGATTTAACAAAATGTATAACAAAATTCCCGCTGAGATTAAACCCACTGAACATCTTCCAAACTAACATTTTCCAATACATTCGGTGAATATTTTTCTTTATTTCTAAGAAAAAGAAGGGATAAAACTTTCATAAATATACAAGAAGATACCATAGAAGTAGATTCTAGCCTTATAACAACCGATAGACTTAGATCCAAGCCTCAATATTAGGACACTGATAAAAGAAAATAGAAAAAATAAGTTAGACCTTCAACTTCTGGATCAAAGTATTAGGATCACAAGATTGATAAAATGACAAAAATGAATAAAAACTTAACTTCAAAGTTAACCAAATAGGAGGTTGATAATAGAAATCAAAACATATCTACAAACGATATGCCTAACAAAAATCCTAAACAGTTTCATTGGCCTTTTGATACACAATTTTTCCGAAGAGAAAAAAGGGAAAATGAGGACCAAAAAATTCAGCCCCCACTGTAAAATATTGTAGATGATGAAATCGATGAGGTAGATGATGTGGAGGGTGAAGAATTAGGCGAAAAGTTTTAGCTCCTTGATGAAAATTAGTCAGTCGGTTTCCTTACACAAGATGACTATGAACATTCTCATATGATAGATTAGGTACAAGAACATTCTTTCAATGTTTTTCAATCTAATCAACAAAGGGAATATTATCTTATATTAGGGAAGAATCCAAGTTTTTAGACACCTCAGAAGAAGGCTGCAACTTTGGAAAAGCAGACATCGGGTAAAGAGGCATAAAAGAAACAAGATCAATCGGGTAACAAAGGTAAGAATGTAGAAGTAAAAGATACTGATAATATTCCTGGTTCTTTTAATCATGAGGAAGAAATGATCAAAATCAAGATTCCCATCTTCCTGAATGAACTGGTGAAAAATCATCCATTCAAAGAGTGTATTTTAAAATTTTTAGAGCCTTCTATAGATCATCCTCTTACTAATATAGTTAACTTCCAAGACAAAAATTTGACAATTTTTTTTGGCACACAATTGCATGAAAATACATTTTTACCACATCCTTTTTATATCATATTGCTTATTCATGATAAAGTGTTGCACAATTGCCTAATTGATTATGGTACATCCCACAATTTAATGCCAAAATCAATAATGAAAGCACTTGATTTAAACATTACTAAACCTTTCCATGACCTATATGCCTTTGATTCTAGAGTTGTAAAATGTATAGGGGTCATTAAATATTTAGTAGTCAGCTTAGCCCAACTCCGTATGAAGAGAATTTTAATGGATCTGGTAGTAGCTAATATTCCCCCAAAATATGGAATTCTATAATCTAGATCTTGTACCAAGAAAGTAGGAGGAACATTATAGATGGATTACTCTTATACCACAACTCCTATGTTTGGAGGTGAAGATAGACAGTTATATAGAGAGGTTCAATTGTAATATCATGTAAGTGACCATTAGAACCCATCCAATAATCCTTTATATGTTGTTTAGGAAAGTATACATTTATGCATATTACATTTTGATGATCAAATTTCAGCCTCAATATAGGTAGAAAAATAATTCCAAATACAACAACTTGCAAAAATTGAGGATAAGCTTCGGAGGATGTATTTTTGACGGTGCATCTTCTAAAGAAGGAACTGGAGCATGTATTGTTATGATTTACCCTATTGATGAAATAGTTACTTTGATGTACAAAAATGAATTTGAGGCTACCGATAATATAGCAGAATATGAAGCATTGGTATCAGTCTTGAGGCGGAAAACGACATTAATATACAAGAATTGGCAGTATTTGAAGATTTGGAATTAATAGTTCAACATAACAGAAACATTTATCAGACTAAATAGAAAAAGCTCAAAGTTTATTGGAATGAAGTGTGGAATTTGATTGAGAATTTATTCTTTTCCTTTAACATTTCTTTTGTTTGTAGAGATTGTAATGAAATTGCATATTCTCTAGCACTCGTTGCTAGCTGTTTTAAGGTGCCAATCGAGACTCATCTCTTATATGCTGTAGAAGTCATGCATAGACCTTCAATCCTAGACAATGTAAAAACATGGTAGGTATTTGAGGATGATTAGAATATTAATAGGTTCTTACAATCAATTGGTGAATTTTCATGATCCTTGATTGATCAGTAGGAAGGTTAAGAACTACATAATCCAGATTTGTCTAACACAGTTGATGGTCATGACATTATCGAACTCAAAGGTAATTTTTCCCCGAAGTTTTGTTCCCTCTTGAGAGGTGATTTAGTAATCATTTCACACTATAGAATCGTTTGTATCAACTTGTAGAAAACAACATTGTAGATTGCAATATTGGTACAAAGTCTAATCCTAAAATGGTGAAACTATCGAAAGATTTTTCAGATGAACAATGAAAGAACTATGTAGAATTAATGAAGGAGTTTGTAGATGTGTTTGCATGGTACTATGAAGACCTGAAGACCTTTGATATGAGTATTGTTTAGGATAAAATTCCTCTGAAACCTTCTACCAAACCATTCAGGAAGAAACTAAGACATGTTAATCCAATGTTATTATCTGTTATTGAAAAGGAGCTAAAAAAACTACTTGATGCTGAAATTATCGTTCCTTTAAGATTTTCTACTTGGGTTGCTAAATTTGTGCTTGTGAGGAAAAATAATGGAGAAATCATACTTTGTGTTGATTTCTAGAATTTGAATAGGATCTCTTTGAAGGATAAGCATCCTTTCTGAAGATGGACCAAATTTTTGCAAAGAGTGGTTGGAGCACAACAAATTTCCATGACTGATGGGTTCTCTGGGTATAACCAAATTACTGTTCATGAAGAAGACACATAAAATATTGCTTTTGTAATGCCCCGAGGGAAATTCATTTATGGAAATATTCCTTTTGTCCTGATGAACACGTGGGGAACATTTCAGAGGGATATGGATATAGATTTCCTAGGAGAGAAGGACAAATTCATTATTATCTACTTGAATGACATCACAATGTTTTCTATGTCAAATGAAGAGCACCTTAAGCACCTCAAGCAAATATTTTTAAAGTGTAGGAAGTATGGTATCTCTCTTAACCCCAAAAAGTCAATTTTTGCAATGCAACAAGACAAAATTCTTTGGCATATAGTTTCTCAACATGGGGTTAAAATTGATCCAGACAGGGTAGCAACAATTTTGAAAATTGATCTTCCCAGGAGCAAAAAAGAAATTCAATCATTTCTTGGTAAGATTAATTTCGTTAGAAGGTTTATTTCAACTTCGCTGATATTATTAAGCACATTATAGTCATGTTGAAAAAGGATGCTGAAGTTAAATGGGCTAAGGAATCTAGGGAGTCCTTTGAAAAAAACAAACAATCTTTAGTTGAATCACACGTGCTTATTAGTTTAGATTACTCAAAGCAATTCCTTAAATTTTATTTTGATTTTAAGGATACAGTTGATGTAGTTATATTGCAAAGAAATAAATATGGATACGAGCATCCTGTTGCATTTTTTAGTAGGTTCCTAAGAGATGCCGAATTAAGGTATGCTATCATAGAAAAACAGGCTTATGCTTTAATTAAAGCCCTGAAATATTTTAGATCGTACATTCTCCAATAAAAAATAATTGCACATGTTCCCAACAGTGTTGTAAATGATGTTTTGATCCAACCTCACAGTGAAGGTAAGAGGGGTAATTGGATAGATATACTGCTTGAGTATGATATTGAAATAAAACCAACAAAAATAGTAAAAGGCCAAGGTTTAGCTAAATTGCTTGCTTATTCTAATTGCAAGGAACCTTGGATAAATTTAGTTTTGAATCAGTTTGCTATTGACGAGACATAAGAGAATGATGATAGATCACTTATCATGGGTAAGTATTCTACATCAGTTTGGTATAAGGATATTGTATTTTTTCTTTTAAATCTTCAGTGTCCACCCAAATTTGACAAGAAGAAATTCAGATCTTTGAAGTTAAAAGCTCAAAATTTTTGCATAGTGAGCCAAAATTTGTTTTGGAAAGATCCCCGTGGTGTGTTGTTGAGATGCATTGATGAGGATGGAGCTGATATGGTTACAATAAACTTACATAGTGGAGCTTGTGGAGGACACCTCAATTGGAAGACAACAATTTTCAAAATTGTGAGGGTAAGATATTAATGGCCATATTTATTCTCTAATGTGTTTTCCAAAGTTAGGGACTTTGTAGAATATCAAAAGTTTGCTGGAAGAAAGAAGTTGTTTCCATTTCCATTAAAACCTATTGTAGTTGATGCCCCTTTTCAGCAATGAAGATTAGATTTTATTGGCGAAATTCATCCCCATTCTAGTGGGAAGCATAGGTGGATCTTGAAAAAAACATATTTCTTTACAAAGTGGGTAGAAGCTATTCCAACAAGGATAGAAATGGGTAAGGTAATCATTAACTTCTTGGAGGAATACATTTTTGCACGATTTGGATGTCCACACAAATTTCTAGTTAATAATGATCCTACCTTTAAGACAACTGATATGGTTCACTTATGCGAAAGGTGTAATGTCATTCGTAAATATTCTACGCCTTATTACCCACAAGGTAATGGCCTTACATAATCTACCAATAAAAGAACATGGGACACGAGGCTTAAATGTGCGCTATGGATAGATAGGATTAGTACTAAAAAAATCAATGCGTACTTCTCCTTTCCAATTAGTGTATGAGACTGATACAAATTTTCCTATTTAGCTTGGTTTTCAAGTTTTAAAATTTTTGCAGGATGAGGCTGAGGAAACAAATACACGGTTCAACAAAGGATATATCATATGATAGAAACCCTACAAGTTATAGAAACATTGATGGAAAATACTCAGAAACACCATGACAATGTCAATGCAATATTTGATAAAAGAGCAAAAGAGGATACTTTCTCCCTAGCTGACTTGGTTTTAAGATGGGATGCTCGAAGAGAAGAAACGCCTAAGCATGATAAGTTCGATAATATATGGTTTGGACCATTCAATATTTCTGAAGTATTGAATAACAACACTTTAATTTTGGAAAATCTTGATAGCAATACTATTGTTGGAGGCCTAGTCAATGGGATTTTCTCAACCACTTTTTCATTTACTAGGGCTGTTGATAGCCTAAATCCATTGTAAATACCTGTGATTTAGTTAATTGCTCAATAAGACTTTAAAACCCAATGGAGGCACCGGTATATATTATTTCAGTTTCATTTTCAGCAGTGACTAGTTTTTAGTAGGATGATGGATATCAGAGCATAATGAAAATTGTAGGGTATAGATTTGTCAGACCAGAAAGGAAACTGATCTGTGAGTTCTTAGCACCTCACAGGGAAGTGCTATCCTCAGTAGGATTTGGTGTTAGTAACTAGTTATGCACCTAGGATTGTCTACATTTTTGAACTTGAGACCTTGAAATTCAAACCTATTCTATGGCCATCTCAAGAATTCTACCTAAGACAAAACTCTTACCCTTAAATGTAACACCCCGGTTTTGACCCCGTTTGCATGATGTATATAATGTAATTAATCATGGTGAGGAGCTAAAGGCAAAATCCCCACCATCGATTTGGTTGTGTATGTTCCGGCAATAGGGGTAGTTGCCGATAGTATATCGTGCTATCAGGCACATTATGGTATGGCATCATGTAAACATGCACATCAATTAAAAATAAACCACAACCAGCTACGACAGTGCAACGTTGAATGAAAAGGACATGATTCCAAAGGACAAGGGGTGGGGGATGTCAACCTTGGTCTATGGGGGGGGGGAACCCATATGTTGCCACCTTGTTTTGATTTTCCATCTTCCCTTGTCTCACCCAACCTCTTCAATGTTTTGTGGAGTTAGTTGGGGCAATTATTGCTGAGTGGTGGTGGGTGTGGCAGGAATGTCCATCCTTGCCCACGTGCCCAGTCCACCAGCAGACCTCCTCTTCACCTCGCGATGGGCAAAAGAATGGGGGATTCTTCATTCTGTTTTCCTCACGTGCCTGGTCTTCACCTCCACCGCCATTCTCTCCATGGTCTGTTTGTTCCTCATGTTGGTTGGTTGATTCGCGTGCACAGGCTGGGATCCTCACGCAGAGAGGCATTTAGTTCCTCCTTGCGCACCAGTCACGGCTCTTCTTTGGTTTATGCATGCAGCGAGTAGGTGAAATGGCTTCAAGGGCACGATTTCTGCTAGTATGTGTCATAGCCGTGGCTTTAATCCACGATTTCTGCTTCCTGCTGGTTTCACCCACGATTTGGGTTGCTGTAGTTTTTCCCACGATTTTCTGAGTGCTGCTAAGAGTCCGTCCTTCTTCCATTTCGGACTGTGTATGTGTGTTTCCTTCTTCCGCTTTGGACTGTGTCTTTTTCCTTGCGCACTGGTCGCCATAGTTTTCATCATGTGCTGTGGGCTCTTGGATGTGGGAGAGCTGTTGATTTCCCCATCTGTTGGCTGTGTCTTCCTCCCTGCTTTGGGACTATGTATAGCTACTATTGTTTTCATTGTGAGATTATGGTTGTTGATTGCCACATCCGTTGGCTGAGTTTTCCCATGGCTATGCTGGGAGTGCTGTTTATTATCCATTATGGGCTGTGGATTGTTGCCATCATTCCTTGTGAGTTTGGGCTATTGATGCACCTTGGTTTGGGTTGTTGTTGAGTTGTCTTGTCCACGCTAGGGCCAAGAACAACTCTGAGTTGCCTTGTGGGTTGAGCTGTGTTTCATCTTGTGTTCGGGACTGTCCTCGGTTGTCTTTGCCTTCATCACAGAGCCGTGAGTGGGATGTTTGCTGCGGTATGTAGTCGGCGGTCTTCGGACTGTTAAGAGTAGGATTAGAGGCTGGGTATGCTTGAGAAGTTGGTGTTGAGGCCACCAGCTTGGCATTTAGCCTATCCTAGCTCCTTGACTACCTGGTAAATCCCTATGGTGTGGGTTTGGCTGTGTGTTGGCAAACCTTAGCTATGAGTAAGCCTGCATTGACCCTTATTCCTTGAGGAATCATGCCCAGCTCGGGGGTGGCAGCGTTGCTGAGAGATTGATGAGCACGCTGGCCTATGGTTGGGTGGAACGTTGCAGCGACGTAGCTGGTTGCGGGGAGAGTTCTTCATCAAAAGATAAGTAACCTTTTGATTGTTTTATCTCTGCAATTATAATGATGTCGATGAATTATGATGAACATGTTGAATGCTGGAAATGTGTATGTTTGCTTCCGCTGAATGTTGAGTAATTATGCATCTTCGTATGTTTTCATCCATCTCTGTATGATGGATTATGCATCCTGTTATGCATTATGTTTAAGCTGGTTTTAATTTCAACATTTATCCCTGTTTATGTTCATGGGGCTGTCTGCCCATATGCATTGCCCAGATGTATTGGTGTTTGGTCGCGTCCTCTTCATCGGTCGGAGGGTCGGGGACGTGACAGAGTGGTATCAGAGCTCATGTTGCAGCATGGGCTTGAATGGACCACCCAGATGCAGTGACAGAGGTAGAATTACCTTCTATGCCCAACAGAGATCAGATTTGAATGATTGAAAATTCAAAGAAAATTGTCGAAGTGTTGAATAGCCGAAACACTTAGTGGAACGAACTTCCAACGTAGTGGAAGAGTTAGACGAAAGCACACTCGATGGGGACAGTTTGAAGGAAAAATCGCAGGAAATTTGTCTAAGTGTTGATGTCCGTCGGCAGGAAATAGATGTTGGGGTCGTCGACACAGCGAAAGAGTTAGCGGTTGTCTGTCCGCTGTTGCGGCTGTCAAAGAGACTAGAGCGCTGATGTAGCAGTGTTAATTTAGATCAAGTGTTAAAGTCATCAAAAAGATTTAGCTGTTCAAGCATCCGCCGTTGTGGACGGATAAAGGACTACACGTCCGACGGGTAAGTTCTCCTACCGCCGACGCCATGAAGAAGTTTGAAATTTTTTTCTAAGTATAGAATTCGTCGGCCATCGGAAGGAAATAGAGGTTTGATGTTCCGCCGTTGCGGAAGCCAAAGGAACTAGACTTCTGATGTGAAGAGACCGCTGACGCCGATCGGGTCATGCCATAGTAGATTGGGCCACCGATCGGGAGAAGATCAAGGATCGTGTTCCGCCATTGTGGCGGTAGATGGGACTATTTCGTCGACAGAAAGAAGGGATGCAGCTGATCAAGCGGCGAAGAGGGAAAAATTTGAAAATTTGAAATTTTTTCTAAGTCCAGGAATCATCGGCCATCGGAAGCAGAAAGTTGTTCGTGCGCCCGCAGTTGCGGAAGCCAAAAGAACTAGAATTCCGATGAGAAAAGCCTGTCAATGCCGATCAAAATAAGTTCACCGATCGGAAAAAGATAGCGGTTTGATGTTCTGCCGTTGCGGAAGACAAAATCACTAGCCTGCCGATGAGAAAAGACTGCCGATGCCCGTCAAAGATTCAGTTCACTGATCGGAAGAAGATTGAAAATCGTGTTTCGCCGTTGTAGCTGCGGAAGGAACTATTTCGCCGACGAAAAGAAGATCAAGCGACGGAAGAAAGTAGATCAGAAGATGTTAGCTGTTTAAACAGCCGATACGTCGGCTCAGTTAGCGGAAAGGACTTCCGATGCCGTCGGTGGAAGAAGTAGAAAATTTTGGAAAAATTCATCTAAGTATGGAAACCGTCGGAAAAGTTTAGCTGTTTGAGTGGTCGATGCGGCAGCAAGAATCGGAAGAAAAGAAGAGAAAGTTTCAGAGGAAATTAGTGGAAGACGGAGCCGCAGTTTCGGAAGAGATCTGCTGAAGATCACTGAAACGTCGGAGAAAGATAGATGATCGAGCATCTGATGTGGCGACGGAAAGAAGAAAATTTCTGGAAAAACGTCGGAAGACTTTAGAGGATCGGGCTGCCGACACATCGGAAAAATTTAGAAGATCAGACTGCCGGAGTGTCGGAATCTTAGAGGACTAGCCGTCTGACAGGTTAGAAGATCTGATTTCCGATGAACAGTGGAGAGGCTAGTGGTTTTGACAGCTGAAACGTCGGATGGATAGATGAAATGAGAGCCGATTCTGCACAAGGAAAATTTGATTTTTTCAAAGGGGATTTTCCAGCAGATTTCGACTGTCTTCCAGTGGGATTTTCAGTAGTTTTTCAGTGGGTCTACAGGGCTGAAGTTGGCACCTAGTCTAAAATGCAGTTGTGTGTAAAATGCCGAGATTTGGTGAAAATCTTCATTTTTAGAAGTGGTGTAGTTTTCACACCCGAGGTCAGAATGAGGCATGTGGACAGGCGTTGGAAAGCTTATCTAGTAGGGAAAAAGGGAAAATCACCAGAATCTGAGCATGGAGTAGCAAAGTGCTAATGACGGCCGCTGCTATCAAATGGAAAAATCTGGACAGTTGCATGCCTGGAGGTAGCAAAGACCATGAAGTCAAACTAGCTGCTGTGTGGAAGATAAATTCCATGCAAAGATGAGGGATTTGACAGGGAAAATTCCTTAACCCCTGTCTTGCTAACTTATTATATTTTATAATTTTTATACATGGGATGCATGAGGAAATGCTTTGCATACATAGGGTATTGAAAATTATATATTTATAATGAGCCACTAATGATAACTATTGCATTGGTGTTGGCATTAGTGGAAAAGCCAACGATGACATGGACCTAGCTGAATATGTTGCTGATGCTGATGAATGTGACTAGAAACCCTCTGAAGAAAGGGATAAGGCAATAAGTCCATAAACAAAAGTTGGTGAGCAAAGTCTGCAATCTCCTGCAAAGGACCAACCAAATTGGTCATGTCAAGGGTGTAAGTACGACCCATGCAGGTAAGAGTTTGATTATGACAAATTCCATGGAGTGGTAAAGGTAAGAGGCCTAGTACCATGTGGATATTTGAATATAAAAAGGTGTCATGCCTGTATATGTTGATGATATTGATTATAGTAATGCATCCTATATGAGGTAGTCATGGTTAGGCCATGGTATGTTTGAATGCATAGTATTGCGGAATCAATGCAAGGTAGCATTGAGTGGATATGCATTTAGAAGATTTTATGAATCTTGTAGTTATGCATTGGATGGATGCATATGAAGGGTGTGAGTGACTGATTGCATAGGTAAAGGTGCAAATGTTGTGATGCATTGCATGAATGCATTGAGATGAGTGCATGTGATATTATGAATAACTAATGGCTGAAATGATGAATTGATGACAATTCAGGAACCATTTCAAAGGTCGTTATGAATGCAAGATAGTCATGATCAATTGGCTGCCAGAAATGCTCTATGGAAGAGCAAGGTGGTACAGATGATACGCTTGTGAAGTAAGGAGTATCTAAACATTTCATTTAATTGCATGAATGATGTGACTATGCCTTGCAAATTTTAGTATGATAATGATTATGTGAAGTAAATGAGTTTTGGTAATATTGATGTGATTAACAGCTGGAAGTATTTGAATTTTATAAATTCTGAAAATGCTTCAGTAATGGTTGTAGCAATGAGAAGGTTATATGCATCCAGACTTACCAAGTGTTTGGTTGATTGAAGCTCAGGTTTCAGGTAGATTATTTATAGCATGGCAGTGAGAGGTAAGACCCTGACCAATGCCAGAATCTACCATGTGAAAGAGCCAAACCTTATGCGAAGAGTCTTATGGCTGTAAGGCTAGTTGGTACGCATAATGGGTTGTTAAATTTGAATTGTGAATTTCGTATTTAAGAAATTGCTGACGACTACTAATCACTATTGGTTTGCATAATATTGTGTCTGGAGGACGCATTGTAAGTGGGTATTCGTATGATGTTAGAAGCAAACTAATTTCTGTAGTAGACAGAATTGCAATTTCCTATTGAATTTGATTACCAATGTCATTGCTTGGTTATGGAACAATCAGTTTGGATTGTATTATCAGATAATGATTGACTGTTTGGCTATTTTATGAATGTGCCAGGGGTGCACATTGCAAGAAGATCATGTGTGATGGCCTGCAAGAGCCAAACTTCATGGGAAGGTTTTCCCTTGGAAATGGGTTTCGGGTGAAACGCCATTGGACATTTTGGAAATGTCTCATCTGCACTACATGTTTGGAAGCAACATGAGTGAGATGGTATAAATTATGTCGGTAAGACATGTGTGAACATGAAATGTGAAAAGGAGTTGGGATGGAAAACTGAGGGATTGTTAACTCAGAGAAGGAGCCCCCATTCCTCCTTAACAAAGGCATACGGTGTCGACAAATGGATAAGTGTTCTGTGACCCTTGCTAATAATATGCATGTCAAATTATTAAAATTCCATATGCAGAACATGTTTTGATTTAATATCCATTATGACCGATTGCTTGAGAATGAATAGGGCCTACATGGCTAACATCGGAAAGGGGTGCACACTTTCCTGATGTCGAGTCATGAAAGGGTTTTCAATATTGATTACACCCTAGGGAGTGGACGCACTCCTGGTGTCTCAATACTTGATAGTGAATAATATGAAATATGATTACAGTTTTAGAGCAATAACGCTGATGAGTTTGCTTATATTGCTTGTGTTGACAGGCTAAATAGATGCAGTGGGGTGTTGCACCCTAAAGGTAAAAGGTAAAAGGTAAAAGGTAAATGGTTGTTGTGAGGGGTTGCAGAGTAAGGGTTATTGTTGATATAAGTGTATGTTGGGATGTTATATGCCTGAGGATCCATAGTAGATCCTAGACCTGGAAATGGTCATGGTAAAGTTCCACGCCCAGTTGACATAAGGATGTACTGGCTGGACATTAATTATTTGATGTTGTGGAGAGGCCTGCGTGTTGACCTAACATCCAAGTCCATAGGCGATCCCAAGGCTTGCAAGGCGAAGCAGGATCCTATGGACGAATGAGGAAACGCACAATATAGATAAGTATTGGATTATTTTGCTTATGAATATACATGTGTATATGATTTGGTTATGATGTTTTAAGCTCTTGTTCTAGAGATGAAACCGATTAGAATAAACTAAACATATGAATCTATTCAATGTTTGGATATAGGTATCGCTGGAAGTGAGGACTATGAGAGAATCCTAGGGGTGCATGTGGACATGTGACTGTCCTGGAAAGCTCGGAATGAGCGGTAATGAAAAAGGTGCTAGTGAGACCGGGAGGTTCCTAGCAGTTGAGACAAACCATGTGGAGAGACTCCATGGTTTAGAGGTCTAGAATGGACCGAAGACACTAAGTGTCATGACCAAGAGGGATTGGTCTAGCATTCACGGTGAAGTGAAAGAGGCTGAGAGCTGAAAAGCCACCGTAGTGGTGTGGGTTCTAGGATGGAACAAAACAAAGAGGGAAAAAAACTCTTGCTGCTCTCTCTTGCCCTTTTGATTATATATATATATATTTGTGCATTGTGAAAACAAAAGATTGTTGAATGCATGTATGGCTGAAAATGGAATGTGTATATTTGCTAAAAGTAAATTGTGAATGTTGGAATAGTTAATTCCCTGCCCAAGAACGGACATGAATGAGCTCGTGTGCATGTTGGGAAGGCATGAAGAATATGAAAGTCTCCTTGATGAGGCTTGGACTATCATGCTGATCGGGTAATTAACTGACTGATTTTAATGTCTATATTATGCCTGGTCTGATAGAATTTCAATGGTGCATTTCACAGGTGAGAAAAGTGAAACCTGGTGGTGCACATTGATCATGGAAGCAGATCAAAAGTTGCTGGACTTGGCTGGAAGTCTCCTTCAAATGATTGCCAAGACCCAAGAGAATCTTGGGGAGATGCTCAAGATACAGAGAAGGCAGAATGAAATGAACCACTAGATTTTGCAAGACTTTATTGGTTTGCAAAGGGAGGTGAAAAGCCTTATGGGAGCAATTGACAAAGGAAAGGAGGGTGGATCAGCGATGGGAAATTCGTCCAAGCGACCCAATAAGAAATGGTCTAGGCCTGAAGGCTCAAAGGAAATTGAGCAGGTAAAGATGAAGCAGCCAGTGAAATGTTGGGAATGCGGAGGACATCATTTACGCCGGGACTGCCCAACGAGGGAACATGATGAGGGTAATAGCCGCAAAGTTCCTAGACTTTGGGATAAGCTGGAAGTTGAGAACCAGCAGAAGAAGTTCATGGAATCCGAGGGGCTTGGTCTTGAACGTTCAAAGTGAATGATTGAACGTGGGACAGATCTGCAAAATTTTGAAATTTTGATGTGCAATTGTATATATATTGTATATGTATTCCTATGTATTGGAACACCGAGGACAGTGTTATTCCAAGGGGGAGGGGAATGTAACACCCCGGTTTTGACCCCGTTTGCATGATGTATATAATGTAATTAATCGTGGTGAGGAGCTAAAGGAAAAAGCCCCACCATTGATTTGGTTGTATATGTTCTGGCAATAGGGGTAGTTGTCGATAATATATCGTGCTATCAGGCACATTATGTTATGGCATCATGTAAACACGCACATCAATTAAAAATAAACCACAACCAGCTACGACAATGCAACGTTGAATGAAAAGGGCACGATTCCAAAGGATAAGGGGTGGGGGATGTCAACCTTGGTCTATGGGGGGGGGAAACCCATATGTTGCCACCTTGTTTTGATTTTCCATCTTCCCTTGTCTCACCCAACCTCTTCAATGTTTTGTGGAGTTAGTTGGGGAAGTTATTGCTGAGTGGTGGTGGGTGTGGCAGGACTGTCCATCCTTGCCCACGTGCCCAGTCCACCAGCAGACCTCCTCTTCACCTCGCGATGAGCAAAAGAATGGGGGATTCTTCATTCTATTTTCCTCACGCGCCTGGTCTTCACCTCCACCGCCATTCTCTCCATGGTATGTTCGTTCCTCATGTTGGTCGGTTGATTCACGCGCACAAGCTGGGATCCTCACCCAGAGAGGCATTAAGTTCCTCCTTGCGCACCAGTCACGACTTTTCTTTGGTTTGTGCATGCAGCAAGCAGGTGAAATGGATTCAAGGGCACGATTTCTGTTGGTATGTGTCATAGCCGTGGCTTTAATCTAGGATTTCTGCTTGCTGTTGGTTTCACCCATGATTTGGGTTGCTGTGGTTTTTCCCACGATTTTTTGAGTGCTTCTGAGAGTCCGTCCTTCTTCCATTTCGGACTATGTATGTGTGTTTCCTTCTTCCGCTTTGGACTGTGTCTTTTTCCTTGCGCACTGGTCGCCATAGTTTTCATCATGTGCTGTGGGCTCTTGGATGTGGCACGACTGTTGATTTCCCCATCTGTTGGCTGCGTCTTCCTCCCTGATTTGGGAGTGTGTATAGCTGCTATCGTTTTCATTGTGAGATTGTGGCTGTTGATTGCCACATCCATTGGCTGAGTTTTCCCATGGCTATGCTGGGAGTGCTGTTTATTATCCATTGTGGGCTGTGGATTGTTGCCATCATTCCTTGTGAGTTTGGGTTGTTGATGCACCTTGGTTTGGGTTGTTGTTGAGTTGTCTTGGCCACGCTAGGGCCAAGAAAAACTCTGAGTTGCCTTGTGGGTTGAGCTGTGTTTCATCTTGTGTTCAGGACTGTCCCCGGTTGTCTTTGCCTTCATCACAGAGCTATGAGTGGGTTGTTTGCTGTGGTATGCAGTGGGTGGTCTTCGGACTGTTAAGAGTAGGATTAGAGGCTGGGTTTGCTTGAGAAGTTGGTGTTGAGGCCACCGGCTTGGCATTTAGCCTATCCTAGCTCCTTGAATACCTGGTGAATCCCTATGGTGTGGGTTTGGCTGTGTGTTGGCAAACCTTGGCTATGAGTAAGCCTGCATTGACCCTTATTGCTTGAGGAATCATGCCCAGCTCGGGGGTGGCAGCGTTGCTGAGCACGCTGGCCTATGGTTGGGTGGAACGTTGCAGCGACGTAGCTGGTTGCGGGGCGAGTTCTTCATCAAAATATAAGTAACCTTTTGATTGTTTTATCTCTGCAATTATAATGATGTCAATGAATTATGATGAACATGTTGAATGCTGGAAATGTGTATGTTTGCTTCCGCTGAATGTTGAGTAATTATGCATCTTCATATGTTTTCATCCATCTCTGTATGATGGATTATGCATCATGTTATGCATTATGTTTAAGCTGGTTTTAATTTCAGCATTTATCCCTGTTTATGTTCATGGGGCTGTCTGCCCATATGCATTGCCCAGATGTATTGGTGTTTGGTCGCGTCCTCTTCGCCGGTCGGAGGGTCGGGGGCGTGACATTAAAGTTCTACCGTATCCTAATATTTTTAGCAGTATGATTCTATTTTCATTCTTGATTATTAGTTACTAAAGTATGTTAATATGGCATAATTTATATGGAATTTGTCGTGTTATTAATTCTTGCATATGTTAAATTCTTAGTAAGTGATATTTACAGTTTGGGAAGGTAAAATTAGACCATGAAACATGGGTCTCCTTGAGAAAAAAATGCACTACAAAAATGATAAAGGGATCATGATAACAAAATGCTGGAAAGTTGTTATACCAAACTGCGGCTGCAACACTACCAAACTATGCACCAATGTTATGAAACTTTAAGAGTAATTATTGCAAGAACCACCCCTGGTGATGTCACCATTCTAAATCCCTTCAATCATGAAAATTAGTTTGTAAGTGATAAATAATGCATTCAAATGGATGTAAGGTTCCCATATTTCCCGTAATATTACATGATGAACCTTTTCATAATCTCTCATAATGAACAATACAGTTGGGTAAATGAAAGTTATTAATTACACTTTCTTCTGAAGCATTGCTAGTTTGTCCTTAGGGTGATTAAGAGATTATATGCAGAGTTCTAACTTTGTTTTTTTACAGTATCCAAGAAAAAAAACTATGCCTTCACATAGAAGTGGGAGTGTAATAATATATGAGGCAGTTGGGGATGAACTTCTTGAAGACAAACTAGAAATCAATGTAAAGTTAAAAAATATGGCTTGGTTTTGCTTCTGTGAGAAGCTACCGGGACACCACACTGGAGCAGCTCGAGCATTTGCAGAGGGTTTCAATGGAACTAGTGTTACAGTAGGGTACTTGACATTTCCAATCTCAGAAAAATTCATAGCTATAGAATACGAGTTACCATAGGATGGGGAGCACTGGATTAAATTGCATGGTGTTAGTGTTCTTGAATGCAATCGATTCCTTCAGGAAAAGCATCAAAATCCAGATTGGTGTAGAATATTACACGAGCATGGATGAACGAGGAATATAGTCATCTCTTGAATATGGTTCAAAGGTACATTATGGAAGAAGGAAAGTATGCTATGGTGCACATCTATCATATGCGTTTCCTCCTACATCTAGACGGTATTTTGAAAATGAATTTTCCCTTCTATTTTCTAAACATCCTCTCACCATACATCCTCTCAAAAATGGTGTCTAGGGTTAGAAGTTTTCCAAATATCAAACATAGTATTTTTCATCAAGATCTGATTAAGTTGTTGATAGTATAAGAATGAATCAAATTCAAGAAAAAATGGGATTATTACCTATTATACTATGAATTCAGAAACCTAGAAACTAAATTCTCACAGAATACTTACAATGGTATCTCTGCTAATTTGGGAATTTTTGAGACATTTGAAAATGTGGAAATTAATGATTCTTCTACAGAGCAGAGTGTATAAAAGTAAGATAAAGATTTGATGACTAGAAAACAAAGATCTGATACATAATACAAAAAAACCTCGAGGAATAAATTTCAGTTTTTCCCAAAGAGAAAATCAAAAAGCCCTAATTCTAAAGAAGTAAAAGAAAATTAAAATTATAATGAAGATAAAGTGGGAAAACAGAGGACGAGAGGGTCCTAATTGAAATGACCAAGTCCTAAAGATGATAGTTTATAGGAAGTAGAGAATTTTAGTGTATCTTCAAATGACGAAGAGCATATTAAAAATCAAAAGAGGAAACAAAGTAATATGAAACCTTATTTTCTGAGGGGACCTCACAATAGGGCTAAGAATAAGCTCAAGATTAATTCAAAATCCATTTTAACCTTTATTTGAAAGAAGACAAGGTCATTGAACTTGAAAGTTTTCCATAGGAAACACTAGCGAAATCAAAGAAGCAAAGTTTTAAATCCTTGGTTCCAATACCTATGTAGACTAGAAGTAGTCTCAGAGTTGGTAAGGTAAAGGAGATCATTTAGCCTATAGAAAGGTCTGAACCTTGAAAATATAAAGCAAATAGTCAGTCTCAAAAACTTAAAATTTTCGAGATAATTATTGATGAGGAGTCATATTCGTCAATGGAAGCTAGAATGAAGGTGACCAATTTTTTGATTAGTCTGGAAGATATTAGTAATGCCATCCCCTTCTCACATGAGGATCAACCTTATGTTCCTACAAATTATGAGGAAGAGCAAGGAATCCAATGTATGGATTTCAATGATACTGTCGTGCTAGAGGTGGAAAGCTCAATTACAATGGTAAAAGAACCTAAAGATGATAACTTGCTCCAATCCAAAAATTATAAACATCTAGTCAATAAAAAACTCAAGAAGAAATTAAAGAATTTTAAATGCTTGGTTAAGGAATTACTATAGGAAAAAAAATAGATACATGTAAAGTTAAATAAAACCAATAAGAAGTGGATCAAACTAATAATCAAATACAATAATTTGTGCAGATTTTCTCAGAGAATAAAGAAAATCAATGGAAATCCATTAAGGAAAAGGAGATATTGGAAGAAGGAATTCCTACAAGAGAGAAAGAAACACCAAGATGACAATGAAAAGTTTGGAATCTTGTCATACTTAGGCACTCATATCTTACAAGATACACTCCATAATTGAGGAGATGAAGCCACATATAATATATACTTGTCCTAGGAAAATTCAAAGGATCATAGTTTCCAGTTTCCATAGTTTGAGTTTCCATGTTCACAAAGGCAGTGTAGAATCTCTATTTCACAAGTTTAATATTTTAGTGTTAATATTTCACATTTTGTGATATTTCAAACTTATGTTTATGTTTCAAAACACAGACACATAATCTATTTTCTAGACTCAAGTTAGTTTGATATGATTAGATAGCATATCCCATGATAATAGGATCTTGAAACTAATTCTGGACTCAAGCCATCTATTTTTGTCTACAAGGTTATTATTAGTAAATATATGACTCTCAGCCTCCCTAAAATAGGATATAGATACCAAAGAAGTGATATGTAACATTAATAAAAGGATGAATAGATAGATAGATACAATATTTATGTGTGTTTGAAGATCATTTGAATAATGAATACAATGCTGCCTCTTATCTACTTTTACTGCTAGTTATCTATTTCAATACATAAGTGTTTTATGCGTTTCATAACCAATTCTTTCTAGTACCAATGACATTTAAGCTTAAATGCACATTTCCTGTGAATCGTGTTCTATTTTAAATTAGTTTTCCCAATTATAATGTTGTTATGATATGGAGTATTTATGTGAATTTATGAATGTGTAGTTTACCTTTCATATATTTACATTCTATCCATGTATTAAATTCTAAGCTCCTGTCTAATTCATGATTGCAAAGCCTTTAATCCATGAGAGGTTGTTTTGTTCCTTCTTTCTTTAATTATTGTTCCACCTAAACCTTGAATGGATCATTAACTATTCAACCACCCAAACTTCAAACTTAAATCCACAATTTACTTCAAATATGAACGTAAGTTCCCTAGATTTTCCCTTAGTAGTATGGATGTAGACCTTAGGGATAATAGTGGTAATTAGGAAAAAAAATATACAATGTTCTTATGAGCACTTTATTGAGGTCCTAAACATCACCAGTATCAATCCTAACCTAAAGTTTGAAGAGTTGTGTAATAAGCTCTTAAAACATGACATTTGGAACAAGCATTTCAATTCTAGCAGTAAGACAAAGAGTATTGTTGTACCACATAGAGTATGGGTATTTTTGCACTCATTTTAGCTTCAACTGCAATGACAAAGTCCATAAGCCTATGCCCCTAAAAGATGTTAGTGATGATAATTCCCATGGATGATTCCATCTTACGCCATGATATGTTTCCATTCCACCCTTGAGGATTCATTATGGTTATGCTTTCTATTGATGTTGTACTTCCCCATGCCTCTTGTCACACTACAATGATTTGTTTTGACGAGTATAGCTAGTAGTAGTGGTTATAAGCTAATGAATATAAGAGTTTTTTTTTGTTTACACACCAATAATCAATATAAATCTTGATATTTATAAGGATTACCCTTTTGTTTTGGATTCATATTTGATATTTACATCTCACTCATACCACTCCAACTTCTTATACAATCCCACTAGCTTAAGGATGATAGAATGACTTTTGATCTCCCCCTGTGTGAAACCTTCACCAAGAATGCCTCCATGTTTTCCCCGCATTTTGGGCCCACTTGTGTTGTTGTGACTACCGTTGAGTAAGGCTTCCATTTAGATATACAACATGAAGACCATCCCCTCACAAGGCTTCAAAAAGGAAATTTCAAGACAAGATCCCAAGCCAAGACTTATTGTACCAGAAGCTGGTGTTAAAGAAAAATATTCACCATATCCAAATAAAATTATAGATGACCAAGACAAATTGAAAAATCAAGCAATCCAAAGAAAAAGAAGCAAGTCCTACTTTCATATGCATTTAACTAAAATCAAGGCTAGGGTCTCCTCATCCAAGTGTACAAGAAGAAAAAATTCCAAGACAAGTTGAATAAAAAGAAGGAGATAACAAAGCAAAAGCAAATAAAAAAGGGGAGTTTGATTCCTAAGGTCAAAAGGGGGGTACCTTATAACACAAATCCTTGTAAAGGCACATCTCTATTGTTTTCACTAGTGGTGAAGATCATAAAGGGTCCTATTGATGCCTGGAAAAATCCCAGGTACCGGCAGTAGGGATTCTCCCCATTAACCATTCCCAATTATATCGTTTATCGTTTGGAATGGGGAATCCGTTCGGTTAGCGGCCCGACTACTGTAGAATTAAAGAAAGTTTTAAATCTGTTTTATCGGTTGCTGACCATGGGGGATTCACTCAGTGAACCTCTCACATAGCAAGTGCAATCATGGAATATTAAAGAATACCCTTAATTTCTATAGATATTGGTCCAAACTCCTTTTGTTGAAACCCCCTCCCAATACCTTAAACCTCCCCACCACCCCTTTTTTATACCCTAATCCTTATAAAACCCTCTAACCCCTCACCCTAAACCTCTCACCCCCCCAATACCTGCAATATATTGGCCCTATTTTTAATAAATTTAAAACCCACAATATGAACTAACGTGCTAGGATATTGGTCAACAAGTGAATCCCCCGTGTTGCGGACTGGTCCACCCTTTATATGATTTTATGTTTAGGAATGAAATCTAAGTGCCTAAGCTAAATGCAAGTGATCAGTGGGTAAGAACCTCACTAGAGATGCGCAGGTCTTCCCTCCATCTTATTGCTCCTGCCCCACAATCACTCTAGGAAAGCAAAGAAACAACTAATCTATTCTAAACTATTCTAACTATCCTATCCCCATGGAGCAAAGTTTATATCATAATGAGTATTATACTATATTGTTTGCACATAGAGTCCTACAGATAACTGTTAAATTCTTCATATATAAATACAGTAGAAAAATAACACAAAGATAGCTTTGTTAAGTTGAAACATCGATTACTCATTTATTGCACAAGATTCAAAAACATAAAATAAAACCATTCATAAGCTGCATAAATAATTCAACAGGTTGGAACGATCTCATAGTTATGCAATAAGCTAAAACAGAAGTAGTTCACATTCAACAATCCACATAATCCATCTTGAAGCTCAAACAGTCCTTCCTCCAACCAAAATCCTGGTTCTCTTTATTTATAAAAAGAAGTAGTTCTCATTACAAAAAAGCTTCATCATATAGGTGTGCCATAAAAAGTCCTCTATCTCTTCTACTCTACTTCTATTTATACTTTTACAAACTGACTTTTCAGCTACCCTAGCCTCTTGGGCTTCCCTAACTCTTTAATTACGAAATTTTGTCCTCTAGTGTGCTCACTAGGAAAATTGGAACAAATACAAAATATTACATATTAAATGCCACGTGTGAATAAGACAAATTTAAGAGGTCTCGACTGATGATTTAACGAAAATTCCCCATGCACGAGCTTCAGTAGCTATGACTCGATAGTCCACTGGCTCTAATATGCGTGCAGTCAATTTGTGTTTGGTGAGCTGCGATTCGATTTACTTTACCTTTGGTAAGGTCTGTATTAACCATTCATCTAAAATATATTTATGCACCGAGGCCTCGACAACCCAAGTTTTGATGAATTTCTTATTAATGCTTTCAACCTTATGGATACTTTGCTCGTCCCCTTGCAAATTTTCTTGAAAATTCTTCAAATGTTGCTCTTTATCAGGGTATTCCTGAATTTGCATGGCTGTCGAAGCTTGACATATGTTATGTGTGGCACTCATTTTTGTGTAAAACTCCCTGCACCTCTCCACAGTATTCTCAATTACGGTGTGCAATCTCACTACGAATTTGTTGCTGATATCTAATATTACCAGCTCCATCTTCAACCATGCTCCTGTTTTCTAGGGAAAGTGGTTCGAAAAAACTGGGTTGGTTTCCATCCATGTTAATTGACTTCGAATCAGTTCTACAACCTCCAATACCCCTTTCCTGAATTTTGATGATGTATCTGTTATTTCCTGTAGTCTGACCTCTATTTGTTTGATTCTGTATAGTTCTTCGGCCAATTTTAGATGAACTTGATGTATCTTCTTTTGCATTAGGAAGGATTTATTACAGAATGGAGTGATGTCAAGCTGATTTTGTTTGGCTACCTTGAGCAGTTACTCTAACAGGTTGTTGTGAGCCTCAAGTTATTCTTCTCTCCTGTTGGCCACGACTTTCTTCTCCTCCAACTCCAAAAACTCACTTTCAAGTTCCCTCTTTTCTCCTTGAATATTCTCTTCTTATCTAGGTAAAAAAATATTGTGTCAAGGTTTTCTAAAACCTGTTCCTGGGATGGAACAAAAGGTATCAATCCAATTTCTATCGAGGAAGCTGGTTTCCTTGTCATTGTGCTACTTGATGGGACGAATGAGTCCACTGGATTATCCTGGGCTTGGTCTTGCTCTAGATTTTACCGGTCTTAGTATTCCTCCTTCTTCCTTTTAAGCTCTTCAACAACCTTTTCAAAATCCTTTTCTGCCTCTCTCCTTTCGAGGCCAGCCTCATTTTGCATCCTCTCTTTTTCTTCTTCCTTTTGTCTTAGTTCTTCTTCATAATTTTCTCTTTGTGCTTCCTCAATTATCAACCTTTCTTCTTCCTTGATGAACCTTCGAGCTTCTTACTCTTTTTCCTTGGCAGCCTCTTTCTCTCATGTCCGCTATTCGGAGGTGCGACTGCTATTGCCTTTGCCTCCTATGATTGTGATCTTTTTCTTGAATCTTTGATTCAAGATGGTCATGTTACGTGCATTGATGTATACTGCTTCCTCCTTATAAAACTGATGGGCATATTCAAAATGCATCCCCACCGACGCACAATATTTTGGCACTTTGTCCCATGGATCATTTCTGTGAAAACTCTTTTCTCTGAAATGGAAATTTTCTAGTTCTTTGACAAAATCAGGAGCACTTTTTTCCTTGTTAAACTTATAACCACCAATGAAAAACTGTAGTGGTGGATAGACGACCTTGTTGATGTCAAAGAGAAAGTTCTCGATGCCATCTATATACAACTTCCTCACTACTTCTTTGGGAATAACATAATCTGTGGCATATTTTGGTAGAAAGGAAGGGGCTTTGGATCCTCCACACATCCTTAAGTACAAGACTTCCTTGGAGAAGAAGAAGTCCCCATATTCTCCTACAACCTTCAGTGCTTCTTTGGACATGCAGTTACACTCTTCAAGAAAAATGAATCCGTATAACGGTATCAGAAAATCTTCGCAGATAGCTTGATAGAAACTGTGATACCTGTGTGCCCACAATAGTGGGTATGCAGAGTACACATGAGTGTTGGTTGGATCCTAATCACAGTTCAACTTTGGGAATGGATGAGTGCACATGATACAATCTATCAAGAAAGAACCCATGTAAAACTCATACTTCCTTTGGGTCACACCCCCCAGGGCTGCAACTATGCAAGATGTCAGGCTACTTTCCACAATGTCTGCCCAGTTGAATATTGTACCTTGCATGGATACATGAAATATTATGGGAATCCATCTTATCTTATATATATTCTCGTTTGCTCAACTGAAAATCCGATTTAACATCAATGCTATGAGACAGTAAGGGGTGAGCATATTAGCAATATCATATTCTCCCGAAGCTTTATAGCGAAACTGCTTCCTGATCAACATAATCCTTCTAACATAGTCAAATACATCCATATTCAGATATTTTATCCATTTATCCGTCACGAAGACCTAGGTCACTGGGAGCTTGTAGGCTTTGGTAATGTATGCAGGGGTAAAAGAGGGAAAACATCCTTCTTTGTGTTCTTCAGGACCAGAGTAGCTGCATCCATTTGAGATAGAATCCAGCCGATCACTTCGGTAGACAGAAACAACTCAAGGTATGTAGCCACTTTTGTATTGCCAAATCTATTGATGTTCACATATAGATGCAGGTATTCCAAACCTGCATCTGGGACCTTCTTATCTATGATCATCTGATGCAATTGGCCCCATTTGAATTTCTGTTCAACCCCCATGATATCCTTTGTATCTTCATAGATGATTTCACACTTGGATATAATTTCTACCTCTGGATCACCTTTGGCGGCCTGAGCCTTATTCTTCCCTTTCTTGTGCATGGCATTATATAAAGGTGGAAGCTGCAATATAAACATACAAAATACTGTCTTAAAAGATATCATGGTCTAGTAGCATGCATGCATTAACAATAAAAGATACATATATGTACTACCATTGCAGAATGATAGATAAGCCTAAGAAAACTCAATAAAAATCCTTTACCAAATCATCTTTGAAAATTTCAGCAGCCTTCATCACGCACGGGTTCTAGACCTCAGGGTTTGAAAAATAAAACTCACATGCGACTTTCTTGTAGGATGGATATTACAACAAAACGTGCCACAGATTCTCCTCACAGAAACCACGAAACATCCCATAGAGGCTTAATGGCTCTACATAGCAAATGGACTGTCCTGAACTCCTAACCTGAGAAAAACCTAAAACTTTCCTCAACCAACGGTGAAACTCTTTCCTCCTGCTACACAATAATTTGAACCAGAGGTGGCCCAGTCGATAAAACGCTCAACTGGCCGCCTTTCCAATGAAAAACCCTAACATCTCAACGCTCAAAACTGAGCAGTGAGGATAACTAAGGAGGAGACGGTAAGAAACCCCCCTCCCCCGTGGTCATGATCATAACAATCGAGAGCAGGGCTCACAGTGTGAGACGATCCACGAGAAATAAAACTCATTAGGTTTGCGAGTATGACAACCAACTTTCTTATTGGTTTAGATGAGACTATAAATGTCGAGACCCTAAGAAAACCCTAACTCCGTAGACAAGACCTCAACGAACACCTAATAAAAACTAAGCCAAAACAGTGAAAAAGGTGGATCTTGAATCCTACATGGTAGGTAAAAGCTTGGTGGTTTGTGAGAAAACCTACGCAATCAGCGAAAATCCGTGTGGATCTCGACAGCTTGAAAGGCTCCAATGGAACAAAAATCCAACGATCCAAACAATAATGAAAATAACCGTAAAACAACCCTTCCAAGGATTATATATAAAAATGCCATAAAACTACATTAAATGCGGTAGATGATGACCTAAATGACCATGGGTAAATGCCGTTTTAGTGCCAAGGTTAAAACCCTTTATCAGAAAAGATCATCAAAAATAAACAATGGCAGCGACAACGTTGAGTGAACTTCAAGAGCGAATCCGACATGATCAGATCACAATTGACTCTCTTGCCGATGATAAACTTATCAGCAAGCCCTTTTAAAACCTCGTCAGAAACAAGAAGTAAGTTGTCCCACGACGACATCGGCTGCACAATTGGAGTTCTTCCAATTGTCATTGCGGCAACTCAATAAAAACCTCCATGGACTCTATCAGTTGAAAACCTCCGAAGGTCATCGGTTGAAAATGACGAGTGCATCCAAATGTATCGGTTGACAAAGGTAAGTCCTTCTGATGCCATCAGCATATGCTCTCGAAAAGATCCATCGAAAAACTTGCGAAAAGCTCTCGACGTGTGGATGGCGGCAAAGACAAATAAATCTCTCGATGTTGTGGCTCGAATATTCAAAATGGACCGACAACGTTGGAAATATTTAATGAGATGGATCGACAAAGCTTCAACAAAAGCTGTAAATAAACCATCTGCAATAAAAGTAAATCCTAGCTGAGAGGAACGGGTTCAGAGACTACAGTGTCGCTGACGTATCAAAAAACTCGAAAATAATTTTCGCAATTAGAAATAGTAAGCAATAAAATAGGTGAAAAGGATGAACTTATTCAATGCGTCGACTTGACTCGATGAGTTTAGCCGATATGTTGGATAAAAAATCTGAGTTTCAAAATTTTCAACAGAAGCCTTCAAAATCACGCAAAATCGACTAAGTCATAAAAAATTCTCAGATCAAAATTTAAAAAGGAGAAGCTTAATAGTTAAAACTCCAAGTGGGGCCCAAAAACAAAAAAATATTTTTGGGTGGTGGTTGCAGCAACAACAATTGGCTACTGGCTGGTGAACACATATCTTTGGAAAAAGTAACTTTCAAAACACAAAACTGCTTTATGGCATTTCGTTAGACCAACTTATCCCATTTTCTTTCAAAATTATTTAAAAAACCAGACCTTTTTCAGGAATGTAAGATCAAAACATCTCATTGATTTTAGTCCCTTGGGTATGGTAACCAGGTTTGCAAAGTCCCGATAACTCTTATGAGGCCAAAAATGTGAGATTCGTTTACCTCTGCATTTGGTTTCTTTTAGCTGAGAAACCAAAGGATTGTAACAGAGTTTGGACATATGTATTCGTTTGTTCCTCATTCCCATGCCATTTGCACTCTTTTGATGCTTAAGACTTTAGTCTTTTGAGTCCTCCCAGATTGCTTCTTTTGTATTTGAGATTTGATTTATGTTCTTCCATCCATGGTGTCCTTTTGTGTGAGTGATAATTTGTTTCAACTCACGGACGAAGAAGAACCTTTGAGAAATCCAATCATTTACTGATTATGTTTTCAGTATATCCTCTTGATATATTTTCTTTCTTGGAGTATGACTCTTTTTATTAATCCTTTTGGATTTCGTTTGTGGCATGGGATTATTTTGAATACCATACACCTGTTCGTTCTGCTTCCTTTCCGTGGGTTCTTTGTGGCAAGCTTCCTAGGACATATATTATTGTGAAGTGGATGGAGCCCCAAAATATTATTCTAGACCTCTCCTACCTTAGTTATTTAATAGGGTTTAAAATAGGACTTCAATGTGTTCTTAAAATAACTTCCCTTCAACTGTCTATCAAATTAAAGAATCTTGTTCTGATAAAAATTTGATGATAGATAAATTCCAAGGAGCAGTTCCTGGATTGAAAATATAGGCAGTTTGTCCAAATTCCATTTCCCCCCAAGCACCAAAAGCTGAGCTGGATTATTCTGAAATGAAACTAAATTAAAGCAAAGCAAAAATAAATCAAATGCAAAGAAAAGTAAACCAAAAAAAAAGCAAACATAACTCAAAGAAATAAAAACAAACGCAGGGTTTATTTATGTACAAAATATATCTAAGGAATTAGGTAAAGTAAGGTTTGAGAACCAAACTATTGGCATGAATATTCTCTTCCCACCCATGTAAATCTCATAACTTATACGTTGAGGGGCCTAATTTTTCAGCAATCTGAAATGGGCCAATCCATAGATGTTGAAACTTGGTATGCTTGCCCTTTTCATCATGAGGGTGATCTCACTTGAGAACGAAATATCCTACTTAAAATATTCCCTTCCTAGACTTACGTTTAGCAAAAAACATTTTTACAATATTCTGATGGTGTTCGAACCTCTCTTTGGATTTGAGCCTAGACTGCTCAAGTTTCATCAATGTATTAATGTGGGCTTGTAAAACCTCACTACCAGACCCTCGGGATGCTTGGGTTAACTGAGAAGACGACAATAAAATGTTCATGGGTAAAATAGATTCTTTTCCATAAACTAAAGTATATGGTGACATGCCTAAGGAATTCTTGGGTGTCACCCTATTAGCCCAAAGTGCATTTGGAAGAGCTACATGCCAACTTCTCTGATTTTCTATGACAGTCTTCTTCAAAATTATGATAAGGTTTTTATTAGTGGATGCAGCTAATCCGTTACTTTGTGGATAATAATTAGCATAATAATGCAATTTCATTCCTTTCTCATTAGCAAACTCAGTAAGCTTAATCTATGAAAAGTAAGATGCATTATAAAAAACCAGGGAAATTGGAACCCCAACCCTGGTCATAATATTCTCTTGTACAAAGTCTATGACTGCATCTTCGTTCACTTTCTGTAACGGAATTGCTTCCACCCATCTTGTGAAGTAATCAGTGGTTGTGAGGATGTATTTGTGTTGCAACGAAGAATTGCGATTGATTTCTCCAATGATATCAATTCCCCATTGTTCAAATGGCTCTGAAATAATGATCGGTTTCAATGGCCCAGCTGCCTTCACTTATCTCCCATCGCTTCTTTGGCATGTGTCACACTTTCAAACATAAGCATGAACATCCTTAAACAAGGTTGGCCAGTAGTATCCAACTCTTATAATCTTGTGTGCAGTAGTATCTCATGAAAAATGTCCTCCAGCAGGACCATCATGTAATTCTTTAACAACTTTAGATGCATCCTCTTGTTCCAGGCAGGCATCTCAGAAATACTCCATTATAGTTATTTCTGAAAATAACTCCATCAATTATCTGATAAGATGCTGACTTTAAATGAAGTGCTCTTCTTTGTTTAGAATTCTATTGTTCTCGTAAATATCCCTGTTGGAGATAATGTATCAGATATCTATACCAAGATTATGGAGCTGTAAATATAGGACACATATCAATCATATGCAACTCAGCTTCATTTTCCCAATCATCGTCTTCATTGTTTTGACTTTCAACCATTATCTTGCAAATACCTTGTCCCTTGATAATAGTGGCTGGTTTAAATTCCAAATCATATTCTTGTAAAGCTGTCACCCAATTTCCTCTTCTTTCACCCAATTCCTTTTGCACGAAAAGGGTTCGAACTGTTGGGTGAGGAACAATCACTTTGGTTATATTGTTAAGAATGTAAGGCCTGAATTGTTTTACTACTTTAAAGATTGCATACGCCTGTTTATCAATATCGGGGTAATTCAATTCAACACCTTGCAACCCAGTGCTCATAAACGATATGGGGTACTCATCTCCCATTTCTTCCTTCTGTGTAAGCACTGCCACGAGTGAGTTATCAGAAGCAAAAGTGTATAGGATAAAATATTTCTCAAAATCAGGACTTTTAAGTGAAGGTGCATGGGCTATTGCTGCTTTGATATTGTTAAATGCACCATTTTCTATGTCAATCCATTTAATCTAGACACTTTGCTTCAGCATTTGTTGCAAAGGCTTGACTATTTGAGCAAAATTAGGAACAAACCTTCGAACAAAATTTATAGTCCCCATGAAGGATTGCATACCTTTTTTTATTGTGGAGTAAGGGAATCTGTGCTATAGATTCTATCCTCTCTGGGTCTATGGAGATTCCCTTTTTAGAAATGATGTGACCCAATAGCTTTCCGTCTATAACCGCAAAGATGCATTTTTTAGGATTTAACGAGATACCATATTTTCAAGAGTGGTCAAAAATTTGTTTTAGATGAAGCATTTGTTCTTATCTCTTCTTGGAGAAAACTATTATGTCATCCAAATAAACCACCACAATGTGGCCAATTAAACCTCAGAAAGCTATATCCATTTCCCTTTGGAAAGTGGATCCATCATTAATGAGACTGAAGGGCATTCTTCTGTAAGCAAAAGTTCCCCACTTTGTACGTAATGTGCTTTTCAGCCTATCTTGTTCTACTACCAATACTTGGTTGTAGCCTGAAAACCCATCCAATAAGGAGAACAATTCAAAACCTGAAACCATCTGTAATATTTGCTCCATTGATGGGACTGGATAATTATCCTTGTCTGAAGCACGATTCAGATACCTGAAGTCTATGCATAGTCTTATTTCACTAGATTTTTTTCTTATCGGTACCAGATTTGCTACCCACTCTAAATGCCTAACTTTGAAAATGATTTTTGCATCAAGTAACTTCTTTACTTCATTTTGCATCAGGGGTTCCAGCTTGGGGTGCATTTTCCTCAGTGGCTGCTGAAATGGTTTCACTCCCACTTTAATAGGAATAACATACTGAATGATCTGGGTATCATATGTCTTCAAATCCTCATATGTCCAAGCAAAAAAATCTTTATATTTTTGAAATAAACCGATGAATTTGCTTCTCTCACCTGGTAAACATCGTTTCCCCAAGTTCACATACTTGGGTTCAACCTCTGTCCCAAGATTGATCATCTCATACTGCATAGTTAAACTGTTTGTTTTGACATTGGCAGGCTTTCTGAACTTGCTATTCAAATCAAACATCCCTTTCAATGTTCTTACCCCTTTAGGTATGAACTTCCCACTTAGAAGATTGGCTTGATGTTCTTTGTCATCAATCACCGAGTCTTTGAAAGTCTCATCATTTGTTAAGAACTCCAAGATTTGTTGATCATCATTGAATACCCTCAAATTAGTGACATTGTCTCATGTAGATGGCCTGAAAATTAATTCAATTGAGCATTTGTTATTAGTAGGCACCAATTTTGCAGCAGAAGTAGCTAACAAATCAACTGCTGCATTTTTCAATCTAGGAATTGAATTGATATTAAAAGCATTAAAATTTGTTATAAGTTCCCAAAATTCATTTTGGTATCCTTTTAAATGTGGTGAAAGACAATGAATTGTGTTTCGAACTTGTTTGACAATTATTTCAGAATCCCCAAATTTTTTTCGATTTCTTACTTTAAATTCAATGGCCTTTTTCAAGCCCTGTATTAGAGATTCATATTTTGTTGTGTTATTAGTACATTCGAACTCTAATCTGCAAGAGAGAAAATGTTTATTCTTTTCTGGATCAATCAGAAGACAACTAGCTTCTGATCCCTATTGAGTTTTAGAACTGTCAAAATATAACAACCAAAATTTATCTTCTAACTCTACAGAATTAGTGTTACTCTCTAAATTAGAAACTAAATTAACTATGTTACAGTCAATATTGTTAGTCCGTGAAAACTTAAGGATCTCGGACTGCGTATCTGATTCCTTGCTAGCTTCTTCTGCTTGTTAGTTTCCAGGTTCAAGCTCTATGAAATAGTTACCCAAGACTGAATGTGAGAAACTTACAGGTTCATTTTTTCCTTCCAATTGTGTCACATTGTGCTTCATATGTGGTTCCCTCATCACCTTGATATGATCCTGACAGTTCTTATAGGGAAACACAAGTGCGACCAGTTAGTTTCAAAGTACCCATTGAGTTTCACAGACCAGTCCCTCCTCAAAATAAAACCATATGCTTCAAGAATATCAACTACCATGATATCTATAAACTGGAAGACCCTTTCATCTGCAGATAATCGTATCAGCACATTCTTTATTTCTCCTACCACTTTGACTGATGTCCTATCCAACTGGATGATTTTACATGAGGAAGGTGTGGGTTGACCATTTATCTTTCTACAAACTAAGCATTTGAGAAAGCTACAGAATCTACCAAACAATTATGCACATTATGGTTAAAAATCTCAAAGGATCGTAAAAATGGAAAAGTTTGAGATTTATACTCCCCCCCAATAATGGATTAATTTATTTCTTTATCTAATTGAATATCACCCTGGGATCTACTGGGTTGTGGATTAAAGGCTTTCGGGAGATTTCTTCTTTGTTGAGGTAAGTTGAACATTTCAAATAAAGACATATTTGGTTTGGTTTTCTTGATATCCTCTATTATGTCATATCCCATATCACATTCTGCCGAAATTTTCTTGTTACTTTCTGCTCTATTTTCCACAACACTCGCAGGCTTGATTACTACTGTGAATTTTCTTTAGAGGTTTCCAAATCTGACTTAGGTGGTGTTTGGGTATTACTGCTGATATTCTTCACACTTTCTTGAATTTTCCTAATCTTGGGCAGTAATAAAATTTCATCCATTATTGGTCCTTTGCTTCTTGTTGTGACATTAACCACTGAAAGTTGAATTTCCTCTATAGGTTCCTCCTCCTCTAACCCCAACGTAGGTGCACAGTCCCACAATACCATTGTTGTTTCATGTGCTTCTTCCGGTTCATTTGTTTTATCTTCTTTCACTTCAGGCTCTGTTATTTGAGCATCTAGTATTTGATTCATAACCAGAGTCATTGAATTGATCCATTGTGGACAATTTTTTTTAGAATGAGGTTCTTGATGGAAAGTACATAAATTATCCATTCCTACCTCATTAAAATTTAAAACATAAGAACTATATATAGGGGGTTGAGATGTGGCACCTTCCTCTCTTTTCTTGAAAAAATGTTTAAACTGTTTTCTGGATGAACTGGCTTCTTTATCATTTTCTAAATCAACAATATTGTTTGATAGATTTTGTGCCATTTTAACAACATTTTCTAATTCACTTGAATGTTCCCCTTTACGTCTGGTCAACATCAAAGGTCTCTTACTGCTAAGAGTCCTTGTATATGGTTATGCAGTATGTTTGTTTATACTTTCAAGTTCAACCTCTACTTTTTTGGCTTCTTCATAAGTTTTCACCAAAGAAGGATTTACTAACCTATTAACAAACATTGCTATGTTCGGGGAAAGTGCTGAAGTATAATATTCTATTAAAGTTTCTTCAACAGGTTTTATGGCAGCACTGAAATTATTTAAATGCGCAGCAAACCTTTGACTAAAATCCTACACTTTATCTTTCTTGTTCATCCTTAGAGCAAGCAATTCTTTCATGAGAGCGACAGTGGTTCTTTGGCTACCAAACTTGCCTTAAACAATCTTTCAAAAGTATCCCAATTTGTTATAGAATTTGCTGGTAAACCAAAATACCATGCTAATGCTTTAGTTTTGAAAGTGTTTGGAAACATCTTGCACACTACATCTTCATGCTCTACTACTAAAAGAGTCTAGAGCCAAATAAAAACTCTACAAGTGATCATCTACATAAATTCCTTTTCCCGGATCAAAATTAGGAAATGACTTATTAGCATTCTGAGGTAAAGCATGCAAAGGAGAAGCTAAGTTGAATGGTGTTCAGTCTCGTCAAGCGGATGGTGGTGGATTCACAGGTTGATTAGCTTTTGGGGGTGCATTCCCAGCCATGAGTCTGCGAGGGGATTGTGGTGGAGACTGAATCAGTGACTGCAAAGGTGACCAAAAAACCAGGGAATTTGGTCCCAACTGATTAAGTGGTTGAACAACATCTTGTAAGGATGAATTCACCAATTCTTCCAAATTTCCCACCAAAATTGAATCTTCCATGTAAGTGGGTACTCTTGTGGGATCTTGCCTTCTTGGTAATTTAGGGATTGTCTGCAATCCTCGAAGCTTCTTCACATAAGAACTTGTGTGTCTTCTCAAGTGATTGAGTACTTCAAAAGGAATGGGGTAGAGTTTTTCTGTAACCTCTACTTCAGGGTTTACTCTTTCTTCGGAAATGAAGTCTTTAGGAAACCTAGTCTCTGAGATAGCACTGGTAGAATAGTTTCTAATAAACAGATTTCCTCTGCCAGCCATGCACTGGCGGCCCTCCTTATAGCACCAAAACTATTGATGCATGGAAAAATCCTAGGTATCGTCAGTAGGGATTCTCCCCAATAACCATTCCCAATTAGATCATTTATCGTTTGGAATGGGGAATCCATCCGGTTAGCGGCCCGACTGCCGTAGAATTAAATAAAGCTTTAAACCTGTTTTACTGGTTGCGGCCCGGTCCACCGTTTATATGATTTTATGTTTAGGAATGAAATGAAAGTGCCTAAGCTAAATTGAAGTGATCAGTGGCTAATAACCTCACTAGAGATGCATAGGTCTTCCCTCCGTCTTACCGCTCCTGCTCCACAATCACTCTACGAAAGCAAAGAAACAACTAATCTATTCTAAACTATTCTAACTATCCTATCCCTAGGGAGCCAAGTTTATACCAACATGAGTAATATATTGTATTGTTTGCACATAGAATCCTACAGACAACTGTTAAATTATTCATACATAAATACAGTAGAAAAATAACACAAATATAGCTTAGTTAAGTTGAAACATCCATTACTCATTTATTGCACAAGATTAAAAAACATAAAATAAAACTGTTCATAAACTACAGAAATAATTCAACAGGTTGGAATGATCTCACAGTTATTCAGCAAGATAAAACATAAGTAGTTCACATTCAACAATCCACATAATCCATCTTGAAGCTCAAGCAGTCCCTCCTGCAACCAAAATCTTGGTTCTCTTTATTTATAAAAAGAGGTAGTTCTCATTACAAAAAGGCTTCAGCATATAGGTGTGCCAGAAAGAGTCCTCTATCTATTCTACTTCTACTTATACTTTTACAAAATGACTTTTCAGCTACCCCAACCTCTTGGGCTTCCCTAAATCTTCGATTACAAAATTTTGTCCTCTAGTGTACTCATTAGGAAAATTGGAACAAATACAAAATATTACATATTAAATGCCACGTGTGAATAAGACAAATTTAAGAGGGCATGACTGATGATTTAACGAAAATTCCCCATGCACGAGCTTTAGTAGCTATGACTTGATAATCTACTAGATCTAATATGCGTGTAGTCAATTCGTGCTTGGCGAGCTGCAATTCGATTTCCTTTACCTTTGGTTGGGTATGTTTTAACCATTCATCTAAAAAATATTTATGCAGCGAGCCCTGTGCAACCCAATTTCCGATGACTTTCTCATTAATTCTTTCAACCTTATGGATACTTTGCTCATCCCCTTGCAACTTGTCTTGAAAATTCTTCAAATGTTTCTCTTTGTTCTGGTATTCCTGAATTTGCATGGCTGTCAAAGCTTGGAATCCATTATGTGTGGCACTCATTTTCATGTAAAACTCCTTGCACCTCTCCACATTCTTCTCGACTGCGGTGTGAAATCTCACTATGGCTTTGCTACTAAGATCTAATATTTCCAACTCCATCTTCAACTCTGCTGTTGTTTTCTGGGGAAAGTGGTATGGAAAAAATGGGTTGGTTTCCATCCAAGTTAACTGACTTCGAATTGGTTCTATAACCTCCAATAACCCTTTCCCAAATTCTGACGATGTATCTGTTATTTCCTTTATCCCGACCTCTATTTGTTTGATTCTGTATAGTTCTTTAACCAATTTTAGATGAACCCGATGTAAGCTATTTTGCATTAGTCAGGCTTGACTGCAGAATGGAGTGATGTCAAGTTTTTTTTCTTTGTCTACCTTGAGTTGTTATGATCCTCAAGTTCTTCTTCTCTCCTGTAGGCCACAAATTTCTGCTCCTCCAACTCCGAAAACTCGCTTTCAAGTTTTCTCTTTTTTCCTTCAATATTCTCTTCTTATCTAGGTCAAAAAATATTGTGTCAAGGTTTGCTACAGCCTGTTCCTGGGATGGAACAAAAGGTATCAATCCAAGTTCTATCGAGGGAGTTGGGTTCCCTATCATTGTGCTACTTGATGGGAAAAATGAAGACACTTGATTATCCTGGGTTTGGTCTTGCTCCATATTTTCCCAGTCTCGGTTTTCCTCCTCCTTCCTTTTAAGCTCTTCAACAGCCTTTTCAACAAACTTTTCTACCTCCCTCCTTGCTAGCTCAGCGTCATTTTTGCATCCTCTCTTTTTCTTCTTCCTTCTGTCTTAGTGCTTCTTCATCTTTTCTCTTTGTGCTTCCTCAACTATCAAATTTTCTGCTTCCTTGACTAACCTTCAGGCTTCTTCCTCTTTTTCCTTGGCAGCCTCTTTCTCTCATGTCTATTGTTCGGAGGTGCGACTGCTACTACCTTTGCCTCTCGTGATTGTGATATTTTTCTTGAATCTTTTGTTGAAGGAAGTCATGTTATGTGCATTGTTTTATACTGTTTCCTCCTTATCAAACTGATGGGCATATTCAAAATGCACCCCCATTGACGCACAATATTTTGACACTTTGTCTCATGCATCATTTCTGTGAAAACTCTTTTCTCTGAAATGGAATTTTTCTAGTTCTTTGACAAAACCAGGAGCACTTTTTACCTTGTTAAACTTATAACCACCAATGCAAAATGGTAGTGGTGGATAGACGACCTTCTTGTTGTCAAAGAGAAAGTTCCCGATGCCATCTATATGCAACTTCCTCACTACTTCTTTGTGAATAACATAATCTGTGGCATATTTTGGTAGAAAGGAAGGGGCTTTGGATCCTCCATACATCCTTAAGTACAAGCCTTCCTTGGAGAAGAAGAACTCCCCATATTCTCCTACAACGTTCAATGCTTCCTCAGATATGCAGTTACACTCTTCAAGAAAAATCAATCCGTATAATGATATCAGAAAATCTTCGTAAATAGCCTGGTAGAAACTGTGAATATATACCTGTGTGTCCACAATAGTGGGTATGCAGAGTACACATGAGTGCTGGTTGGATCCGTATCACAGTTCAACTTTGGGAATGGATGAGTCCATAGGACACAATCTATCAAGAAAGAACCCATGTAAAACTCATAATCCCTTTGGGTCAGACCCCCCAGGGCTGCAGCTATGCAAGATGTCATGCTACTTGCCATGATGTCTACCCAGTTGAATATTACACCTTGCATGGCTACATGATATATTATGGGAATTCAACTTATCTTATATATCTTCCCATTTGCTCGATTGAAAATCTGATTTAACATCAATGCTATGAGACGGTAAGGGGCGCGCAGATTAACAATCTCATATTCTCTTTATGATTTATAGAAAAATTGCTTCCCGGTCAACATCATCCTTCTAACATAGTCAAATAAATCCATATTCATATCTTTTATCCATTTATCCGTCATGAAGACCTAAGCCACTGGTAACTTACAGGCTTTGGCAATGTATGCGGGGCTAAAAGAGGAAAAAACCTCCTTCTCTGTGTTCTTCATGATCAGGGTAGCTTCATCCATCTGAGATAGAATCCAGCCGATCACTTCAGCACACTGAAACAACTCAGGGTGTGTAGCAAATTTTGTAATTCCGGATCTCTTGATGTTCGCATACAGCGGTAGGTCTTCCAAACCTGCATTTGGGACCTTCTTGTTCGCGATCATCTGATAAATTTGGCCCCATTTTAATTCTAGTTCAACCTCTGTGATAGCCTTTGTATATTCATATATGATTTCACACTTGGATATAATTTCTACCTCTGGATCACCTTCAGGAGCCTGATCCTTCTTCTTCCCTTTCTTGGGCATGTCGTTATATAAATGTTGAAGCTACAATATAAACACAAAAGACTGTCTTAAAATATACCGTGGTCTAGTAGAATGCATGCATTACCAATAAAAGATACATATATGTACTGCCATTGCATAATGGTGGATAAGCCTAAGCAAACTCAATAAAAAACATTTACCAAATCATCTTCGAAAATTTCAGCAGACTTCATCACGCATGGGTTCTGGACCTCAGGATTTGAAAACAAAATCACCTACGAATTTGTTATAGGCTGGACATTACAACAAAACGTTCTAGGGATTCTCCTTATAGAAACCATAGAACACCCCACATATGCTTAATGTCTCTACATAGAAGATGGACTGTCCTGAACTCCTAGCCTGAGCAAAACCTAAAAATTTCCTTAGCCAATGGTGAAACCCCTTCCTCCTGCTGCACAATAATTTGAACCAGAGGCGGCTCAGTTGGTAAAATGCTCGACTGGCCGTCTCTCCAATGAAAATCCTTGACATCTCAACGCTCAAAACTAAGTAGCAAGGGTAAGTGAGGCAGAGAAGGTAAGAAAAAACCCCCCGTGGTCATGATCATAACAATCGAGAGCAGGGATCACGGTGTGAGATGACCCACGTGAAAGAAAAATAATTAGGTTTGCGAGTATGACAACTAAATTTCTTATAGGTTTAGATGAGACTATAAATGTCGAGACCCCAAGAAAACCCTAACTCTGTAGACAAGACCTCAACGGACACCCAATCAAAACTCATCCAAAACAACGAAAAAGGTGGATCTTGAATCCTACATGGCAGGTAAAAGCTCAGTGGTTGGTGAGAAAACCCGCGTAGTTAGCGAAAATTTGGGCAGCTCTTGACAGCTTGAAGGGCTCCAACGAAATATAAATCCAACACTACAAACGGTAATGAAAATAACCGCAAAACAACCCTTCTGATGCTTATATAGAAAATGCTATAAATCACATTAAATGCGATAGATGGTGACCTAAATGACCATAGGTAAATGTCGTTTTAGCGCCACGGTTAAAATATATCGGAAAAGATCATCAAAACACAAACAATGGTAGCGACAGTGTCGGGAGAACTTTAGGAGCGGATCCAACATAATTGGATCACAATTGACTCTCCTGCCGATGATAAACTTATTGACAGGCCCTTTTAAAACATTGTTGGAAACAAAATGTAAGTTGTCTCGCGATGACATCGGCTCCACAACTGGATTTATTTCGATTTCTGTTGCGACAACTCAATAAAAACCTCCACGAACTCTATCGGTTGAAAACCTCTAAAGGTCATCGGTTGCAAATGATGAATGTGTCTGAACGTATCGGTTGACAAAGCTAAGTCCTGTCAATGCCATCGACATAAGCTCTTGAAAAGACCCGTCGAAAAACTTGAGGAAAGATCTTGACGTGTGGCTGGAGGCAAAGAAAAATAAATCTCCCGATGTCATTGGCTCGAATATTAAAAATGGCCTGACAATGTTGGAAATATTTAATGAGATGACCCGACAAAGCTTCAACGAAAGCTATAAATAAACCGTTGGTAAGAAAATTAAATCCTAGCCGAGAGGAACTGGTTCAGATACTAGAGTGTTACCGACGTAACGAAAAACTCGAAAATAATTTCCGCAAGTATAAAAGTAAGTAATAAAACAGGTGAAAAGGATGAACTTCTCCAATGCATCGACTTGACTTGATGAATTCACCCGATGTGTCGGATAAAAAATATGAGTTTAAAAATTTTCAACAAAAGCCTTCAAAATCGCGCAAAATTGACTAAGTCATGAAAAATTCTCAGATCAAAATTCAAAAAAGGAGAAGCTTAACAGTTAAAACTCCAAGGAGGGCCCCAAAACAAAATAATATTTTGGGGTGGTGGTTGCAACAGCAACAAGTCCTTGTTTCCTACATCTCAAGTCACTCAGTTTACCCAAGGCAATTCACTTGACTAACATTTGGACAAACCCCTCTATTCCATCCAAAGAATACATAATCCTCGTAAATGTTTTGATCTTGACATGGTTTTGATGTGCTCCTAGAACATTTACCTATAGCCCTTGTGAAACCTATGCATCATGATCTATGGTGAGGCTATATGATGACTCATATAAAAAGTCAATAATATGTAAATTTGAATCTAGTACTTATATAGTTTGAAGCATTAAGAGATATGAAAATCGTCCTTCTAGAGCTATTCAGAGGTCCAAAGCTTCATTGGTAAAGTTTGACCAAGTTTGAATTTTTCAACAATTTGACTTGGACAACAGAACAATTTGACGTAGTCAACTAGACTAGACCATCAGAGAATACACCTCAGCGATCATCATTTGGATATAGTATCACTTTGGAAGCTAATTTGATCTTACTATCATTGGTTTCATGTACAATTGGACTAATATACAATTAATTAGACCATTCCTAAGGTTTAATTTAGACATTGCCTAAGTCCAGGTTTAATTATTTGGATCAAATTATAAATGGCATTTGCACAGGGATTTCAACTATGGAATTGATTCTATCATATTCAAATATCAATAGAACATCATTAAAGGCACCCCCCTCAAAATGCACAATAATTCATCACTTTTGGATTAATTGGAAATAATTAACCAATTTTCTAAAGTCTGATTTAAAAAACGATTAAGTCAATTTGAGTTAATAATTCAGTTATTACAAAAACCAAATATTGAAAATTTGGCATGGTGGGTCCTCCTAAACTATGATTTGGATATCCATTGGGACAATTGGCGATCACTTAAATTCATTTTTGGCCACTCAAATCAACTACTAATCTTGTTTAAATTCATTTTTGGCCACTCAAATCAACTACTAATCTTGTGAGGGGCACATTTGGCTAAGAGGGTCAATTTTCATGGATGGAAGCTTCATCAAATTGACACTTATTTCCACTAAACAAATACATGTAAATGAGGCCTCTAATCAACATCTAGATGGAATTTGGACCCCACAATCAATAGTTTTCTCAATAATTAGTAAATCTAGAAAATGAAGGTGGTGCCTTGTCCAAGTGGGGCAATTTACCTTGCTCCACATCACCCTCAGGTCCATCATTTTTGTGGTCCACAATTGAATTGGTAAAATTCTAGAGGGCCAACTCGACTAGGTGGGGCACACCCGCTGAGATGAACCAATGGTTTTGTAAAACAAAAAGTTGTATTTTATAAGGCCATGGTATTTTCCCGTGGTTTTGAGGCTCTCCTAGTCCTATGAAAGGAATATACCTTCCTCATTGTAAAGGGTTGAATATTTGGGGGCATTTTTCTTATAGAATCCCTACCTCCCCATTTTCTCTTATTCTTGTTTCCTTTCATGGCACATTGATGAGTTCTTTCCCTTTCCATGGTGAATGGATTTAGTTTTGGATTCCATGCTTAAGTAATATCTTGTTTTATTTGATGTTATTTCTAGAGTAAAAACATGGTAGAGACTGTTGTTGATTTCCACTAGATTAGAATTGTAGATTGATGAATAGGATATTGTTAGCTTCTCTCATTTCGTCTATTGTGTTGATATTGCTTTAGCTTTTACATACTAATCTTGTTTGCATATTTTTAGTGGTAGTAGATTTCTTTCTTGCCTCTCTATCTTGCATTTGGTTGAAGGTTTTAACATGCTGTTTTTTCACTAACATTTTGCTACAAATAGCTCCTTAGCTTCCTTAGCTTCCTTTATGGGTTTAGTGGTTATAACTAGATCCAAATAGCTCATAGGACTATGACATACCTACTTTTACATGGCCATGTGGCACTTAATGTAATGCCCCTCTTTTCACCGACTTATTGGTACATGATATTATTATTAATATTACTATTTGATGGCGTCTAGATGTGCGAACGAATTGGTCTTATTGATTTATGTACTTTGACTAAATTGATGTTTAAAAATATTTCAGTCTATGTGATATTTCTATTGATGTGATGAATATATATGAATCATGAACATATTTAGATTTACTTAATGCTCTTGGATACTATGATTGGGTGCATAGAATTCTGATTTTATTTGATGATGAAAATATAGGATTTTATTGATTGAATTGATTCATTTTTACAAAGCTATTGATGATTTGTTTACTGTGAAAATGATCCAAACTGGGGTCTAGAGACTATATCTCAAATTTGAATATGATCTTATAAATACATTAATATGATTTGTAATTTCTTTGAATATCCGACAACTTGATATGTGTCTCTAGATGTGTGCAAAGACATGAAAATTTCCAATTAAGCTTACATATGGGTAAGGGTTGTATGGAGGGGGTGTGACATGTACTGTTGGAAAAGGAGGAGTAGGATCCCTATTCCTATCTACTAGTAACTCCCTTCATATAACATGTTGGTATTTTGCTCACCCAGAAGTTTACAAATTTCTATGATTATAGGCAACATTTAGTTTTTCATGAGGTATAATTGAAAGGTGTGTAATAAGGACACATACTCATTCGTTAGTGACCATAAATTTCTTAGTACGAGTAGAAAATATATATATATATTTTAATGTACCAAATAACATATATAACATAAAAATGGTTATGTTTGTTTACTTTAAAGTTACTCCATTGCAAATTGTTCCTTTTATAATATATTAATCATAGAAAAATTTTTAGTAATAAAACTTACATTTGAATTGGATGAAAATTTCCCTTTGATCACATAATTGTTCTAGCAGTATAAGAAGTATAAGAATTAATGTTGCCTTGTTTTGCGTGATTTTTCTCTTGTGATAGGAACACATAAGTTGTGAGGCATACTTAGGAAACATTCGTAAATTGTAATATAATTCCAGTGATTTAAGTGAAGATAATTTAAGTGATTAGATAGTGAAATGAAGTGAAATTATTCATAGGGACATCTTTCAAATCGATTTTAAATCTAGGAAGTGATAGATGGATAGTTGTATCCATGCCATTTGTATGGCATACTACCTTACTATTCATTTAGTTTCATATCCTTAAAAGATCAAGGATTTCATGTAAATATATACATATAATATGGGAGGTATGAACCCTCCAATCGAACATATGGAGACACTATCATGAACAATAATAATGTTGAAGCATTATGCAATGGGGTTTCATAAATAGTACTTGATGAGATTGTATATCATGTTATGCTTCTATATGAATAAATATGGGATGGAATTATATTATGCATTTTTTTTAATGAATAACTGTTTGCATGTAGAAAATGTAATGAGTATATGAATAGGATAATGTACGAATTGTTGATGTTAATGGTATATTTATATTCACATATAAAAAATATTAGCTTCTTTTTGTTTATTTGTGTTAGTAATTAGCATAGGAGGGGAACTACTCTTAAGCTTATTGCCTATGCCATTTTGGAATTTGTAATTCTTTCACTACATTCCGAAGAGATATTATAGTCATTTTCTTAGATCAAATTTATAATTGGGTTTAGATTTACACGGAAAATTTTACTATTTATGGGGATACATTTGAAGAAGCCATGGATAATCTTCAATTTTTTTTGGAAATGTGTAAGAAACTAATCTATCTCTTAGCCATGGAAAATGTCACATGCTATTAACAAAAGGGATTGTATTTGATCATCATATTCTTCCTATAATTATTAAGGTGGATCCAACTAAAATGGAGGTAATTACAAGTATATATACAACTAAATCTTGAAGTATGTTCATAATTTCCTTAGTCACATTGGTTATTGTCGTATATTTGTTTCTAGTTTTACTAATATTACATCTCCACTCTTTACTTTGCTTTCTAAAGGTGTAGGATTTATTTGGAAAACTCAATGACATATCACCTTTTATGTTCCAAAAGAAAAATTTTTCTACAACACTTGTGTTACAGGGACCAAATTGGACCCTACCTTTTCATATTCACATCGATGCCTTTCATTAATCACTAGTGAAGTCCTTGGCCAAAAGGAACACCAACTCTATCCCATTTACTTTATCAACAAGAAACTACTCCTATTAAATATAACTATAGTATAATAGAGAAGGAATTCCTTTTTTGTGCATGTTATTAACAAGTTCCACCGCTACATAACATGCTACTCTATCTTTAGTCATATAGGTCACTATGCCATTCTTATTTAATGCACAAGCCTAATACTAGTGCTACGGTGAGAAGGTGGTTGTTACTCTTACAAGCATTTGACATCAACATTCTTGATAAGGCAAACAAATAAAATGTAGTCATTTTTTTTTTTTTTTTTTGTCTAAGATTGCCAACAATGATGATGCAGTTCTAGTTGAAGACATTCCTAAATGAATATATACTTGCATTACCCATTAAACACGCCATGTTTTGTATATATTTATAATTATGTGTATTCAAAAAAAACTTTTGGATATAACCTATGAAGAAAATAATGCCACAAGATAGTTAAGCAAAGCATAATGCGTTCATGGGTCATTGGTTATCTCTTTCAAACATGGTTAAATCTAGTTATCCAAAGTCGTGATTATGAAGATTAGACCTATGACATTTTGAAGGCTCTCCATGATGAGCCATGTGGAGGAATTTTTTATAATAGATGAAACACCAACAAAATTCTGCATGTTGGTTAATACTAGACCGCCATATATCTAGAGGTTTGAAATCATGTGAGGAGCTTTAATAGTTGCCAAAGAACGGAACAATTGAAGGAAGAGAATCCATCACAGGTATTAGATTTAAGAAGTAAGAAAACCCGTGCTTTATTTTGAAAACAAACCCTATGTTTCAGACTACCAATGAGATGAGACAAAAATGTGAGAAGAGACCATTAATTAATATGGATAAGATAAGCATGCCAGGGATTATTTGGGGAAGTCAAATTTCTAAAAGAAATCCCAAGCTCATTTTCACATTATTTCCAAAAGTTGTTTAAATTGTGTTATGACCGATTTCTAAGTCTTACTTAGTTTTAATCCATTGTATCTATTCAAAGTGTTGTTTTGTTTCTCAATATCTAAGGTATTTCACACTGGTGTAGTGTTCTTCTATGGAAGTTATTTTGTCATTTTTGTTAGAAACCTAATCCTTTGATTATAGTTCCATAGATTATATAAATAATGTAAATAGACTATGAATATGAACAATCATCGTTTGAAGTTGAAAAGTTAGAATATGAAACTCAACCACTAAAGACAATGTATAAATAAATGCTTTGACAATGAAATAAAATGTATTAAAGAGTTATCTATCCTATAGTGATATTAGATCAGCATCACCTTCCATAAATCCTAGTTGCATTTCAGTCTTCGCAGTGTTCTTTGCACACCTCCATTCTTCCTGTTGTCACCACAAAATCTTTNGAATTTTAATCCTTATAATTATTTTGAAGGATAAAATAATTTGGTAAAAACACGTCCATCTAAGTGCCAGAGAGACACAAAATGACAAATGCCCAATGATTAAGTATGCCAAAGGGAGAGCCCAGATGTTACGGGAAGCTTACTTCTATATGGATGTTCAACCGAGATATTTTGCAAATGTATTGTTTGAAAGATATATCGTGAAGGAGATAAGAAATGGAAGATCATCGGATTCCCGTCATTATTCAACATGCGTTTTTATGCAACAAACTGTGAGCAAATGGAGGAAAAAATCAAAATTTTGAGACGTGGGTTTTTTGCAGAAAAGACCCATTTAGCAAACAAGGAGGAATTTCCTGAAAAAACTCAACCGTTTGGGAGATTTACTGGGTTCTCTGGACACGTTTTCTCTAGCTGCGGCCAACTAGGAAAGCCAGTTCGATTTCTGTTTGTTCCACTGTCTATTTAAGTGACATCGGCATCCTATAGGAAAAAGGGGAGTTCCAACCGAGGGCTGAGAGTGTAATAAGAGATCAGACTGATATTTTTATTATTATTTTACAAGCATGTATTAGATTTCTGGGTTTTCAAAGAGGACTTTGAAGTGATCATATTCGAGATTGGTCTGTTCTGTTTTCATTTTGAATTGATAAATATTATATTTTGTCCATGATTCTTTCTAATATTTGGTTTTTTGTGGATGGTTTATATGTTTATCACTGATCTGGACACAACTTGTCTTCTCTTTATATGAGTTCATTCTCGTGATCTTTCTGCCTTGTATATGTTTATACATTCACTGATCAATATTTTCATATATTAGCTTGATCCTTGTTATATTCATCCGCCTTTCAACTTACAAATGTTATCATCCTTTCAATAAATTTAAAGATTCACTAGCCATGTTCTTTCAGCAGTCAAGAAACATCTTTTAGTGATAACATCTTCTGGCGCCGTTGCCGGGGACGTAGGAGCAAAGATATCTTCGTCAGGAAGAGCAATAATGACACAGATCCAGCTCTTGATGGCAGATAAGAGAAGGACATAAGAGATTGACTGCAATCATCTGCCTGGCGAATCCACGATTAAAGATTTCACTAGGTAGAATCCTGCTGACAAAAGATGAAGGGGATGAAGTGTAAAACCAGGTATCTGCTCATGAGCTTTCTCCATGAACTTTTGTTTTTCTTTATCAGCTCATTTCTGCTATTCCCTGTACGCATTAACAGAATCATCATATGTTTTGTTTATTCGGATGATCATCAACCTACCTTTTTATATCCATATTTTGAAGAGGAAAATTTGCAGCCTTCTTATGTTGTTGATGTTGATCTTATATCTTCATCCTAGCCTGTTCATAAGAATGAGTTTTGTATTCAAATCCCTTCTGAATTTAACAGTCATGTAACCTAGAGGAGGTTAAAACCGATTCAGAACCTGCTCAGATCTCAGTACCTTATTACATTATTAGTGAGCCTTACCATCAGCTTGTTAATCCTCATGTTCAGCATACTACTTTTCAAGCCAAAATCAGAAATAGGTTGTTTAAACCTTTGAAGCTTCCTTATTACCTTAATTCTTATCCTCTTGATTTCTTTGAGTGTCTTCCTTGGTTTACTGGAGAGGATCATGTTACAGCTGAGAAGCATTTGGGAGCCTTTGAAAACTTTGTTGATAATTTTGAAATATTACATGAAGATGTTGTCATGAGATTATTTTCGAAATCTTTAGTTGGAGATGCTGCTTTCTGGTTTAGAAATTTGGAAGCTCATTCTATTTGTTTATGGACTGAGTTTTATAATTCATTTTCAAGATACTGGGGAGAGAATAAATCCTTCGATCAATACATATCCGAGTTTCCTTCCTTGAAGAAGAAGAGAAATGAAACTATCATTGAATTCAACAGCAGATTTCACAATATTTATTACAGCATGCCTATTGAAATACGACCTACTGAGATTGTTGCTATGATACAATACACAATGGCACAACATCCCAATCTATTTTTATACCTCAAAGAAAGAAAGTCACCATCCTTGCAGCAGATGTTTGTTGATGCAAAGGAAGTGGAGAACAATCTACTGGTTTGTGGCAAGCTTCATGATCAAATTATTGATAAAGGTTTGAATGTGCAGGAAATGGAAGAAGTGTATGAACAACAGGGATCAACCCTGAGGTTTTATTCCTGTCAAAATGATAATATGTCATATTCATATTTATCCTTAACTCCAACAGTTACAATCAGTGAATTAGATGTGTCAACTATCAGTGATGTGAAAGATGCATCTACTTCTCAATTACATCAACAAAATGATTTCATATATGCAACCGAAATTTCTTTTGGTTCAGAATATAAGAGTTATTTTATTATGAATTTTCTGACGGATTTTCATAAGCATGATCATGCTTATTAGCAGGAAAATAAGTTTGCAATGAATACGGATAATTTCTTTCAAATCAAGCTATTGCTCCTCATTGTCTTATTGTTAAGAATGAAGTTGAGGATGTTAATGTTGATAAGATCCATGAAGATACAGTTCACCAGATACCATATCTCACCGTGCATGATGTTCATGCTCTCTTTCCAGTAGAACAAATAAAATATCATTTGATAAGTGAAGTAGAGAAACAATGTGACCTTTTGTATTAGCTAGAGATCCAGCACAACTGGCAAGACCTGATGGCCATTTATATGGAGTCACAGTTTTCAAAAAATTTCATCCTTGCAGAGTTTGGAATCAAGGAAGATTATGATTGTAAGTATACTTTGCAAAACAAGTTTCTACTACAAATGTTAAATTCTTCTTTGATTTCTAGCTACATGCCAGAAGTTCTTACAGTTGATTGGATGCTATCATGGCTTCACTAGAAGCATGATTAACATGATCAGTTTGCTTCTACCAGTTAGAAGGAGGATTAGGTAGATGAATAAGCTTGTTTCTCGAGTAGTTGGTTTGCAACAGTATGTTTTCATTTCAATAATGTGTGTTTAGATTTGAATCAAGTTGCTGGAATTTGATAGAAGCATGAAGACTCCAATCCAATAGAAAAAGCCACCGGAACTACTAGGTTCTTGGAGCCTTGCAAGGAAATCTCCATCCCCAGCCAGAGCTAGATGTTGTCACCACAAAATCTTCAGATTCTGGCAGCACCAAGAATTTTAATCCTTATAATTATTTTGAAGGATAAAATAATTTGGTAAAAACACGTCCATCTAAGTGCTAGAGAGACACAACATGACAAATTCCCAACGATTAAGTGTGCGAAAGGGAGAGGCCAGAGGTTATGGGCAGCTTACTTCTATGTGGATGTTCACCCGAGATATTTTGCAAATGTATTGTTTGAAAGATATCTCGTGAAGGAGATAAGAAATGGAAGATCGTAAGATTCCCATCATTATTCAACAGGAATTTTTATGCAACGAACTCTGAGCAAATGGAGGCGAAAATCAAAATTTTGAGACGTGGGTTTTTTGCAGAAAAGACCCATTTAGTAGACCATGAGGAATTTCCTGAAAAAACTCGACCATTTGGGATATTTGTTGGGTTCTATGGACACGTTTTCTCTAGTTGCGACCAACTAGGAAAGCCAGTTCGATTTCTGTTTGTTCCACTGTCTATTTAAGTGACAGCAACATCCTATAGGAAAAATGGGAGTTCCAGCCGAGGGCTGAGAGTGTAATCAGAGATCAGACTGATATTTTTATTATTATTTTACAAGCATGTATTAGATTTCTGGGTTTTCAAAGAGGACTTTGAAGTGATCATATTCGAGATTGGTCTGTTCTGTTTTCATTTTGAACTGATAAATATTATATTGTGTCCATGATTCTTTCCAATATTTGGTTTCTTGTGGATGGTTTATATGTTTATCACTGATTTGGACAGAGCTTGTCTTCTCTTTATATGAGTTCATTCTCGTGATCTGTTTTCCTTGTATATGTTTATACATTCACTGATCAATATTTTCATATATTAGCCTGATCCTTGTTATATTCATCCTCCTTTTAACTTACAAATCTTATCATCCTTTCAATAAATTTAAAGATTCACTAGCCATGTTCTTTCAGCAGTCAAGAAACATCTTTTAGTGATAACACTTCCCTTTGCCAATTTGTTTTAGAGTTCTTTCCCATTGTCAGTCTACATCCGAGAGTTTCTCCTACCAGCTTGCATGCATTCATTGTATGTGTTAGAGTTCTCTAGCTACATTGAGGAATGATTTGTGTTTAAGGTATGCGATGGTCCATTGGAAGATATGTTATAATAATTTCCTTAATTCACTGCACATTTTTTAATATTCTTTACTAGAGCGTTTGAATTGGTGCCCAGACTTACTTGACCCTAATAGGTTTAAGTGGCTATGAATATCTTCACCGTTCCATCATTATGCTACTATGAGTATTCTCACGGTGTTAAGATTCCATCTCCTACAAATTCGCGCTGTGAAATAACATTCTCAAAGCTTTTGTTAGAATCCTCTTCCAGATCTTGTAGCCACATTCTCTCTTTGTGCAAGTGTCGAGACCCCCTCCACCTATGATCGAGCTAATCTTTTGTGGTCTATAAACTATTTTGGAGGGTTGTGAGCCATCCCTCCTTACATTTGCATTAAGTTGTGGTAGACTGAGACTGAGTAATATGGAGATGAATCAATATGGAAGCGTGATGCAACAGTGAACCAAATACTTGTTGCTTGAAGACGTTGAGGATTTGTGGAGGAATTTGAAAAGACAAATATTTTGTTAGAAGACCAGTCTTGTTGCTGTGAGCTCATTGAAGACCAGTGACAAAAGGTTCCCTAATTCCTGTGCGTGGAGTTTTTATAGAAAATGTCTGTAAATGTTTTCATATGAATGGTGAGGCTACTGTATGAGCTTGATCTTATTGTATAAGTATGAAAGCTACGTTGAAGAGGTTGCTCTTCTTTGATTTTTTTAAAATTTTGAAGACTATGTAAATATTTACGCCAACACTTAACTGCATGATTTTTTAATTGAAGTGTGGCTGCTGGGATGAGCTCGTAACCGCTAGTTAATCTGTTGGATAAGTAGTGCATGTTGCGCTTCACCTTTTTGAAGCAAATTTTCCCCTAAGAATTGCTTCAAGTTCTTAAAGTTGCTCACATCCACTTGAAGATTAAAGCTGTGTTTGGAGTCTCTTTCCCATCACAAGACTATTAGTGAAACATGTGAAGACTAAGCCTGAGACACGTCTTGAGATATTTGTATATAAGACCATTGCTATGACTATGTTGATGTGTATACTTCTTGAAGAGTGTCAAAGTGTTGAGAACTCATTTGTCTTAGTGTTACAAGTCTGCTGTGCCAAGAGACTTTGTTGATGTATTATTACGAAGATTTGAAATGTAGTGTTTATATAGTAGCACATTAGAACAAATGATATAGAGTTGTAAAGTCATTTGTAATAGGTTGCATAATTGTGTAATAAGCTGTTTAATCATTTTGTAACTTGTAAAGGAGAAGGAACTTAAGTTTGCATCCAAAATCTTTTCAAATATTATGTACATTGTATGCTCCTGATTGAAGATGCACTCTTCGGCATCAATAGTTGGTGTTACCCTCATTGGTAAGGACATATATCCATAATTACCTTAAAATATCAAATCAACCTTCATATACAACGACCTTTGGGATGGGATTTGTGAAGCAAAATGTTAGGATATTTAGACACTTAGGAGTTAGTTAAGATCAACTTGTGTAATATATCCATTAGGTAAAAGTGTGTTTCTTTAGTATGCATTAGTATGCATTTGTAAATATTCTAATCCGACGGTCACGATATGTTCTAGACATAGAGTGATCCGACGGTTCAACTTCTCTTAGATCATACCTACCATTGATCCATGGCTTAACACCCGATTGGTCTATGATCTCTATTTAAAGAGCATAGAGGGTCCTTGGCTAGTTGATCGATTACGAGAAGCTCATGTAACTTTCTTTCTTTTGCATAATAAATTGCTTCAAGTAGCTATTTGGCTAGGGTCGTGGACTGGTTCCCTCTCGAGGGTTTTAACCACGTGACAAACATCAGTGTGTTGATATGTGATCTATTTGTGTGAAGTAGTTTCTGAAGGTGTTCGATTTTTTGGGAGTACCTTGTGTACCCGAACATGGTATCAAAGCTTTTATGAAGAGCCGCTTTCGGTTTTAATCAAGATCTGGGACCGGTGTTGCCGAAACTTTGAAAGGGTTTCTGGTTCTAGATTTTCTATGCATTTTTGGCCTATGGGAGCTATTCCATTGCGTCTAGAGTGTTGTTTCCATTGGGAAATAGTTTTTGTTTTACCAAAAACCGTTTCCGTTTGCTCCAGAAACACCCATTTCAACAAATCTGAAGGTATAATGTTACAGTGACGGATTTGTTTTTTTTTTAAATCTCTCATATTTTATCAGTTTATTATTATATATTTTATGTTTTAGTCTTGGATTGTTGTTTTCCCTGACTGTGTATGCTCTTTGCCGCGCACCTAGCGCGATCGCAGTGAATCAGAAACAGTAAGGGAATGTCTTTTTTCTTGTCTTTTCGGCTACGTATGCTCTTTGCCGTGCACCTTGTGCGATCACGACAAATTAGAAACAACGAGAAAACTTGAAAACGTAGACCTTCCGGGTAAGCTAACCAAGATTTAACCCTATTGTGTGGAAAAATTTTTTTTTGTTTTTGTTTTTCGTTTTTTTTTGTGATTTGTAGGAAAAGAAAGCAAGCACGGAAAACGAGAGAGAAGAGTGATGATGATAAGTCTTGAGTTCAAGTCTTATCAAGCTACTTTTTAGTGCATGCAATTTCTATTTTCAAGTTACTTTATTGTAAAAATGCATCTCACATAAATAAAATAAAATAAAAGTGAATCACTTAAGTCTTTTAATTTATTGCCGCACTATTTAAAAGTCACATTATTGTAAAAGTGAACATCACTTATTCTACAAAAGTGATTCACTTCAAAACAACTTTATTGTAAAAGTGATTGTCAAAGGTTGATCTTGGGAAGAGGGTTTTTTTTTTTTTGTTGGTCAAGTTAATATTTGCCACATCACTATTGGGGACATCTTCAACATTTTCTTTGATCAAGCATAACTTCATCATCCAGAATCAGTTTTAAATGCCATTTTTTTTTAAAACCGCATATTATTTCGAGCTCTTTGCATCCAGATAGTTAGTTTCTATTCTTTCAGCCATTATTTTACAGTATGGCCGCCCCTTGTGATATTATACTTACAAGTTCTAATTATTTCTCATGGAAATCTCGTATGGAGGATGTTCTGCGAAGTAGGGGACTTTTCAGGATAACCTCAGGGAAAGAAACAAAACCCACCGATGATGATAAGAAAATTAAATGGGCAAATCGATTTGATGAAAATCATGGATTGATTGAGATGTCAATCTCTACTGATTTGCGATTCCACGTATCTGGAATTGATGAACCTAATCTCGCTTGGGAAAAGTTGGAATCTGTGTTTGGTAAACACAATGAAATTCGGGGTCATCAACTTGAGAATGAGTTGCTTTCCTTGAATCCAAATGATTTTTCATGCATTCGAGACTATTTATCTAAGTATAAAACTTTTAGACTATTATGTGTTGAATGCAAGATTAAGAAAGAAGAAAAACAATGTATTTATCATATTCTTTCAAAACTTGGACCTGCATATTCTGTTTTTGTATCTACATTCTACTCCATGAAAGAATCCTTGACTACAACTAGCTATCAAGAGCCTATATTTGAATCCTTTTGTGATTCTTTAATTAGAGAGCAAGATAAGCTCATTCATCTTGGAATAATTAACAATACAGATACATCTGGGAAAGGCTTATTGTCCCAACAGAAAAAAGTTCAAGCCTCCCAAGAAACAAAATTTTCACAATAATAAGCCAAACAACAAGGGTCTCAAACCCTCTTAGTCAACTCCTCCTTTAAAAAATGACAAAGGATTCAAGCAAAAAGCAAAGAAGACTGAGCGTCATTGCAATTTTTGTGGGAAAGGTAATCATGATGAATCTAAGTGTTTCAAGAAGATGACAGCCTTGGAAGCAGCAATGAAGAAGCACCACATCAGCATAGATTCGTCTTCAGATTCTAACTCTCATGGACATGCACTTTGTGCTTCTAGTTACTCTTATATTGCATCTTCTTCTTCTACTTCAAATGAATGGCTTATTGATTATGGACCATCTTATCATATGGCTAAGGATCAAGCCATATTTTCTACTATGCATGAGTGTAACACCAAACAAATATTTGTTGGTGATGATAGATCTCTAAGTGTTGTAGGATCTGGAATAGTTCCAGTAGAAAATGGTCATTTCAGTGATGTACTATGTGTTCCAAAAATTTTGTGCAATTTGTTATCAGTTTATCAAATTACTCATTCAGGTGAAGGTAAAACTATGACTTTTACACCTCACCAAGTTGTAATCAAGGATTTTAAAAATTCTCAAAATATCCTTGCTACTGGAACTGTTGATGATATTACCAGGTTGTACAAATTTAATAACTTTGGGTCATCACCTTTTCCTTCAGTTTTTGTTGCTCATAGTGATAACTTGAGCAAACTTTGGCATGAGCGATTTGGTCACTTAAATTATTGCTCATTGCAACAACTATGTAAATACAATATGGTGACTGGTCTTCCGCTAGTATCTTGCAAGGATGGTGTTTGTTCCAGTTGTGTACTTGAAAAACATCAATGGGACAGTTTTGACAAACGTGCCTCTTGACAGGCCTCGGTTCCCTTGGAGCTTGTGCATAGTGACTTGTGTGGCCCTCTTCCATCTGCTTCCTTTTCTGGTTTCAAATATTTCTTAACTTTCATTGATGACTACTCCAGACACACTTGGGTTTACTTCCTAAAACTTAAGAGCGAAGTATTTAACATGTTCTTGGCCTACATTCCCTTGTTGAAAAACAATTTGGTCATCAAATTATTAAGTTAGGATCTGACAATGGAGGAGAATATGTTAACAACAAGTTCACTAATTTTTGCACTGAACAAGGAATCCAACAACAACACACTGTTCCATATACATCACAACAAAATGGTGTAGCTGAACGGAAGAACCGCACTTTAAAAGAAATGGCTAATTGTATGATCCAATCTAAGGGACTAAGTCTTCAATATTGGGTTGAGGCCATAGATTGTGCAAATTACATAGTTAATCGCACACCCACTAAAGTTTTACAGGGTATAACACCAGAAGAAGCATGGAGTAAAATTAAACCAGATGTAAGTCACTTTCGTGTGTTTGGTTGTAATCATGGGCTCACATTCCGGATGAAAAACAGAAAGCATTGTAGTCTAAAAGTGAAAAGTGCATATTTGTTGGATATTTTGAAAATGTAAAAGGTTATAGACTTCTTCAGCCCCATTCACATAATATAATCATTAGAAGAGATGTTAAATTTGATGAACATCTCTTGGCCTGCGAGCCTAACTTGGCGAGTGTGCCATCTTTGGCCTGCGAGCCTAATTCGACGATTGTGCCTTCTTCTTCTTCTTCTTCTTCCATCTTCCTTGACAGGTTTCCAACTCCAGTTTCTGATGATGACAGTGAGGATGAAAATCCACCTCCACTTGCTCATGTTCCTCCTATTGCACCAGCACCAATACTTCCTCGATGGGTCCGTTCAACATGTGAAGCAGCTGGTGATCTTGCCGGTGATCCTAGAGATAAAGGTCGAACACGTTCTCAGTTTCAGTGAGCCTCTTCTCTTTTGGCTCAAGTTTCCGAGAATCATGATCTAGAAACTTTTGCAGAAGCTTCAGGAAATCCAGATTGGGATGCAGCTATGGATGAAGAATATTGTTCCTTAATAGCGAATGATACTTGGGATCTTGTTCCTCTTCCAAAAGGAAGAAAACTTGTCAGATGTAAATGGGTCTACAGAACTAAGTATGCATCAGATGGAAGTGTTGAAAGACTTAAGGCAAGGTTAGTTGCCAAAGGTTTTTCCCAAGTTGAAGGGATTGACTACAATGAAACCTTTGCCCCTATAGCAAAAATGAACTCCATCCGCCTTGTTCTTTCCCTTGTAGCCTTACATAACTGGGAAGTCCATCAAATGGATGTCAAGTCTACCTTCTTACATGATGATTTACATGAGGAAATTTACATGGAACAACCTCCTGGATATGTTCAGAATAACTCTAGCCTTGTTTGTCTCCTTAATAAATCCTTATATGGCCTTAAGCAAGCTCCTAAAGCTTGGTATGCCAAAATGGATAGCTTTCTCCTTGACACTAGTTTTTCTAGATGCCATTCTGATCCTAATGTCTATACCAAGAAAGTAGGAAACTATCTCATCATACTTGTTCTTTATGTTGATGCTCTTATCCTTACTGGTAGTGACCCTAAACTTATAACCCATGTGAAATCCAGTCTTCAGCAAAATTTTGAAATGTCAAACTTAGGACATTTGCATTATTTTCTTGGTCTCCAAGTCTTGCAAACCAAATAAGGAATCTTTCTCTCCCAGTCTAAGTATGCTTGTGACCTTCTTCGTCACTTCCACATGGAAGATTGTAAACCATCCCCTTCTCCCTTCCAGTCTGGAGTCAAACTTTCTGCCACTTGTACTTCCCCTGAAGTAGATGCCACCTTGTATCATCAGCTTGTTGGTATTATTTTATACTTGACTCATTCCCATCCTAACCTTTCCTTTGCTGTTGGTCGTGTTTCCCGTTATATGCAAACTCCTCATGAAAGTCACTAGAAAGCAGCAAAAAGAATACTTCGATATATTCAAGGTACAATTCAGTTTGGGATTCATTATAGTACAGGGGGGAAACCTTTGTTGGTTGGTTTCACTAATTCAAATTGGGCCGGTGATCCTGATGATCGGAAGTCTACTGCAGGTTATGTTTTAAGTCTGGTATCTGGACCTATCACTTGGGCTTGTAAGAAACAACAAGCACTTGCTCTTTCTTCAGCAGAAGCAGAATATTGAGCCGCAGTTAATGCCAGTCAGGAAGCTTTATGGCTTCGACAGATCCTTTCAGAGTTTGGATTCGAGTAGCAGCAGCCTACTCCACTTTGGTGCGACAATCAAAGTGCCATCAAGCTTGCTAAAGATCTAGTTCTACATCAGCGCAGCAAACACATTGAGCTACACATGCACTTAATCAGAAATCTTCTTCATGATAGTGTTATTGAAGTTCTCTATTGCCCTACAGATGATCAAGTTGCAGGCATCTTCACCAAGTCTCTTACAGAAGCAAATTTTTCTAAACCTTGGTCTATGTTAGGAGTTTAGGAATGTGTTCTTAAGGGGGGATAGGCTCTAATGCCTCCTTCCTTCTCCTAATAGTGCCACTTTTGTAAATCCTTCAATCCTATCCCAAGTTGTTCTTAAGGGGCAATGTTAGGATATTTAGACACTTAGGAGTTAGTTAAGATCAACTTGTGTAATATATCCGTTAGGTAAAGGTGTGCTTCTTTAGTATGCATTAGTATGCATTTGTAAATATTCTAATCCGATGGTCATGATATGTTCTAGACATAGAGTGATCCGACGGTTCAACTTCTCTTAGATCATACCTACCATTGATCCATGGCTTAACACCCGATTGGTCTATGATCTCTATTTAAAGAGCATAGAGGGTCATTGGCTAGTTGATCAATTATGAGAAGCTCATGTAACTTTCTTTATTTTGCATAATAAATTGCCCCAAGTAGCTATTTGGCTAGCGCCATGGACTGTTTCCCTCTCGAGGGTTTTAACCACGTGACAAACATCAGTGTGTTGATCTGTGATCTATTTGTGTGAAGTAGTTTCTGAAGGTGTTCGGTCTTTTGGGAGTACCCTGTGTACCCGAACACAAAAACTAGTAGAGACATATACAATCATAACGATTGATCCAAAATCTCCTACATCAGAAGAGAAAGAGCTTGCTGTTTGGTAGTCCAGAGACAAGAAATCCCTAGCTATGATCACTTCCAATGTCAGTGAAGAGGTGAGCCGACGTATTTTCTCTCACTTCCACTGTCATTGAATAGGTGAGCCAACATATTTTCGCTGCAAAATCATATTTTTAAGCATTAAATACATTAAAAGACTTGTATGACTCACACTACGAGATGAAGATAATTTAGTTAGTCTTAAAATTATTTAGTCTAGAAGTAAAAGATAATGATCCTATGCTGGTTGCATAAGAAATCATGCATAAGATCCAAGCATCTAGTATGAAACCGAACCTTCCACTTGCAACATTTGTAAAGTCACTTTATTCAACTCACTCCAACTACCTTGAGTTTGTGAAAGGAAGTGACATGCTCAAAGACCTCACTTTTGACACCTTGGTAGAAAATATTGCAGGAAGAAAAAAAGCATTTGGAAAGAAATCAAGAGAGCCTGTTGGAGAGTCCCTTTTCTTTGCTCAGAAAGAAAAGAATCATCCCAAATACCCTTCCAAGGGAGATAGCAACACGATAGGATGAGGAAGAATAAATTTCAGAGGCAGAAGGGGCAACAACAACTTAAAAAAAAGATCATATCATAAGTGTAAGTGCTATGGAAAGAATGGACATGAAGCAGATAAGTGTTGGTACCCTTGGGAGTCCATCAAAGGAAGACACACTCAAAATAGATAAGATAGAAATACAAATAAAGAGGATGGTAAAGCCCCCGGTTCTACTCACTATATAGTTTCACACTGTAATCTCAGTATTAATGAAATAAATTCTCTTTCATCTTACAAATATCGTTGGCTACTTGATACCGGTGCAACTTCTCATATGAGTTTTAGAAAATAATGTTTTGAAGAGTTGAATGACATTGATAATGGCATATTATACTTTGCAAACAAATATAGCCTCAAACCAAGGGGAATTGGTTCAATCGGTATCAAGCTGCTTGGTTTCCCTGATTTTGTGTTAAATAATGTTCTCTATCTTCCAGAGTTGTAGAGAATGTTGTTGTCCTTAGTGCAGTTTCAATAGCAAGGACATTCCATTGACATGTTTGATGGAATTGTAGAAATAAGGAAGTCCTCTGACACCAAGGTCATTATGACAGAGTATGAAGACAAAAATTTGTTTAACTTGAAGGGATGTTTTGCAATAGTTCAAAACTTTTCCTATATGTCTTATTAGCTTGAAGAGGTTAATTTGTCATTCAGTTTATTGTGGCATGCAATATTTGGTCACTTAAATTATAACAATCTTCATTTAAAAATAAAAAATAGTGTATATGGTTTGCCTACTATTCCTAAGTAAAGGAACAAATGTGATTCCTACATACTAGGAAAACATAGGAAGAAACCTTTTCAAGAGTCTAAATTCAGAGCATGTAGAAAGTTAGAACTGATTCATTTTGACTTATGTGTCCTCATGCCAACTCCTTCTACAAATGGTAATAAGTACCTCATGACCTTTGTTGATGATTATTCAAGAATGTGTTGGGTATATTTATTGAAGACAAAGTTTGAAGCATTTGAAACATTCAAGAACTTTCATGCATGGATAGAGAATTAAGAATGAGCACATATTGGTACATTTCATTTTGATAATGGTAAATAATACACCTCTAATGAATTTGAAGACCATATTTCCAAACATGGGATTACACATCAAACTTTAGTTCCTTATAATCCTTGACAAAACAATGTAACATGAAGGATGAATAGAACATTAAAGAATATATATGGTAAGATCAATGATATTTTTCAAGAATGTGAAACTCATGTTTTGGGGTGAAACTGATATTTCTCAAAGTTTTTGGTTCCATCTGTTATGCCTTGATACCAATACCAAAGGAGCAGAGAAACAAACTTGGTGCTAGAAGTCGAAGATGCATTTTCTTGGGGTATTCAGGAACTTCCAAGGCATATTGAATTTATGATGAGGTAAACAAGAAATTTGTTGATTCCATAGATGTCATTTTCCTTGAAACTAATAAAAATGACAAGTCTATTGGAAGACAACTTGATTGTCTGGAGAGGTTTTCCCATCTAAAGAAATATTATAAATTTGATACTGAAATTCCAAACCTTGAAGGGGGAATCCCGATATTGGATCAGGATAAATCTTTGGAATTTCCTTTTGAAACACCAACATCCCCTCATGAACAAAATCATGACGAAGAAGGTCCCACCACTTCACTTGAACTGGATGATGTTATTGAGAGGATTGGAAGATTGAACCTTGAAGAGAATGAAACACCTTCAAGTAATCAACCTAGACCATCAAAGAAGATTACAAAATGGGCCATAAAAAAAATTTAAAGTGCCCATACATATGAAGTTGGAAAGACATGAACAAAAAACTCAACAAGACAATATGATGGAAAAGAAGCAGATAACTCAGGTGATAACATGGATGTCTCATTTGATTGTGAATTGTATTTATCTTCTAACTTTGAATCAACTTCCTTTCTAGAAGCTACTACTTGTAATGAATGGAAATAATCCATGAAAATTGAATATGATGCATGTATAAATAATAGAACTTGGTAACCCTCCAATTGGATCCAAACCAATTGGTTGCAAGTGGGTATACAAGAACACATACAAATCAGACGGCTCACTTGATGAACACAAAGCAAGGCTCGTGGCAAAAGGATATGCATGGAAAGAAGGAATTGACTATGAAGAAACATATCTCCCACAAAATAATGGGATACCATTTGCACTTTTTTCTCCATGGAAGCACAAAATGGGTGGAAATTCCATCAAATGGATGTAAAAACTTCTTTATTGAATGGACACTTGAAAGAAAATGTCTTCATGTTTCAAGGAGAAGGTTTTGTTGTGAAGGGAAAATAACACAAGGTATGCAAAATTGTCAAATCCTTGTATGGCCTAAAAAAAGCACCATGAGCATGGTATGTGTTAGAATACTCAAAAACCCATTCCCATACTTAGAATATATTTTATTAATCTTAATGCTTATTTCCTAGGTTCTAGACTAGGTAGTTGGCCTCCACTTGCAATTCTAGTCAACACTTGCCATGTTTACATCTGGGAGTGCCCCACATTGATTATGGATAAGATTCTACCAAATTTATTGACTGTCCATATTAGTAAGTGCGCTTTCCTTCCTTTCACAAACTTATACTACTTTTTACAACTTTAAGGTGGAAAATGTAAAAGCTAGTCTCATGGAAACTGCCATCTTTTTTCCCAAATCATCCTCCATCCTTTTCTCTCTTAAAAGAATGATTCCATTGAATTTCCATCACTCATTAGCCTAAATTCCTTATTCAGCTAATACATGACCTCCTTGATTGCTTTGGAAAGTATTTTATGAACCTACTGGGGATTTTTGACTTTAGTAAACTTGCTAATTGTGAGGATTCAACTTTCCTTCTTAGGATTTCAAATATCTAATGTAATTATATATTTGGACAACCACTACATTAAAAATGTTGGTTGGTGTAAAATTTTTCAATGCAATTTAGTGTTATGCACCAATTTCAGTCTCCAATTTGAGTGGATCTATGCACAACTTGAGCTTAATTTCCATAGTAGAAAAAGCTAACTGAGCATATTCTAAAGATAAATTTCAAGCATTATAATATTGATGATGCAACATTGTTTGTGAATAAAGTTGGATGATCTATTCTATTTCTTGTGGTATATGTATATGACCTTTTGATTACAGGGAACAATGAAGATTATATAACATCTGTAAATAAATATTTGAGGAAATGTTTCGAAATGAATGATCTTGGACACATTCAATACTACTTAGGAATTGAAGTGATTCAACATCATAAGTACATATTCATATCTCATAAAAAGTATGTTGGAGAATTGTTGAACATATTTTGCATGGTAGAATGCAACCCTCTCTAAACTCCAATGGAACAAAAGCTGAAGCTCACATAACAAAAGCTGAAGCTCACATAACAAAAGATGAAGCTCACATCAAGTGAAGGAAAAGAATTTGAGGATGAGACCAAGTATCGAAAAATTGTAGGAATCCTTATCTACCTTACCACTACCAAACCAAATATTTATTCTATTGTTGGCATTCTTTCCATATTCTTGCACAAACCTTGTGAAGGACACTGGTCTACAACAAAAAGAGTTATATGGTACTTGAAGGGGAATCAAGTATACTAAGGTAGAAGACTTCAAATCCATTGGGTACACTGATTCAGACTTCGATGGTGACAAAGAGATAGGAATATCCACTTTTGGATACAAAACGAGTCTTGGATTAACAACTATTTCCTGGTGATCACTCAAACAACTAGTTCTGGCAGATTCAAGAACAAAATTAGAATATGTGGCAGATGTAGAAACACCAAAGGAGATTTTGTGGATTAAGAATATAGTTGAAGATTTGAAGCAGAAGCAAGAAAATTGTACTCCCTTATTGATCGAAAACACTTATGCAATCAAGCTGGCCAAGGACCCCATAATCCATGATTGAACCAAGCACATCAACACAAAGTACCATTTGATTCGACATCATGTAGAGGCCAAGACAATTCATTTACGACATTGTTCCACAAATGATAAAATTGCCGACATCTTCACCGAAGCACTTGGATGAGAAAAAATTGAAATATTTTGAACCATGCTTAGACTCACAAAGACCCCTTCCAATTAAGAGGGGGAATGTTGGAAACTAATCCTCAGATTATGGTTCCATAGATTATGCAAATAATGTAAAGAGAATATGAATACGAATAGTCATGTAGGAAGCTGAAAAGGTTGGTTGGAATATGAAACTCAACCACAATATACAATGTATAAATAAATGCTTTGGCAATGAAATAAAGTGAATTCAGGAGTTATCTATCTGACAATTTTCTATGCAAATGTGATGAGAAGTGTTTGAAAATGATCAACGAGAGGATATTTATGGGATTTATTCCTAGATATATATGATGTGTGTTCCTTAAGACAAATTTGTACTAACCTACCTATTTGCCCAATGTACTCCTTGCCACATGAACATGGGATTGAATAGATCCCTTTGTGTTGTCTTGGGTCAACTTGATCTTTCCCATCGTCAACCATGTTTCAAATGGTGTTCGGGTGGGGGGAGGGGGCGGTGAAGGATACTCTAATGTTATTCCTTTTAAGTATGTGAGAAATCCTATATGTGGTCCCTTTAATATAAGGTAAGGATATTACATGATCATCCATTTATCTTTGTGTATGTCTTTTTTTTGGCTCTATGGATATATTTACTAATTTGTCCATCATCGTAGGAATTCTTTTTAAAGGTATTTCAGGGGTGATCCAATTCTTCCTTTACATGATCGACATCTGTTATTGTTATAGATATGGTGGCAAGGGTGTGTATGAATCAGTTTTTAGTAGGATGGTGGTGAGAATCTGCATAAAGGTACATGTTTGAACAATTGGTATAATCCTATGGGATTCATCTCTAGACACATATTGTGGTTGAACTTTTAAAAAATGGCGTCTAGATTTTGTGAGGTCGATCAACCCTCCATCAAAGTAGAAGAAAATACATATTATTGTGTATAAACCATGTCACCAAATGGGTTATAAATAAACTTATTATAGTAGAAATCCTATTTGAGGAGATATTTTTTAGATTTAGTTTATCCCAAGAGATAGTAATAGATCAAGGGTCAAAATTCACTTCCATGCTCATTCAAAATTTATAAATAAATACCATATTAGGCACAAGACATCCACACCCTACCATCCACATGCCAATGGGGAGGTTGAGGTTACCAAAGTGTTGGTGATTTAAATGATTCTTGTACAACATTAACTCTAGACTCTATTACGAACAAGATTATACAAATTCATCTTAAGTACTAGGCTATTAGACTTCCATAAGATCTTTAGGCCTATAACACTACATGGAGAAACACAATCTCTTCACTCCCTATGAGATGAAGTAGCATTAGCATGTAGTCCTTACATTTTAAATTGAGATTCAGATTCAGAGGACTGCATTTTAGGCAGGCATGGATATTTTTGAATCTCAAAATAACTACTTGGAAAATGTAATGAGCTTGATGATATTTCCTAGGCCAATTTTTACCATACATCTCTTGTTTAGTACCAGAGGGTTAACTACTATGGCAAATTAATCAAATCAAATAATTTCTAGGTAGGAGGTTGGTGTTAGGATATTTAGACACTTAGGAGTTAGTTAAGATCAACTTGTGTAATATATTCGTTAGGTAAAGTGTGTTTCTTTAGTATGCATTAGTATGCATTTGTAAATATTCTAATATGATGGTCACGATATGCTCTAGACATAAAGTGATCCGACGGTTCAACTTCTCTTAGATCATACCCGTGGCTTGACACCCGATTGGTCCATGATCTCTATTTAAAGAACATGGAGGGTCCTTGGCTAGTTGATTTATTATGAGAAACTCATGTAACTTTCTTTCTTTTGCATAATAAATTGCTCCAAGTAGCTATTTGGCTGGGGCCGTGGACTATTTCCCTCTCGAGAGTTTTAACCACATGTCAAACATCGGTGTGTTGATCTGTGATCTATTTGTGTGAAGTAGTTTCTCAAGGTGTTTGGTATTTTGGGATGACCCTGTGTACCCGAACATGGTATCAAAACGTTTATGAAGAGCCGCTTTCGGTTTTGATCAAGAACTGGAACCGGTGTTGTCGAAAATTTGAAAGAATTTTTGTTTCTGGAGTTTCTATTCATTTTTGGCCTATTGGATCTATTCCATTGAGTTTGGAGCATCGTTTCCATTGGGAAATAGTTTTCATTTCACCGAAAACTGTTTCCATTTGATCCAGAAACACCCATTTCGACAAATCTGAAGGTATAATGTTACAGTGACGGATCTGTTAAATTATTTTTTAAATCTCTCATATTTTATCAGTTTTATTATTAGATATTTATTGTTTTAGTCTCAGATTATTGCCTTCCATGGCTGCGTATGCTCTTTGCTGTGTACCTTGTGCGATCGCGGCGAATCAAAAACAAAAAGGGAACGTTTTTTTTTTAAAGAAATGGCTAATTGTATGATCCAATCTAAGGGACTAAGTCTTCAATATTGGGCTGAGGCCATAGATTGTGCAAATTACATAGTTAATCGCACACCCACTAAAGTTTTACAGGGTATAACACCGGAAGAAGCATGGAGTAAAATTAAACCAGATGTAAGTCACTTTCATGTGTTTGGTTGTGAGGCATGGGCTCACATTTCGGAGGAAAAATGAAAAGCATTGCAGCCCAAAAGTAAAAAGTGCATTTTTGTTGGATATTCTGAAGATGTAAAAGGTTATAGACTTCTTCAGCCCCATTCACATGATATAATCATTAGAAGAGATGTTAAATTTGATGAAAATCTCTTGGCCTACGAGCTTAACTTGGTGGGTGTACCATATTTGGCCCGCGAGCCTGATTCAGCGATTGTGCCTTCTTATTCTTCTTCTTCCAACTTTCTTGACAGGTTTCCAACTCCAGTTTTTGATGATGACAATGATGATGAAAATCCACCTCCGCCTGCTCATGTTCCTCCAATTGTACCAGCACCAATGCTTCCTCGATGGGTTTGTTCAACATGTGAAGCAATTGGTGATCTTGCCGGTGATCCTAGAGATCAACGTCGAACATGTCCTCAGTTTCAGTGAGCCTCTTCTCTTTTGGCTCAAGTTTTCGAGAATCATGATCCAGAAACTATTGCAGAAGCTTAAGGAAATCCAGATTGGGATGCAACTATGGATGAGGAATATCGTTCCTTAATGGTGACCGATACTTGGGATCTTGTTCCTCTTCCAAAAGGAAGAAAAATTTTCATATGTAAATGGGTCTACAGAACTAAGTATGCATCAGATGGAAGTGTTGAAAGACTTAAGGCAAGGTTAGTTGCCAAAGGTTTTTCCCAAGTTGAAGGGATTGACTACAATGAAACCTTTGCTCCTGTCACAAAAATGAATTCCATCCGCCTTGTTCTTTCCCTTGCAGCCTTACATAACTGGGAAGTCCATCAAATGGATGTCAAGTCTGCCTTTTTACATGGTGATTTACAGGAGGAAATTTACATGGAAAAACCTCCTGGATATGTTCAGGATAACTCTAGTCGTGTCTGTCTCCTTAAGAAATCCTTATATGGCCTTAAGCAAGCTCCTAGAGCTTGGTATGCCAAAATGGATAGCTTTCTCCTTGACACTGGTTTTTCTAGATGCCATTCTGACCCCAAGGGTAATTGAGGGTGCTAAATCCATTTCTGTATTAAAAATTGAAATTTTATCACTGGAAATCTCATTTTCAACAACAAATTGTGTTGCCAGATTCCGACCAAACTTGCCTGAAAAGGTGCAAATGGTCTAGAGATTAGACACATCCTATGAATTACAATGGGAGTCTAAGCTTTGAGTAGTTTATATGAACATTGTCTTCTGTGGCACGCTTAATGTCCAAATCTGTTGTCTTTTTCTTTGAACATAAAACTAGTATTTATAGCTGCTCATAAGCTTTAAGCCCAACTAGATTCTTTCTCTAGAAGATTCATGTGCTTATAGGAACTGACATACTTCTTAAATACTTCATGTGGCTCCCATTAGTTGGATTCATCACCTAGCTTTTGCAGCAACTACCATAAATTCTTTGTGACTCTTCCAACAACTCCAACGAATCTTGTTATACCTAAATCCTATCACCATCATGTGATACGACCTTTAAATTCCATGTTTTCCCTTAATCCCAACACTTAGAGTGGAAACCTACTATGTTTGTTAATTCTACATGAAAATACTCAGCACCGCGCTTTCCCTGTGGCCCATGAGAGGTACTTTGATTGCATCGCCTGTATCTTGTTTTCCATAAGCGGTGCCACCACCTATGGTCTTTGGTCCATAAGTGTTTCTCATCTAAACCGCTCTGTCATAAGAGAAGAAAAGAGGTACCCTGGGTAAAATGGGAAAAAGAGAAGTTTCTCGAGGCTTCTAGATCATGAGCCTCGTTTCCTCCCTTATCCCTATCATTGTGGGTCAGTTGAGCTCAAGATCCCCCCTGGTAGGATCTTAGAGCCACCTCACCCACAAATCTCTCAACTATTCCTATCCATTGAGCCTTATAAATACAAGCTCATATCCATAGTTGAGGGGGAGAACTATAGAGGTATTGTTATGCTGTTGGATTGACCACTTAGCCCAAGCCATTGGAGAGCATAGAGAGCAAAGTTGGAGCTTATGGGGATGAAGTGTTTGTTTCATGGAGATGCTTGTCGACACTAAGGCAATGGTTGTAAGCTTCTCCATACATCTTTAATGCAAAATTGATTTCCATCCCACATTACTGTTGTTTTGATTTCACATGTACATGTTATATTCCTTAGTCACTAACATGGATGAGTAGATGATTTTCTGGTAGCTTTGATGTGGTTGCATGTTTGATCTGTTTGCAGGTACATAGGTTCAGTCATTTGTTTTGGATCTGAACCATTCAGACCAGAGGAACAACTTCTGTCCGCAGAAGGTGAAATATTCCTGGTTACAATCCGCTCCTCGGAATCCTAGATTTTCGCCAGCTATTATATCTGTTGTTGTTAGCTTGACTCATAACTTCCTCATTTGTCATATTGACATTATTTTCGATCCTTCACTTCTCCTTCCATCGATTCGTCTAACTGAGCCTTGGCCCTTCTTGTGCCTCTCTAATCATTTGTCATCGACCACACCTGGTAAAAATTCTCATGAATCTCCTGATCCCTTGTCAACTTTTTCCCATACATCTAGAAGTCGTCCAGTGTCCTCCAAGCTTTTTGGTTGTCTATCTACAACTATTAGTCCTAAACCCTAATGGCCCTACATCAAAATAGATTATAATTATGATATCAATATAATAAATAACTAAAACTCTAAAATTAAATTAACTTGAAACAATTGTCAATGTATTAAGAGTATAAGAGTATAGATAAGAAGAAGCGACTGGTATAACTATCTTAAGAGTATAGGTAAGAAGCCGACCAGGGAAAATACTTTACAAAGAATTTAAAAACCTAAAAACTTTAAGTTATAAAATTTTAAAAACACTAAGAGCAATTTAGAAACTTTAGATTAAACAAAAAAATCCACTATAGGTTATTACTCAAAAAATAGATCCAATTGATGCCTTTATATAAGGGACCGAGTAAGAAGTTTATGACAAAGGTTCGACGACTTACATAGAAAACAACATCCAAAATGGTTGTGGTGGGTCATCCTTATCAAGTGCCTATGGACCTCTTGATATTGACTTTAATTGAACTTATAGTAACCCACTCATGAGGTATATGAAGATATAAATTGAACTTATTGTAACCCACTCATGAGGTCTATGAATATATAAATAAGTAAAAATTAGACCTTAAGCAATTCATGAAGCTAGACCGTGATACTAGAAGCACATTCAACACCAAAATCAAAACATTCCACTCGATAAAGATATACTAAAGGGCACTAAAGATATACTAAAGGGGGCACTGGATAAAGATATAATGAATAGATTATTGATTTCACAAATTTGTTTATTTTAAAAATAATAAATACGGGAGTGAAAAGTCTTAATTATACTTAATTTATTATTAATGATTAATTTTAATATTTTTATAAAATTAGTGGATATTATTAATAAAATTATTTAATATAAATAATAAATTTATCATTAAATTTTATATTTAGGTTGCTAGACTTTTTTATTTAAGATTTGGGGTGAATTACTGTTTATACTTTTTCATCTACTAATGAGGATGAGACAAATGTACTCTCGAGATAGATTTTATTGTAACTGTTCAAAATTCAAAATAAATAATTATAAGAAAAGAAATATAAAAAATAAGTGGTAGCTAAGTGATGAATGGATAAATGGATAACTGGTAGCAATGCAGGGATAACTCATAGTTGATGAATGAATAACCAACTATTCATGGCAGATAACTAGAAGAATGTGAAATAAAAAAAGAAAAAATATATAAAAAATAAATGATACTTGATAAATGGATAACAAGAAGAATGTGGGTGATAACATGCAGCTAACCATGGATAACTCACAATTGAACACTTCAACTAGAAGAATATGTGGACTAAAAAAATATTTTCCATTTCATAACTATCTCTCAACCATTTGATCACTATGTGGGTGTGCTAGTTAATGTAATAATATAGATCCATCTTAAATCATGATTTATCAAGCATCTATCTAGATAGATCCAATTTGTTGAAGTATAATTTTTTTTCTTAAATTTTGGATGTGTAGAAAAAAATCACTAAAAAATTTTGACCCCTCTTAGTGTTTGTTAGATGTGGTTTTAAGATGGATCATAATTTTTCTGAAATGATATCATTAATTATATATTATAATTAATTAAACAATATTAATTTATTAATATTTTGGAGATATATTTACATAAGCACCAACAACCACATTTATATTATTAATGTGTCCAAATAGGTGGATAAACTTAAATTTGGCACACTATAGGGAAAAATATTATCAATATGTAACGTGGTTATTGCTATTTTTTTTTAATTTAGTTTTAATTTTAATTTTAATTTTATGTAAGAACATGATTTTTTTAATTACTAACTGATTAATATGAAAGTGTGTGATAGATAAACTAACAAATGCATGGAATGGAAGAAGTTTTGGATTTTTGTTTATTCCTCATATTCTTCTAGTTAAATCCGTTCAACTTATCCATACCTAGTTACATGTTATCACCAACATTCTTCCTGTTACCCATTTATCAACTATATATATCACATTAAATTAGTATAGTTATATACCATCAACTGTTGGTTATTCATTTCTCAGTTATGAGTTATCCATACATCCTTCATTTTTTAGTTATGAGTTATCTATATCTCCCTACTAGTTATCTATTTATTAGCTATCAATGATTATTTTTATTAATTTTTTTTATAATTATTTATTTGGAATTATGAAGACTGCCATAAAATCAATCTTGATATAGGTTTGTTTCAATAAATGAAAAAAACAAAAAATAGTTCACTCAAAATCTCAAACAAAACTCCTAACTATTCTATTTGATCTATAAAAAGCATTTAAAAAATTAAAATTAAAAATGTATATTTTTTTATGTAGAGTTAAGCGGACAGACCTTATTGATGGTGAGTCAGTAAAGCAAAGTTCATTTTTGATTGCATATTTCTCATCAACTAAATATTAATTTATGCGAAGCAAATTTCATAAAAATTCAAATGAACAAAACTAAAATTCACTGACACGTTACTCAGACTCGAACTATCACTGAGCAGATCACAATCAGAGCCCTTTACAAGTCCAATATAGCTGTCTTGTTGGAATCGATGGCCGCCATAGAATTTTTTCAAACACAGAAATATTAACACACAGAGAAGATTTGATCTACTTAGCGCTGGGAATCGACTCTTTGAAGGAACCATACGTAACGAAACAGTTTACTAATCAATAGTACGACATCGTTAATTTTACTGTAGAATTGAAAATTAAGTCTTCTTTGTTCTTCCAAGGGTACAAGGGAGAATAGAAGCTCTGCACAAGGGGCAAGTAGCTTGATATAGGAGCCACTGGTTTATGCAATCCAGGTGAAAGTAGTGGCTGCAGAATGGTAAGAGGCTCACACAGTCCTCATCCTCTAGAGCGTTCAAGCAAATGACACAATCGCTACACTCAATTTTGGATTTGAGATTTTTATATTTTACTACCACTAATTCTCCATTTTCAGGATGAGATAAGCCGTGGTCTGCATTGATCGCTTCTCCTTCCTCCTGCAGAGTGATATCGTCGTCAACGTTAGGGTTAGGAAGAGTAGGAATATTAGTAACACCAGTGAGAACCAGAAGAACATTTCGCCCGCAAAATTCAATTATGTAGCTAGCTACCTTGAAAACATGGGAGTCAAGTTTCTCTAATTGGGGTATAATTACTTGACGATAATTAGTCCTCGCCACCATATCGATAACAGAGACGAGAATACACAAGATGAGACCTACAGCCATGTAAGCTGCATACAGGAGTGTGGCTGTTACGGTTGGAAAGAGAATTAAAATTGCTGCTATGGCATCTGCACAATACAAACCTATACTTTTCATCATCGTTAATTTTGATACTTTCCAAAGACGAAGGTGCCAGATATTTTCTATGGGGATGGATTTTGGTTAAGGCATGGTTTAAGTGTTTATAGGTCAATGTGAGACAGCTGGTTATCATGTTCGATGCATTCATGGAGTCAGAATCTCGGCAGCAGCTATATTTGGTGTCGGGACTCGCGACGCCTGTCGCTGATCGTCGCGCTGCTTCGTGTTGAATTCATAAACTGTTCCAGAGCTCACCATGTAATTAGCAATATGCTAATTTAGGTCTAAGAAAAATTTAAATACTATAACTACATTTATTTAAAAAATAATTTAAATGTTATAAATATATTTATTTTAAAAACAATTTAAATGTTATAAATATATTTATTTAAAAAATAATTTAAATACCATAGAATTTAGGTGCATAGAAAGTATTATTTTGAATAAGATATATTAAATGCATACGAAGTATTATTTTGAATAAGATATATTAAAGAAAAATATTTTATGTAATAGAAAATCTTTTTTAAATAGATGAAAAATGTTTTTATAAATATAATATTTTACAACTCAGAATCCTTATACTTGGATGTATATATATATGAAAAACTTACATTTGTGACTTGTAATGTAAATGTGTGCAATTTTAGTAATATCAATATATATTTTTTATCTTAAATTTTTTTAATGAAAAATATGTATTTGTGATGTTTATTTGTAACATACCTAGTTTTCATAGTGTAATTTTATGAAAATGAGGTGATTTTTTTTTTAAATATCTAAACAAACCAAAGATATTAATCTCTTTAATTCATGATGATAGATAATATTGACATAATACATCCGTTCGCCTTTTAATCACTTAATTATTCACTTTATCAATGAATTAAGTTCATCTATTAATTATTTAAAATATTAATGACAACTATTCCATAATTATAGACATTCCTTATTAGTAAGAGAACACTTACCTGACCATGCTTGGCATAATTATCAAAGTTAATAATGTAAGTATACTTAAACTTCCTTACCAAGTTTTTCATTTATCTTATCTTAACAATATACATGAAATAAAAAGATTCCAAATCCTCTTATACTTCTATTGTACCATGACATTGTTATTATTCATATCTTATACAAGAATCAATGTCATTTCATTACCTAGAAGTTCTTTCGATGATACCTTTACACAACATATTCTTGCTTTCCATTAACATGTGTATAAGGGACCTCTACTATAATTATATTCAACTCTTTAAAGCATGAAAGCAACAAAATCATGCCACATAGATTATAATCCAAACACTCGATTATAAGGTGATTATTGAAAAGAAATTACTTAAACGCTCACCTTTAAGATCAATAGTGTTGTTCAAATGATTTCACTAGTTCAACAATACCAATCAAGATTTTTATACATTTAAACATTTATTAACATCTCAGCCTTTACAATGAAACCTTTCGAAACATAAGAGTGCTAATCTAATTTAAGAGACAAGTGCGATTGAGGGATTGACTTCGAATTTCCTCCCAGCCTTTTGGCATTCTATTCGGCATATGTTTTAATGCCGAGAAACCAACCTCGAGCTCAGAAACAACCTCCACCAGGGCGAAAAATGACAAAGAGAGAATCTTTCTCAATGATTCCTGAGTTATCTCGCAACCGAATAGGTAAGGACTTGATGGACTTGATTAGTAACAATTTTATCCTCTGATACTATACTTATAACATGCTTTCTATTAAACTTAATCCTTGAATTTTAATTCATAATATTTATAAGTTTATCTCTTGAGACCCTATTCTCACTACACAAGTGAATCGAGTTCAACCCTCCTTAATCATATCATTAGAGATCATCATCATATATATATAAATGATTCAGACTGGTCCTTTAGACGGTATGACCGAAGCATATACACCTGATCCAGACTCACCTCTGTTTGCGTTGGCCCGTGTGTCGGGCAAATTGTTGAAGGATGTCGATCGTGAAAATGTCCCTGCACCTACACAGGACATGAGTCATGACACACACATTCCTTCTGTTGATATTGATCTGCCACCAAGGGAGATGAGTCCCCCACAAGAATATAAGCAACCTGCACAACCATCTACTCCGCATCAGCCGACGGTAGATCAATTAACTTAGGAGTTGGCTCAATCAGTAAGCCGAAATGAAGAGTATGCTAAGATAATTGCAAGTCTTCGGCAAGAGAATATAGATTTGCGCTTGCAGGTCAAAACCATTGAAGAGATGAACAAGGCCATCAATTTTTCACATAGGTCTCAACAGGAGAGGCATGCTATTTTGAAATCATAGGCTCAAAAATTGAAGTTTAAAACCCCCGTTTCGTCAACTAAGTTGAAGACAGCTGCCAACGCAGCTCAGCCTTCTTCCTGATTCATTTTTCCTTTGCTCAATGGGTCCTGACATTTCTCATGTTTGGGGGAATGTTGATCCTAGTTTTTTTTATCATTTTCGGCTCTTAATTTACATGTTTGACATATGTTTTGTCACCTTTTGACATGTTTTCTGTCATGCAGCTCACTATTCATTCCCAAGTACGACTATATTTTGGGTTTATGCAAGTTCTGGTTCCATCTCGTTATTTCACGATTTTATTAGTTAATTCGATGATATTTGATATATGTTTGATGCTTAATTTGTTATTGCAAACCATAGTATTCAAATGAGCCAACGAATAGACAATGCATCCACCCTAGGTATGCGTAGAGCATATCGAGCTCACTGCCCAGCTCACCATTCAGTCCGCCGAGCTAACCGCGCTCTGTTGATGGTAGATTCTCGGGCATTAAAGCATGGAAACTGCCTATTTTCCACATGTATGGGTGATAGCGTGATATTCATTCTAGAAGACTCACCATCGTCCTCCTCTGCTCGACACTGTAACACTATTCCACACCAAGAAGGATCCTCACGCCACATCACGCACCATGAAGAACTAACACGCGATGAAGATGAAGAACTAATGCGCAATAAAGGAGGAAGAAGCTCTATGTGTTGGCTCTTAATTGGTCAGTTGTCATAAAGGTTAACTAAATTTAGAGAGTAGTCGACCACTAAAGGGTTGACGTTCTCACCTCTGTAAACAATATATATATCAGCCTCCACGCGAGTGATTAGTTAGCCTCTTTTACATGTAATCGGTCGATTTGAAGAACTCTATAATACTGTTTCAAAACTTAATACCAGTTACATTCTTGCTATGTTTATGATCTTGTTCATGTAAAGCGTTTAGCGAGTCATCACTCTAATTGTTGGGAGGGCCCCTCATCAACCAGAGGTTTCATTCTTATGTGTATTTTCTTGTATCTCTTTCTTTGCATTAGCTTAACTTCATTTATAATTTGTTATGCAATTTGGTTTTCTGCAATTACTTGTTTCCAGTAGCATAGATTACATTATAATGCTGTATTGTTAAAGTAGTTTCATTTCCAGAGACAATTAACTGGTTGCGCGCATAGATTTGCTTTCAGTTTGTTTTCTAGCTTTCCTTTCATCTTTATGTTTAGTTTCATTGTTACAGTCAAATAGAATTTAGTTAGTTTAATTCTGTAGGTTTAGTTTTGTTGTAGTTAGGTTTGATTTTTCAGTTTTCATCTAAGTTTTAGATTTAGTTCAATCACATTTCAGTTTGTTTTATGATAGGAAGCAATTTCTTTTTATAACTATAGACTAGTATAAGTCATCCTTTCACAGTAGGGGGCGCTCGCACGAAGTTGGTTCCACTTTTTAGTGCCACTTAAGAAATCAGAAACGCACTTTCGAAGTGTAAATCAAGAACGCATATGCGTTATTGATGGTACGTTCGGAATAAACCAAGCCCAAACACAAGGCTAAGGTTTGTAAGGAAGTATCACATATGCATTTTTTAAAAGTTAAATATCGCAAGTGCAATATATATCGCATATGCGATTTATATCGCAAGTGCGATCTATCGCATATGCGATATTGAAAAATGAAAAAAACAAAAACAAAACAGAGGCCATGGGCCTCAAATATCATTTGCACAGTGAAGCATCGGGAGAACAATAAACCGTGTTTGTGAAAAAATGCAAAGGTGATTTGTGTTTCACCTTTTGGAGGTCGAGTTGGAGGTCAATTGGCTCCAATGGCAGGTAACTTCTCTCATCCATTTCAATTAGTTTTCAATTCTTTATTGTTTTTCTTAATTTCATAGTTTTTATAATTGTTTAAAACAAATTTAATAAAAAAAAATGAATGAAATCAAAGAATGATAAATTAAAACAACTTGTATTTTTTTGTTTAAATCTTAACAGATAACAGAAAGGAGCAAGATAATGTGGAAAATGAACCCTCTAATAACCCAGAACCTAACCCAAACATGAACCCAAACCTAAACCCGGAGGGGGAACAAGATCGAAACTCACAAATTCTTGCGTGTTTAGCGTCATTGAGGTGCCTTAGCTCATCTATTAGAGGGGGGGATCATTTGAGAGTCTTTAGCCGATGCATTGGACACAATAACAAACACAATTTCCAATGCCCAAGGAGCTCTATACAACATTAGATCGTAAATAGAATACAGGAGGAAATACTACTCCGATGGATTGAGTTATAAAGACATCAAAGACCTAAAGATTACAAAAGACTTATTTTCATTATTCTGGGACCCTAGCACTAGATTGGTTCCACCCACCAGTCGAGCACACATTTCCATAGATTGGTGCGTTGAACCAAATATAAAGGGATGGATCATTGGTATATGGTCTTCGATGAAGACCCTCATGGGAATAGGGACATCCCATTTTATTTCCTTAGGAAGTTGTATGCAGAATTCATCCTAGGGAAACATGTTAACTATTTCGATATCTTAGGCTTCCAGGGTGTTGGTCATGGGATGCCCCAAGATAGGGAAGGGGCTAGGACGGATCCTAACCATGTGCCACGCCCTCCATGCACACCAAAACCCCCTCGGCTATATCCTCCTGCGGGTCCTATGATTGAGGATACACAGGAGGCATTATTTGACTTGGAAAATACATTGCTTTAGCATGGGACTGATGTCCAAGGCAATGTAGGCCAAGGGATTGGCACTTCTAAGGCCGACCCATCTACATATCACACAGGAGATGTAGAGTGTTCAGAGCATTGTGTTAATCCACACCCTTGCACATCATGTGGAGGCATATGCTATGGTCTTGCTTCAGACTTCTGGGACAATGGATTGCTTCGATTTGTATGTAAAACTCATTATTTTCATATTATATTTTGTTTCATATCACAATTTTCAATTGTTTCGCAATTTATTTCTATTTAATTATCTAACAAATTATGTGAACAAATATATAGTTGGTGTCCCATGGCATACCAGAGTCACATAGTCCGCCGATCAATGTTGAGAACATTGATGCGGCTGTTAATATTGCATATGGGTTTGGTTCTTCACCATTAGGGGTAAGAACTATACTTGTTAATTTGTCAACTTTATTTACATATTTATAGTAGAGATTGTAACATTCAATACATCCTAATTTTGATACAACATGTTTTATGCAGAATGATCAGGATGAATACATTGAATCTCATCCTAGTCCCTCTCATGCAGAGGTAGATTCCAAAACACATGTATTATTTTAAATATGCTTTTAATTATGGTTCACTTTCTTTGGAAAAATCATTTTTCGTCCATCATGTATATGTCTCATTTTCTTTGTATTATCTGACATTGACATATGTTACGTTATGCAGGCAACCATTGAGCCATTGGTGCTTGAAGAGCACCAACATGAGGTTGTTTCCGACCCACCTCTTCCCCCCCCTCCAGGTACATGTATGTTTCGCTTTCTTTGAAAACATCATTTTTCGTCTATGTAGTATATATGTTTAAGATTCTTTTTATTATCTAAATTTGACATATGTTATTTTATGCAGGCTTCTATTGAGGCACTAGTGCTTAAAGAGAATCAGATTGATGACCCACCTATCACGAGCCAGTAGGTACGTTTATGTATCGCTTTCTTTTAATTGTGATTTTAATGATTCAACATGTACTTTTTTAATTTTTTGAAATTGTCTAATTGTATCTTTATCCTTTTTGTACGTAGGAACGTGAGTTTGATGAACATGTGCAAAAAGTGAGCTTCTTCGCTAGTACAAGTAGAAGTCCTTTTCTCTCATTGCTAGTTAATCGATCCACTGGTTATACACCTCCTCTGACAAGGCAGCAGGTAAGTTTATGTATCGCTTTCTTTGTACGTTTATGTATGGCTTTCCCTGATTTGGTGCTTTCTCTTTGTACGTTTTTGTAGGTTTATGTATCGCTTTGACATATGTTACTTTATGCAAGAATCTATTGAGACGGTGGTGCTTGAAGAGAACCAAAGCGAGGTTGTTGTCAACCCATCTCTTCCCCCCAACCAGGTACATGTATGTTTCGCTTTCTTTGGAAACATCATTTTCTGTCCATGTAGTATATATGTCTCTGATTCACTATTTTATCTGAAATTGACATATATGTTACTTTATGTAGGCTTCTAGTGAGGCACCAGTGCGTGAAGAGCACCAAATCGGTGACCCACCTATGACGAGCCAGCAGGTACATTTATGTATCGCTTTCTTTGTACATTTGTGTATCGCTTTCTCTAATTTGGTGCTTGAAGAGACCCAAATCGGTGACCCACCTCTTCCCCCCCAATGTACATGTATATTTGTTGACATTGGCATATATATATTCTTATGTAGCTTGATAGTGAGCAAGTGGTGCTTGAAGAGCACCCAATCAGGGTCAATCTTAGTGAGGCACCACGACCCACCATACTTACTCACGTATAGTAAGTAAAAATGTTATTATGGTTTTGGAATTTGAACAAATGTACATATAATTTTTAAAGGTTGGTAAACTAACTTACAAAATTTGGTTCTTCTGCAGTCTCCACTGATGCGACCTATCCTTCTTGTTCAGCGATGGGGATCACCAATGAGCAGTCAGAAAAGAAAGCTAGACTTCTCCGAAGACATTGGCAGTGGCAACAAAAGGGGGGATAACTAGAATAAATGTATAGGGGGTAACATAGATGTAAATTTTTGTTCATATACACACATATGTACTTTTTGATCCACTATTTTGTATTATGGCCATGTGGCATGCCAATTTTTGTAACATTATTTCTATACATATATAATATAAAGCAATGTTCAAATTTATACATATATGGTTGACTTGATCTTGGAACATGATATGTGTTGTTCACCTATGTGATATAATGATATGTATGGTTCACATGTGTGCTAACTTATGAATTTCCAATAATTAAAGGAAGAATTTATGACTCATCAACTTTTTAACATTATGGCTATCCTCAACTTTTTAACATCATAACCATACCATACACTAACTAAATTACATACACTAACAATCATAACACTAAGTCATGCATGGATGTGTAATATATACCATATCATACCCTACAATACCCTATGATACTAACATCATACCATAATAACATACAATCACATACCCTACAATACCCTATGATACTAACATCATACCATACTAACATACAATAACATACCATACCATAACATACTAACATCATACCATACTAACATACCATACCATTGTAATATACCATACACTAACATCATAACATGAAGTCATGCATGCATGTGTAATATACCATATCATACCCTACAATACCCTTGATACTAACATCATACCATACTAACATACAATAACATACCCTACAATACCCTATGACACTAACATCATACCATACTAACATACCATACTATTGTAATATACAATACACTAACATCATAACACTAAGTCATGCATGCATGTGTAATATACCATATCATACCCTACAGTACCCTATGATACTAACATCATACCATACTAACATACATCATACCCTACAATACCCTACAATACTAACATCATACCCTATAAACCCTAGTTGGTTTTCAATATGTACATACATCCATGTGTTTCTAGTTCCATCTCATAACTTGTAAATTGCTCACTAAACTCTAGTTCCATCTCATAACTTGTCAACCCTAGTGATAGCATGCAAATTGGTGTTCATGAAAGCCTAGTTGGTTTCCAATTTGTACATGTCCATGTGTTTCTAGTTCCCTCTCTTAACTTGCAAATTTCTCACAAAACCCTAGTTCCATCTCATACCTTGTCAACCCTAGTTAGTGCATGCAAATTGGTGTTCATGAAATCCTAGTTGATGCATGCAAGTATTGGTGTTCATGTGTTTCTAGTTCCCTCTCTTAACTTGTAAAGAGCTCACTAAACCCTAGTTCCATCTCATTATTTGTCAACCCTAGTGATAGCATGCAAATTGGTGTTCATGAAAGCCTAGTTGATTTCCGATTTGTACATGTCCATGTGTTTCTAGTTCCCTCTCTTAACTTGTAAATAGCTCACTAAACCCTAGTTCCATCTCATTATTTGTCAACCCTAGTGATAGCATGCAAATTGGTGTTCATGAAAGCCTAGTTGGTTTCTGATTTGTACATGTCCATGTGTTTCTAGTTCCCTCTCTTAACTTGTAAATTGCTCACTAAACCCTAGTTCCATTTCATTATTTGTCAACCCTAGTGATAGCATCAAAATTGGTGGTTTTGAAAGCCTATTTAGTTTCTGATTTGTACATGGCCATGTCTTTCTAGTTCTGTCTCATAACTTGTAAAGAGCTCACTAAACCCTGGTTCCATCTCATTATTTGTCAACCCTAGTGATAACATGAAAATTGGTGTTCATGAAATCCTAGCTGGTGCATGCAAGTATTGGTGATCATGTGTTTCTAGTTCCCTCTCTTAACTTGTAAAGAGCTCACTAAACCCTAGTTCCATCTCACTATTTGTCAACCCTAGTGATAGCATTCAAATTGGTGTTCATGAAAGCCTAGTTGGTTTTCGATTTGTACATTGCCATGTGTTTCTAGTTCCCTCTCTTAACTTGTAAATTGCTCACTAAACCCTAGTTCCATCTCATACCTTGTCAACCCTAGTGATAGCATGCAAATTGGTGTTCATGAAAGCCTAGTTGGTTTCTGATTTGTACATGGCCATGTGTTTCTAGTTCCCTCTCTTAACTTGTAAATTGCTCACTAAACCATAGTTCCATCTCATACCTTGTCAAGCCTAGTGATAGCATTCAAATCGGTGTTCATGAAAGCCTAGTTGGTTTCCGATGTGTACATGGCCATGTGTTTCTAGTTCCCTCTCTTAACTTGTAAACTTTGCTCACTAAGGGCCTAGTTCCATCTCATTATTTGTCAACCCTAGTGATAGCATGGAAATTGGTGTTCATGAAAGCCTAGTTGGTTTCCAATTTGTACATGTCCATGTGTTTCTAGTTCCCTCTCTTAACTTGTAAATTGCTCACTAAACCCTAGTTCCATCTCATTATTTGTCAACCCTAGTGATAACATGCAAATTTGTGTTCATGAAAGCCTAGTTGGTTTCCGATTTGTACATGTCCATGTGTTTCTAGTTCCCTCTCTTAACTTGCAAATTGCTCACGAAACCCTAGTTCCATCTCATACCTTGTCAACCCTAGTTGGTGCATGCAAATTGGTGTTCATGAAAGCCTAGTTGGTGCATGCAAGTATTGGTGTTCATGTGTTTCTAGTTCCCTCTCTTAACTTGTAAATTGTTCACTAAACCCTAGTTCCATCTCATTATTTGTCAACCCTAGTGACAGCATGCAAATTGGTGTTCATGAAAGCCTAGTTGGTTTCCGATTTGTACATGTCCATGTGTTTCTAGTTCCCTCTTTTAACTTGTAAAGAGATCACTAAACCCTAGTTCCATCTCATTATTTGTCAACCCTAGTGATAGCATGCAAATTGGTGTTCATGAAAGCCTAGTTGGTTTCTGATTTGTACATGTCCATGTGTTTCTAGTTCTCTCTCCTAACTTGTAAATTGCTCACTAAACCCTAGTTCCATCTCATAACTTGTCAACCCTAGTGATAGCATGCAAAGTGGTGTTCATGAAAGCCTAGTTGGTTTCCGATTTGTACATTGCAATGTAATTAAATGTATATTAAACTAAAAACATCAAGAAGTGTAAATTTCAACAACTCGAGAGCTTGTTATTTTCCGAACTCTATTTGTTGGTGTCTAAAGACACCATTCTTGGCGCCTCCAATGTGCCATAGATGGTGTTTGTATCCTAGGCACATGAAAGGCTAGACATTAGTAACATCATAAGAAAAAAAAGAGAACCCAATGAAAATGTGCAAACATGATTTATAGATAACTCACCCGAGCTTGTATGATCGTGTTTATAGTGTCCAGTATCCTCTGAATAATATTATGTCTGTGAATGGTATCGGTCAATCACAGGTTTATTACATTGGGAATAAAGTAAGGCTAAATAATTTAAATTGTGCTTCAGAATTCATTTTAAAGGTTAAATAACGCACCTGACAATGCACTCATACAAGTAGGCCATCCATATCATCTCTGGTGCCGATGGCGTCCATCAATCTTTCGTGCTCTATATGAGGTAGCAAGTATCATACATTTGACCTATTTTTGTGACCAAGTGTACGTAGCTTGATGTTTATACAAACTACTAGGTTGGTGAAGTGGTATACAATAGCTCTTGGTCTATAATCCTGATATACATACCCACCCTTCCTTTTCTGTTGTGCTGCAAGTGTCAAGTACTCCCCTTTTATAACCATCGAGCTGGTTGGAAATTCAATATTTTCATCATCTATAACAGGTTCGAGAATGGTTTGTTTCCCCTCTAAGCAACGTTCCAACCAATAGTCAGAACCCCATTCATAATTTTTTGGGGCAACCACTGCATATATCTGACCTGTGAAAGGAAATAAGTCGAGTTAACAATACATTTTGTAAATAAGGTCTTGCATTTCTAATTTCTACATAAATTAAATTCTACATAGGTCGAGTAAACAATACATAAATTCATTTTCTAATTTAGTTACTACTCATGTACCTGCTTGTATGAGATCCGATATGTGATCATAGTCTATAGAAATATGTATCTGATCATCTTCCAAATGGTCTATTTCATTAACCCTGTTGAAATTGGTGCCAAGTGTCACTCGATCCCATGTATCAATGGTATCCGTATACTCACAATCATCCCATTCATCGATGCTACAGGAACTACAAAAGCAAGCCTTCAATCTTGTCCAAATTTGTAGGGCCGAGTTGTTTGAGCTTCTAATTGAATGAAACTGTCGAGTTCCATGCACTGTGTTCACCCGATGTGTTTCTGATCAGTCCACATTTGTCACCTCCTAGAATATTCTTCAGACTAAGTGTTTCCTTGTTGCTTGTTCTCCCATGACAGATGCACACCATTCGACTATAGATGTAGCATCTCGAAGGTGAGCACCTGTAAACTTCATCTCTTCCCTTTGAAGGGCATTTTTAATGCATGTACCAGCACCATCGTGCTCTCCTTTTCCATGACCAGTTGCAAAGTAGTTCCATACATGTGGCACCTTGTCTTTTATGTGCAACAAACACAACCATTCAAATACATGTGCATTCTTGAACTGTCCAGCACAACCATCTGACCAAATGAAATGACTATAAAGTGGTATATTGATAGCTATCACATGATCATAGAATAATTTAAAACAATGTTGCACGTAATGGATGTCATGGGTCCGGTCGTCACTTATGTAGAAGTGACTTTATTTCAGTATCACACGTTTCTTTTCATTGCTATCTTTCCCATGTCGATACGTGATATGCACCATTATGCTCACATGCTCTGAGTGATAGTATTCACTTTGTATTTCATTTTGTGGTTGTAGGGTGTAATTTTCTGCAAAGTCAACCACTAATAGTATTGTTTTGAGAGGAAAGGTGTCCTGACATATTCTGAATTGCTCATCTTGCCACTGTGCCATATCGACATGTTGAATGTACTGTTGGATATTTCCACGAAACTCTGGAATAAAATCACATACTCGCACCTGGTACATGAATATTAATATGTCAATAAACCACATAAAAAAATGTGTACATGAATATTAATATGTTAATATTCAACAATTTACCTGTGAAGTCACCAATTTAATCTTCCTACTTTCTTTCCCATCATGTAGCTAATATGTCTCACACTGATAGTTCTGCTTCTCGACAATTGCGTTCCCGAATGCTTGATCTTCACTTTCATGGATGCAATCAAACCATAATGATAGCCCACCACAATTGTTGCAAGAACCGTCTACACATTGTTTTAAGTAATATGTCTGCCCATCTTAACTCGGACACATTATGCTATGGATGAAATCTCTGGATGACATTGGCGGTACTGTACTTGAGCATTCCTGCACATGGTTAGGATGCAAAAAATGACGTATATGTGCAAATGTATGGTAATATACGTCAAACTCTATGTGGTATCTACAACAACAAGTGTTCCGGATGGTATTGATTCTAACATACCAAGGCTTGCATTTTTCAAAAGATCTTTGCCCGAGCCTTAGCTCTAGGTGGGAAACTTTAAACATCTCGAACAATTGAGTTTGTGTCATGTCCTTGAGATAATGTTTAACATGAGGTTCATTGTTTCTAGAACCCCTACAATGTTTTAACACATCCTTCGTGTTAGAAGAAGGCCTAGTGTTATCATGCCAAAACGTTTGCACTAGGCCCTTCACTGCTTCGACTAACTTCATGTCTTTGCAGGGCAACCTACCGCTAAATGCCCATAATGTTTCCATTTGTCCCTCTACATCAAGGTTGTCTCTTCTTACTGAATATATTTTAAGTGTCTTTGGATGTAAAGGCAAAATTTGTGATGTGCATTTAAGTAAATGACGTTGTCTTGTGGATCTACATACAATTGATTCAGCCAATACATGACGAGCCACATTACAATCTTGTGAACGAGGTTTTTTACCAATCGATGTGAATGTAGCAGCAAGAGATTTAACAATGTGATTACTTGATTCGATATTCTTCATTGTTCTTATGCCTAAATTTCTTCTAACAGTTGCCATATTTCTAGATTTAAGCAAAGCTAAAAACAATTGGCATTTACCGGCTTTGGGTTTGTTATCAAAATATTGTTTCATTATTTGAGAACAATGACGAAGGATAGTGCATTTAGCCACCTTACCTTCCATGGAAGTCAATCCGCTCTCTTCCGCTTGTATTCGTTTAGGAGTTCTCTTTCATTTTGATGCAAAATTTGTTTCCGTTTGAAATGCTAGAGTGATGTTTACATCCACTACAGGCTGACAACTTCGATTAGGAGATTGAACCACCGACCATGGTTGTTGCCGAGTCACATTTGCATCGGGAGTAACATAATTATTGAACTCTTCACAAGATTGTCCATTTACTAATGGATCAATAATATCAACTTCCATATAACCAGATTCCTTTAATGTTGCATTATCTTCCTTAGCCTCTACGTCAGGTATCTGTTGAGGGGGAATGGGAACTATTTGCTCATGTAATGAATGCCGACGATTTCTTGAATCTTCCCTCTTTTTTTCTTTTTTATTTTCTGCTTCTTCCAGTGTAAGAACCTTCCTGCTGACTTTCGACTTCTATTATGTACATTCCCCATTGAAATCCACCCAAACCTGTACAAAACTATGGAATTATGTAAGTAATGATTAAATTGCACGTTGAATAGTTTTTTGTGCGCAAGTTCAGACGAATTATGTCTTTTGATACAGTAAACCTGGCCCATAGCATGTAACCCAACATTTTTTATACAACACATATTGCATATGCGATATAACACACCTCCGATATATCACGTATGCGATATTGATACAATGCTTTTTAATTAACGGGCAGGTTTTTTACATGATCTCCAAAACGCATATGCGATATATCGCATATGCGATTTAGTGCATATGGGATATATCGCATATGCGATTTAGTGCTCACTGAATATGCAATTTACATTTATCTATGCTTATCAAATATTAAAATATTAAATATCAAATGCATTTCAAAATTGGATTGAAATATGTTAAACTTCTATAATGAATAGTATGACTATGACGACGATAATTATGAGGATGATGATGACTATGATGGTGATGATAATGATGATAATGATGATGATGAGGATGATGACTATGATGATGAGGATGAGGGTGATGATGATGAGGATGAGGATGAGGGTGATGATGATGATGATGATGATGATGAGGGTGGTGATGATGATGACGATGATGAGGATGATGATGATGATGATGATGACGATGACAATGACGATGATGATGAACAATGATGGTGATGATGAGGAGGATGATCACTATGATGATGATGATGTCCATGAGGGTGATGATGAGGATGAGGGTGATGATCGTGATGATGATGATGATGATGATGATGGTGATGATGATGATGATGATGATGATGATGATGAGGATGGTGACGATGATGATGAACAATGATGGTGATGATGATGATGATCAATGATGGTGAGGATGATGATGAGGATGAGGATGATGATGGTGAGGATGATGATGATGACGACGATGATGATGAACAATGATGATGATGATGAGGAGGAGGAGGATGATGACTATGATGATGATGATGATGAGGATGAGGTTTATGATGATGATGATGATGACAATGATGATGATGATGAGGGTGGTGATGATGAGGAGGAGGGTGATGGTGATGATGATGGTGATGATGGTGATGAGGAGGAGGAGGATGATGACTATGATGATGATGATGAGGATGAGGGTGATGATAATGATGATGATGAGGATGATGACTATGATGATGAGGATGAGGGTGATGATGATGAGGGTGATGATGAAGGTGATGATGATGATGATGATGATGTCCATGAGGGTGATGATGATGATGATCACTATGAGATGATGATGTCCATGAGGGCGATGATGAGGATGAGGGTGATGATGATGATGATGATGACGATGAGGATGAGGATGATGATGGTGGTGGTGATGATGATGATGGTGGTGATGATGATGATGATGAGGATGGCAACGATGATGATGAGTAATGATGGTGATGATGATGACGACGATGATGATCGATGATGATGACGATGATGATCAATGATGGTGAGGATGATGATGAGGATGAGGATGATGATGGTAAGGATGATGATGATGACGATGATGATGATGAACAATGATGGTGATGATATGAGGAGGAGGAGGATGACTTTGATGATGATGATGAGAATGAGGGTGATGATGATGATGATGATGATGATGAGGATGAGGGTGGTGGTGGTGATGATGATGATGATGATGATGATGATGAGGATGACGATGATGATGATGACGATGATGATGACGATGAACAATGATGGTGATGATGAGGAGGGTGATGACTATGATGATGATGTTGATGATGACAATGATGATGATGATGAGGATGAGGGTGGTGGTGATGATGATGATGATGATGATGAGGGTGGTGATGATGATGATGATGATGATAAGGATGATGCTGATGGTGATGATGATGATGATGAGGATGAGGGTGGTGATGATGATGATGATGATGAGGATGATGATGATGATGATGACGATGAAGATGATGATGAACAATGATGGTGATGATGAGGAGGAGGATGACTATGATGATGATGATGAGGATGAGGGTGATGATGATGATGATGATGATGAGGATGAGGGTGATGATGATGATGATGAGGATTATGATGATGATGATGATGAGAAGGAGGAGGATGGTGATGATGATGATGATGATGATGATGGTGACGATGAGGATGATGATGGCGATGCTGATGATGATGATGACAATGATGATGATGATGATGATGAACAATGATGACGATGATGAGGAGGAGGAGGATGATGAACAATGATGATGATGAGGAGGAGGAGGAGGATGATGACTATGATGATGATGAGGATGAGGATGTGGGTGATGATGATGATGATGCTGACAATGACGATGATGATGAGGATGAGGGTGGTGATGATGATGATGATGAGGATGATGATGATGGTGATGATGAGGTTGATGATGATGATGATGATGATGATGATGACGACAATGATGATGAATAATGATTGTGATGATGAGGAGGATGATGACTATGATGACGATGATGAGGATGAGGGTGATGATGATGATGATGATGACCATGATGATGATGATGAGGATGAGGGTGATGATGATGATGATGATGATGAGGATGAGGATGATGATGGTGATGATGATGACGATGATGATGAGGTGGTGATGATGATGATGATGACGACGATGGTGACTATGAGGATTATGATGGTGGTGATGATGATGATGATGATGATGATGATGACGACGATGATGACGATGATGATGAAAAATGATGATGATGATGATGGATGATGAGGGTGATGATGATGATGATGATGACAACGATGATGATGAACAATGATGGTAATGATGATGAGGATGAGGAAGATGACTATGATAACGATGATGAGGATGATGATTATGATGATGAGGATGATGACTTTGAAACTTTGGATCTATACATGGTGGATGATAAATATTGTTAAGATATATATGCCATTTGATAATGACTTTATAATGTCCTTTGAGCACCGACATAAATCAATCTTCAATCTCTCTGTTAATGTTGCAAATTTTCCCTTAAAGCTGAATAGATCGAAGGACGAGAGGAATTATTGTTTTCTTGGATGCACAGCCCATGGATTCGTTCACTGCCCTATTTTCTTGGATGCACAACCCATGGCTTCGTTCACCGCCCTATTTTCTTGGATGCACAGCCCATGGCTTCGTTCACCGTTAAAAAGATGAATTATTTGTGTCCATCATAGTGTTGTGTAAATGGTATTATAATGGGATAAGGATGCCATTACTCTTTTTTACTCTCATACAAAATTAGCTAAGCAAAAATGCATATGCGTTATAATGCATGTGTGTTATAGCTTTATCATATCGCATATGCGTTATATCACATATGCGATATGAATAAGCTATAACGAATATGCATTATAGCGCATATGCGTTATTTAAAATTAAAAAAATCAGCAGGAATAAGGTTTGGCATTATGTTCGGAAATAGCTTCGGACTACTGAACCTATTGGCTAGGACAAATAAACCAGGGTTATTGCTTGTCTTTTAGAACTCTATCAATATGCTCAGTTTAGATGGCGTGTTTTGCTATGACATACACAATATTTTTTTATGAAAAATTATAATATTGTAGAGTACGATCTTACGATTCTGAATATGTGATTTTTTCCTTCAAAACTATGTTTTATTTATTTATAATTATTTTTCTAAATGACACACGTCGGGTTTCGAAAATAGATACATCGATTGTTTTTATATAACTTTTGATTTCCATCACCATTTCCCAAGAAAACTATATGGTGCACTAGACGAGATCAAGCTCTGCGATCTTATATTTAAAAATCAAGGATTTCATTAATTTTTTCCCCTAAATTGTTGCACCCGCACATAACGTTTTAATTTCAAGATTTTGTGACTTCAATAATTAATAAAAAAAAAAAATTCATGAAAAATTCTAAATAAATAGTGTTGCACTAGGCCCATATGTCCTTTATATGTCTACAATATTTTATCCCAAATTGACATCATTTACCTCATATATTGTTGCACCCGCACAAACATATATGTTAAGATGTGCTGAAAATTTGAAAACCCAATTTCACGGAAACTAATTTTATAATCATTTACACACATTTTGTCTACATAAATGCTATGTATTATGAAAGTTGATTCAATTACCTATCTTTTCTCTTTTTACTTCATCTTCAAATAAGTTAGGAAAGTACCCCCAATTGTCACCTAAAGTCAGAGTTTCATGTTTTTGCCAGTATTATGTGGCATCTAAAGTGTCTTTAAAGGAGTCCATGATTGTGCATTAGCCCTAGGTTCAGTTTCATCTACTTCTGCTTTGTTATAAATTCATTTAGTTATATTTCAATTTGTTGAAAAATGCAATAGCTAATGATGTCTTTATAAATATGAATTAGTTTAAGTTACTTTACAGTTGAATTTAATTATTAAGTAGGTTTAATTATTGTTCCTTTTCACTTTATTATCATATGCATGAATCATCTGATCTCGAAATCATTTAGATTAACTATTTCTTAAAATTCTAGTGTTTTCTGTATACAGACTGTCATTCAGACAACCTGTTTAGACTGCCATTCAGACCTACCTTCCAGTCTGTTATACATCCCTTCATTCAGCCTTTAGTGTTTTAATCGGTTTTAAGCCTGTTTCTTTAGCTTTTTGATTATATTTTAGCTTTTTGATTATATTTTGACTGTGGTAGTTAGATAATAGTTATATTTATTATCAAAGCCTTAGGTTATACTGTTTAAGGTATTTATTAAAGTCTTATTCCTAGTTTTCTCTCCTTTCACCCTATGTTTTGAGTTATGTCTTGTGTTTTGGATTATAGTGGTTTTTGATTTCTTTCTTCAATATTGTTGTGTTGTTTTGTAATCATATTGTTGGTTTGGTTTGATTTATTTCTTTTGTATATAGAGTTTAGGACTAGATATGCCAATGTTAGGAAAGTACACTAGCACTTTGTAGATTGGTTATAGTAGCACGACCTGTTTCTTTCACTGTGTGGTGACTAAATAGACTTAGAGAGTAGGAATTAAAAGAGTTACCTTTATTAAGTTTTCTACTTGCTTCATAATTTAATCTTCTTTATTAAGTTTTCTACTTGCTTCATAATTTAATCTCCTTTATTAAGTTTTCTACTTGCTTCATAATTAAATCTTCTTTATTAAGTTTTCTACTTGCTTCCTTTATTAAGTTTTCTACTTGTTTATAAGTTAGGTTCTTCTCCTTGTATTCTGGTTCTTTATTTGATAAGTCAGAAGTCCTTTGTTTATGGAATAAATAATCATGTTTACTATTACCTGTAACTGAACATTTCTTAGCTTGCACATATTTGTAGAAGTTAAATTAGATTTGATTCCATTTAGTTTCTTTACTTCTTTTGAAAGTCATTTTGACACCACTCCTGCTCTTGTTCCAATCACAGTGAATGCTTATCCTCAGAACAACCAAGGCGAGTGGAACTAGATAGTTTAGTTTAGCCATTATGTACAATTGTTAGTTGCATGTATAGTCTAATTGTTGCAGTTTGTGAAATATATCTAGTGTTAAAATTATGTTTTCTTGTATAGTTAGTGTCTGAAATTGTTAGGAAGTAGAATAGTTCATAAATAATAGAATAGTATTGTTTATATTGTTTATATTTTTATCTTTCAATATTTTTCTATCGGGTAGAGTAGTATAGCTTGATAGTGCTCTAGTCTAGCACTCTATTTGGTTTAATTACCTCTCTAGTTGAATTTATAGGAGTTTGACTTGGTTTTTTATTTTGAAAGAATTTTCGATCTTTTGTTTGTTAAAATATTTCTACGATACCCTACGAACACCTCTACCTTCGCATATACTTTGCGTCAACTCGAAGTTTACCAACCTCGGTCAATAATTAAATATTAGACGGATTATTTAAGTCATTATAATACCCAACACAAGCTAAGGATGAATGCCTAGATAGGTGATTATGACATGGATTATATTATTATTGACTTGGGTTCAGATGTTGATATTCTCACCACACATACATGGGAAAGTATGGGAAAGGCGAGACTAGTATGGTCTCCCATTCAACTGATATTAGCCAACTAGTCGAAGGTTCTTCCTATTGGTCGACTGACATAGGTTCTTGTCGAGATAGAATGACTTAGGACCTATGCATACTTTGAAGTTATAGAAATTGTTGATGGTACGGATCTGTATCTTTCACTTCTGGGGATTGACTAAGCTATTGATACTCATACCGTTATAAATTTCAAGAAGAGGATATATTAACATTTGAGGATGCAAAACTAAGGGTGGTCGCACCAATTGATCCTCTTGTGGGCCAGGGATATGTCGAGTAGGTAAAAAATGAAGGACAAAATGGAATTCTAGATCATATCTACAATACCACTTATGCAGTGGAAGATATGTTAATCTAAGAGATGATGGAAAACTCAGTTGACTAAGCATTAGTTCCTACTCATCGGACTCAGGAGAAGCTTTGGAAAATTGGTAGAACCAACTACATGAAGTATCAATGCGAAAATGTGCAAGAATCACAAAATAAGTGCGATGGGTAGGTACCGAGGTATGTGATCTACCTACCTATGAAGGTTTACCTAACTTGGAATCCTTTCTTACAGAATTCAAAGAGAAAGTATCTAAACCCCGGCATTTGTTAGCCTTGGATTTTGCATTGAAGGATACACCTGAAAGATGGTGGGTTTCTCACAAGCAATCTATTTCATAATGGCCTCAATGTCGAAGATTGTTGGAATTCTGATTTGGATAAAATGTGCTCTACACTATTCAAAAATATACATGACTCACTAATCATGTCAAACATATTGAACATTGTCGCGCGAAATGGGAGACAACACCATGACATGAATGGGTCCACCAGTTTATACACACATTAGACATGATAGAAAGAAAATGGTATACGATGGTTGAACTACGAGGGAAATGGTTGGCTGGGAAGAGTTAGATGCCAGTTTCACACATACATTTGAGTCGAAAATTGATGTTGCTTTGCAAGTAAACAAGGCTAAGCTCTTTGAAGACATTCCTGTGTTGATGACAACTTTGCATCATAGTAGTGTGATCGTTCAAAATTGGATGGAGTGCTACAATATAATAGTTGAACTTTATGATGATGATCCCTGTGACATAAATATTCTTGAATCTGAGGGTACTATCTAGCAGTGGAAGGGTAAGTCGTATTAAGTGATAAATTTTTGAAACCTCTTAAAGTAAGAAAGTGAATATTGATTCTCCAAAGAACCCAAAATTTGCCAATATAAGAGACTATTGGGATGATGAGACCATAGGGAAGATTACCGACTTATTACATGAATTCCATGATCTATTTCCCACAAAATTTTCAAAAACGAAGGAAATTGTTTGTTATCTGGGAGAAATGAAGATTCCCTGAAACCTGACGCCGAACCTATCAAACAACGACCATATAGACTCAATCTAAGATACAAAGAAAAATTCAAGATACAGTTAGACATAATGCTAGATGCAGGAATTATAGAACCTGTTGAGGAATATGAATGGATTAGTGCTATGGTAGTACAAGATACGAAAACTGGTGAAGTCTGTATTTTTGTCGACCTAAGGAATTTCAATGATGCCTTCTTGCATAATCCATTTCCGACCCCATTTACAGATGAAGTGTTGGAGAGCGTGAGAGGACAAGAAGTATATTCATTTACTGATGGATTCTCTAGTTACCATCATATTAGGATTACTGATGCCGTAGTAGAATCTGTGTACTTTCTCATTGTAAAAAAACTTTGTCAAAATTGAATAGTTAACAATGAAAGAATTGTAGGTAAAAGAAAACATTGTTTTCTCATAAAACAACAACAAGAGACACCAATATTCATGTTTTTACCCAAAAACAAAACATTATACTTTACTAGGATGAGACGACCTTCCCTTTAGCATTGGGTCCGCCCTTCTTTTAGAGCCCAAAGTTACATTTTTTTCTACCTCTGTCTCCCTTCTTTCCCTATTTGACTTTTGTCCACTTGTGTGAGGAGGAGAGGGGGGAGAAACATAAGCTCTAAAAGGGAGATTAACCTTTTTGCTGATGGAGCTACTTCCTCATCAGATTAATCCACATCAATTTGATCCTCTAATACTCCTTTCTCTCGAGGATTTTCTTCAATAGTTTCTTCCGCCAAATTTGTCTCTTCCTTTTCATCTTGTTGGGCCACTTCTTCAATGGGTGGCACATTATTATTTGAATATACTAAATAATTTCTAGTTGGATCTACAACACTCCTAATCTCTCGTTCCTGTAGGTCTTGTATAACTCCATACCTATCAATGGAGGAAGGACTAGGTTGTGTTCCAACATGAGATATTTTGGCCTTCTTGTTCCAACTCCAGTTAGAAACTTGCTAAAAGTCACCCTTCTCTTCATGAGGTTCATTTGTGGTAGGTTGGATCTCATAATCTTTTGGGCATTTTTTTGCAAAGTGCCCATATCGGTGACATGAATTGCATTTGAATGGGATCTACTCATAATAAGTGGTTGAATATGACTCCAACCCTCTAAGCTGCATCAGATTGCCTCTAGAAGCCCCTTCTCCAAGTTTATTTCCACACTGATGACACAAGAGTAAATTCCTCCTTTTGGCTCAACATTCTCTACAAATGGCCCGAGCTTACTCTCGATGCCTTAGAGGGATTCCACAATTTGACCCACACATGAATTGTGGTGAGTTCCATTTCCCCATCAAAATCTAAAGAAGTGAGCAAGAAACAACCCTATAAAGATCACATCTTTTTCTTCCTTACTATTGAATAAAAAAAGAAAAATACCTGGCCCACAAGAATAGATAGATACAAATTTTCTAATCTTTGAATCCAAAGTGCTTGGTAGTCCAATAGATCTGTCCCATATTGGGCTCTAGAGCACCTCATTACTTTGAGTGCAATAACACTAGCATAGATCCAATTTAAACCCTAATAGGGATCGAATTTCTTGAGGTGTACATTTTTTTACCATTTGGATCCCTCTGGCTACTTGATTGCATGCTAGTTTAATTTGTTTTATATTTTATTTAAGTGGATATGTAATTTATATTTTTCATTTTTTCATATTTTTAACATGACAGGATCTCCCCCATAGTGGACTTGACCTGGCTTCTCTAATGCAATTATTCATATCTCCACCATATACTTACAAATTATATATATAATATGTTTGACTTGATTTGTATGGGAGAGTGGATACACACATACATAGAATAACAAACTGTACTGTGGTAGTACTACAGATATCAAACACATAAAATTTTAGGTAATTACCATAGTATAATGGCAGCTTAATAACTGAGAGTAGCACTGAAGGGATGGAACTGTACACAGGGAATTTTGAAGTGTTCCTGTTTGGAAGCACTTAGGCAATGATAGTCAGCCATAGTTACCAGTTTGAACACACTGTGGACCGATAGTCAAACCATTTGAAGTTTGAACAGAAGTCCCCGGGCTGGGTAAGTTGTTACTTGTGGAAAGGCGTGTAGGAGTAGACAAAAGCACGTACGGGCAGCAACAGTAGGGTCCTACATGCTCATCGCCACCGACCCGCCGATCAGGTCCATTGCGCCCTTCCCTATGAATAGTCTTTTCTCTCTGTCGTTCAAATTTCATGCAATGCAATATGTGTCGAGTGTCGACACGTAAACTGCATAACAAGGTTTTGCTGAATTCATAATCGCATTTGGGATCCGGCGGGCTGCAGAAGCGACAGGAGGTGCGGTGTCGGCGATGGGAGAATCACCTCTTGTCCGGCTTTAAATTACCAATGATAGACCACGTGCCCTACCTGCCAACACCCCTTTGACTCTTCTTCAGTCTCACTCAATGCCCATGCCATGCATTGAACTGTGTGTAACCCTAACTTCTAAGTAACCCTTACCCAATCCAATCCTATCCTAATCGTATAATCATCTTCCACTTCTTTTGCATTGGGAGCGGCTGCGGGTGCTCTTGATCAGACAGACAGGTAAAGGCCTTACTCCTAGTAATAGGGGCAGTCTGCTGCTATACTAGCCTTTTTCTGCAACTGCAGTTAACAGCTCTCGGGTCTCTAGTAGTGGCTAAGGTCTAGTCTTCAGATTGAACGCAGGGATTAGTCAAAAGCAGTGTACTGCAGGATGTCCTGACCAATAACTGTAGGCTCCACTCATACCATGTGCCTTCCACACTCTACTCAACTTCATATTTTTACCATTTCTTTCCCCAAACAAAACAAAGATAGTGGAGAATTGGAGGTTCCCACACAGGTCAGATCAGCACTACTGATGTTCACTCTTGAAAAGTCTCATTTTATTTGTTGACCAGAGTTGGGGAAGATTTGGGTCATATCAGCACCTTATGCTCACTTCAGAAGTGAAAAGTCTCATTTTCTCGGTTGACTAGAGTGGGGGAGATTTTTGATTTGTCATTTCTTCATAATAAATAATAAAGAGAGTTGAGTATTTGAGGTTCCGAGTTAGGTTTGACCATCTTTTGAAATGAAAAGTTTCATTTTCTCTTTAGACCAGGGTGGAAAGAATTTTTGTAGTTAATTTGTCAAGGAAGTTTACCCTTCCATATTCTCAATTAGGTTAGCACTTTTTATTGAAGAATTTTTTTTTTGAATTTGATATATTTTTCATGTGTGTTGAGTTTTATAGTGAAAAGGGGTGGATAATTTATATTTGTAAAAAATAAAAATAAAAAATTCTTGAATTAATTTTAAAATATTTGTAATATTATTAAAGTATTATTGATAGTAAAATTTTTTTATTAAATTTTGTAGATTTTTTGTGTTAAGTTTTATAGTGAAAAGGTGGTGGAGTTCACAACTTAATTCAAGGTGTTAACTTATTTATATAAAATGCTAGTAACTAGAGCAAAATAACACATCCACACAATAACACAAGATTTATCGTGAAAAACCAACTATGTGGAAAAACCCAGCTAGAAATGAGAACTATGCTTTGCTCTGATTTTCTTCTCCAATAGACTAGCAACAAGAATGAATAGCTTGGCATAACTTCCTCATACTGACTCTCCCATGGAGGGCATGAAAGGTAGAACATGAAAAAAGCTTCTTCTAAATTTTTTGAATTTGCATTTCAATTTAAAATATTTGTAACAATGCCAAACTTTAACATCATTAATAGTGGTAAGTTTTTAATTGAATTTGGTAGAATTTTTGTGTGTTAAGTTTTATAGTGAAAAGGTGGTAGATCTCACAACTTAATTCATTATGTTAAATTTTTTCTATAAAATGCTAAATAAAAGGGAAGTGAACGGAAAAGAACTAGAGCAAAATAATACATCTACACAATAACACAAGATTTATCTTGGAAAATCTGTTATGGAGAAAACCCAACTAGAATGAGGGGTATATCTTCTCTTTTCTTCTCCAATATGCAGTTACAAAGGAAGTGGTGCTTTATACAGAGTTACTTATGACTAACGAAAAGAATGACTAGCCTTGCATAACTTCTTCACATTAACTTCCATTAAAATTATGAACCCCAAATCATATATTGATTTATTTAATTTATTTTCTGTATTTAATTTTCAATAAAAATCTCTTAAAATTAATATTATTTTATATTTAATATATAGAAATATTTGATAAAAAAACTTCATAACTTTAAAACCATAATAAAGTATATGTTTTTCATGAATAAAGATCTTTCAAGGCAAAAGACTATACAAAGTAGAGCCCATCACCAAATATAAACCACAATTTGTTACACAACAGTCTAATTATATAACCCTTTAATGATGTAATTAGAGAGACACTTTGGTTTTTTAGATAGTTATGTAATAGAAGACAGTTTTTTTTTTGTATTCCTTATATTTTTTTAGATATGGGAATTATCCATGCCTAGCTACATGTTATCACAAACATCATCCCTGTTATCCATTTATCAACTCGAGTTATTTTCTATATATATTTTTTCTTTTTATGTCACATTCTTCTAGTTATCTGCCATGAATTCTTGGTTATCCATTCATCAGTTATGACTTATCCATCCATTGCTACCAGTTTTCCATTCATAAGCTAGCTAATTTTTTATATTTTATTTTTTATAATTGTTTATTTTGAATTTTGAAGGACTACCATAAAATCAATCTAAAAATACACTTATCTTATCATCATCAGTCAATAAAAAAGCATAAGCCCTAATCCACCCCAAATCTCAAATAAAAACCAAAAATAAAAACCAAAAATAATTAAGCTTAAGCCTTTAAAAAGTAATTTAACCATGACATACAAGATGTCTAAAATTTATGTCAAATTTATCCTAAATACAAAGACTCTTTTTATTATACTCTTATTATTGAAATGCTTTTAATGTCACTGGTCCAGGTATAATTAAGAGCGACAGAGGGACCATATGTCCAGCCTGTGACGAACAATGTCGGCTGCTGCCTAACGCTGGAAATTTGAATGCACAATTTCGTCTGCAAGTGAGGCAGGCAGGACCTGATTTAATGACATGGCTCAGCTTAATTTAGTCGGGACTTGCCACTAGTGCATTATTAAAAATACAAGTCACGAGGATGCTTTTTGTTTTGTGTGAAGGAGGGACTGGAGAATTCTATTTTGTGGTTGCTGTTTTCGTCAAATAACTTGCAGTGTAAATATAGCTTTAGCATCTAATTAGGAAATAACTTGATGATTTGAGCGACAATCGACTTTTAAATTTAACTTGAAATTCGTTCTATAAACTTGCACTTGATTTCAGTAGACCCCAAAACCAGTTTCCCAAAACTTTAAGTTTAAATCAGAGGCTTACATCTGTACTTGATTTCTGGTACTTACACTGTAAAGTCAATTCTCCAATAGAATTCCAAGTTACACTTTAAAGTTAGCAATTTGATGGAAAAACGTAAACCCAAAAACCAGCTTTTAGATTAGCATTTCCCTCTAACTCTCCAATTACTTTCGTGTTTTAGATGGAGCTCGGACTAGAACTCAGCTAGATTTGATTGAATTTCAGTTATCAAGAAGCATTCTGCAGAGAGAAGAGAAGGAGCAATGTTCGTGGACAGTGCCACGAAAGGCAATGGGAATCTGTAAGGCCACAACTTGAGGGTGGCAGTGCTATGATGATATTGACCTTTTATCTTATACTTGTGGGAATAACACCTGTATTCCTAAATATGGCAAACCTCCACAATTTTATTGCTGGAAAGTTGGCCGAAAGAGTGGAACGTTCGAAAAATGTCGATATCGTGTACGACTTTAGTCTGGTGCAGTCAGCTAGGACTGGATGAAGAACGGCAAAACTGAATGAGGATATTACGTGCATGGCCATGCAATGCTCTGCAATCGAGTAGGACGGACGTTAGCGAGGAGAGATGTACATTATTGTAATGGAAAACCCAACCACAACCAGAGCATGTTATAAAAATTCAATGGATGGTGCATTGGAAACCTAAATCCCTCCAGTTGTGACTGCAATAAGGTCCTGATAATTTGTGTTTCCAATAACAATTATTTCTTAAGCAATTCAACCTGTTGGGACCCAGTACTTCTCAGTCGTCTGGCAGGAGAATCTTCACCCTAAAAAGAGTCCAAACTTTTAGAGGTTGGAAAGGAAAGAGATATGGTGCATTGGTGGCCCTGCCATCCGCCTCGGGAAGAAAGAAGATTGATCATGGCTTATCGTCCAAAAGAAAAAAGGTTAGAGGTGCTTCAAATTGAACCCTTGGCATTATTAGCTCCCCGAGGTGTAATTATTATTATTAAGCTGCTTCTTCTGCGTTTTACAGGGATAACAAAACTTGCCTGAGTTTCTGGTCAGGTCTTTTATGACAAAATTTGTCGCAGTCGCTGCATAATAGGACGACAAGGCAATGGCAGCCATGTACAAATCCACATCTATCTGTCTCCGCACCTGGACAAAACCCTAGAGGCAATAATAATAATAATACTGTATACAATTCCTCTTTGTTTGGCAGCTTCTTTTTCATGTATACCGTTCAATTTCACCAATATGATAACTTGACAGGCACGGAATACAGATGAATCATATTCTTGACAAGAATATTACAATACTGTTCATTTTTTTGGGTAGGCAGATTACATAGTTGGTTGAACTATTGTCAATTTTGCAGTTTCAAGTCCCAGTCTCTGTCAATTTAACTTGAACCAATGACCTACTCTTAGCAATCACTTGGAACAATCTCTTTGCCCATCAAACTACTTTTACTTTTTGTAGTTAATAGTACAACCAAGTAATTACCAGCCTAGTGGGTCTTGGCTCCTGCAGCAATTTCTTCTCGTATTTTTCCTGACTCTATCGCGTAACCAGTTGTGCTAATCGTTCAATCACAAATGCATTTATGGAGAACCCCATGACTCCTACATTTCCATCGGTCCATTTTAACTGCCAACACTCATCTTGTAGCCTTGTCTATCAACTAGCCTTGAGCCTGCCAATTAAAAACCGGCTCTCGCAGAATAGGCGCCGCAAAAACCCAGATATGTGAAAATGAGTAGTCTGGTTTTCCGTTTCTGCTATTAATTGCAGCAATATCTGGAGCACGGGAGGCAGTTTCACCAATGGAGCCAAATGACGCTAAATTTGTGAGTTAATTCTTTTGCACTAGAGTTCTAGATCACCTGCTAACTTCGCCCTAATCAGGAAGCACAAAGTTGCACTTAAAGCCAAGCTCAGGAATTCACTGAGAATTGAACTTGGACAAGTTGTAGCTGTGGTGGTGGTAATTTTCATTGGGATAATGCTCCGATAAATCGAGGTTCAGTTGTGAGAATCAAATTTCTAGATATGGTAAATTCATAAAAATGGAAACCTAAACCATAGGTGAATATGGGAAGGGATTGGAAATTGGTATTAGTTATGTACAGTATTTGGTGGGGCTGGGCATAGTAGTCGTGCAAACTGCCTGTAAAAACGAATATGTATCCATTACATGACCATTGTTCGTTTTGTGTGAAAATTTTTACTTTCACTTGCATCAAAGATGGCAATCAATATACAACAACACAGTAATAGGTAGAAAACATTTTAATCATAACCTTTATCGGGATTTGTAATGTTTCTTTTTTTTTCATATAATTTTCACACTCCCGATGTTATACTGCTGCTGGTGTTGTGTATATTGCATCCCTGGTCGAAAACATAATGCAGCCAGTAAATAAGACGTTTGAACTTTTATTATATACCTTTGCAGATCCCTGAAGGCGAAGGCAAGTTGAAGTGGATATATTCTGAAATGTACAAAACAAGTGCATCACATGAATTTGAAACAGAATGTGCTAAAATGGGGCGCTGCAGGCCATCAATGGAGATGTTGGACTCACAAGCGCCTTTAAATTCTTGCGCCCAGGAAAAAGGATTTTCTGAGATGTTGAACGTCTTTGGAGATAGGCAATCAAACCTGGCGCTCTTGCACATGCTGGAAGCAATAGGAATGAACAGAGACGAGACCGCATCAGTGCCTTGCAGCTTGAATAATGGCCGACAACTCCTGGTTCCTGTGCTAGAACAACAGAGGTCTTTGGGATTTCAGGAACTGTTATCATTCCCAATCTGTGATAATGATAATAAACGTGAAAGTCTATCCTTTGACGAGTTTCTGCACGGTGGGCATGGCTCTGAATATGATTTGCATCTGACAAACTGTAGAAGGCCTGAATGGCCCAACTATAACTTTATGCAGAGGGAAGTTCAGGCTTTTGAACCTGAAAGCTGCATAACCCATGTTTCAGAATCATGTACTTCGCTAGTCAAAACTGAAGCAAAAGATCTGTTTTCCAGCTTGGATGTCCCAGAGGAGGGTGTGAGCTCTTCAAGCCGCGAGCCCAACTCATCTAACACTGTGAACTCTTCAGACAATTGCAACGACAAGAGATTGGAGAATATTAATGGGGACCCAGCCAATACAGTTATCCGTGAACGAATTAGGAAGAGGAAGCGTTCCAAGGTCTGCAAGAACACTGAAGAGGTTGAGAGCCAAAGGATGACTCACATTGCTGTTGAACGCAATAGGCGAAAGCAAATGAACGAGCATTTAACTGTCCTGCGTTCTCTTATGCCGGTCTCTTTCATCCAGAGGGTAAGAGTCCTGCACTAATATTATAATGTCATTCCACTAAACCTATAACTTAATCTGAAATGCATTGCTCAGGGAATTTATTTGGGTCATTTATTTGCTTGTTCAGGGAGATCAGGCCTCCATTATTGGAGGTGCAATTGACTTTGTGAAAGAACTGGAACAGCTCTTGCAGTCTCTTCAAGCTCAAGCTCAAGTTCAGAAGCGTAGAAAGCAGTGTGAACTGGAAGGATCTCAGAGTCCTGAATCAGCTGCCACTCCCTTCAACTGTTTCTTCCTATCTCCACAGTATACTTCATATTCTTCACAGCAGGAAGAATCGAAATACAACATGGACAACTCTAATTTGGATCAGCACAACGAACTTACTGCAGCAAGCAAATCTGCAATCGCTGATGTAGAGGTGACAGTGATTGAAACACATGCTAGTCTAAAAGTTCTCTCTCTGAAGAGGTCTGGACAACTTCTCAAAGCCATCTCGGCTCTTGAGAATCTCGATATGACGATTTTACACTTGAATATTACCACTATTGATCTTTCAGTGCTCTATTCCTTCAACGTCAAGGTAACGATTTTTAGCCCCCAGTATATGTTATTCTCCTTTCCATTGTGAGATATAGTGAAATCTCATATGCCAGTCTTTAGGGGTGTCTGCAAATTAGTGCCCTTTTAGGACGAATAGTCCAGTTTGAATGGTGCCTCTTATATGATATTTTCCTTATATTGTAAGCTCTGGTTTACATCACCATATAATGGAATGTTCATAGAGATAATAACCTTCTCTTGACATAACTATTAGTTGGATAGAGATAAATATAGAGTTTGCTTGGCAACCTCTTCCTTTATGACAGATATGTACTGAATGAGCCGTTAGAGAAACAGTGATCAGTATTTTGAAACAATTTCTATGACTTCAAATCTCGTTTGTATGAAAACACTTATTACTCTACTTTTGTCACTGCAGATTGAAGAAGAATGTCAATTGACATCTGCAAACGAAATAGCAACTGCAGTTCATCAGATATTCAGTATTATCCATTCCAGCAGTACAAATCCAGTGAGAAACCAGGTTTCTTAGTTATTTATTGTTCTGCATGTTTGTACCATATTATCTTCTTCGACGTATCAGGAAACGAGAGTGTAAGAACTGAGGAACTTAAACTACTGGGCCTATTGTATCACGAAAAGAAAAGTTGCGAGAGTGTCAAATATTTCCTGAACTGTGGCAGGTTCCCGAGCTCTAAAGTCCTATAATTTGGAGCTAGAATTATAGTCATATAGATCAGGAAACTGGATTCTATTGATTTTTACGTGGCCAAGATTATTCAGACTGGCATAGTAGTTAGAAGGTTTCCATGTACATGTTGCATTAGCGCCGATGTTTCGGCTGGTTTCTGCGTTGTGTTTGTAATTTTTAGAACCTCAACTTGCAGGGATTGCAAAACTTGTGTCGCAATGGGAGGATATCTGTAGTAATTATATCTTATTAATCTCTTATTTCTGACATTATGACAAGTTTACGAGGCCAAGATATGATGCATCTTTGGTTCCTTTTCTTCGCAAAAACAAACAAACCCGGAGTTGTCATATTCGCTGTATAGTCTCCCGCTTTCCGTTACTTGAAATGACAGTGAGGAATTCTGTGTTTATTGGAAAACGACGAAATGTTACCCTACCGAATCCCATGTGATATGTCTGCTTCGGGTGGATAATTTCTGGACTTTCTTGCATCTCACAGTTTTTTCTCTTTTCTATACTCTGAAATAAATGCTGTTTATAAAGTGGTGTCATATCTCTGAGTAGATTATTAACCCCAAAAAAATCCTATCACAATCAGTAAATCACAATATCTCAGTGTACTTACATTTAAAAAAATTAAATATTAAATTTCGTGTGTAACAAGCTTATTTTAAAGTCTCAATTTTTGCTCCACAAATAGTTTATGAAGATTAAGGCCGAACATCGTAATGGTTCCCCATGTACAATATTATTTAGATAGGAACTAAGAGCATGCTAATCAAGTTTTCCATGCCTCCTTTGATGATTGGTTGATCTCGGACGGATTGCGACTCGGATGAGCATGGAATGGGCAAGCATTGACTAATTCACATGTGTGCTAAGTGTGGTATGCTATCTTCGAAGTTTCACTCAATCTATCCCACTATTATCCCACTATTAGGGTTGTAAACATGAGGAAAGTGAAGGCACAAAGATGCATATTAGGGTTGCAAACTTGAGGAAAGTGAGGGCACACAGATGCATAGAACACAGATGCATAGAGGTAGAAGAGGGAGGGGATGCATGTATATTGGTGTATGTACTTGGAAAAATTTCAAAGATCTGAAGGTATTTTGGTGATCTTTTCATTGTTGTTTTTATTGAGAGTTTGATGTTGGTGATAAATAGAGACTCGGATGTTACAAAATTAGATTTTTTTTTCTTCTTATTGCGTGTCTCATATTGTCCAAAATCCTAGTCGTTGTGTGGCACTTACATGATCTTGCTATTTGAGCATGACTATCAATTACAAGTATCGCGTGGACTACGCCTCACCAAAACGTCATGATAGAACCTAAGTAAGGAACCTTAGGGAGCGTGAAATGCCAATTGCTCGTTTTAGCTCAGGCAATGCTGCACCATTGTTGCCCAGCATTAGACAATGCTGCACCATTGCCTGCCCCAGACCAACACTTGACGATCGAATGCCCAACATATGACGATGTTGGACCACCCATTTAGAGGCCCAATCCTTGATAGTGCCTGAAGGTCCTGTCTTGGCTCCACTCGACCACATACCTTCCTGGTTCCACCCGACCACATACCTTCATTGCATCCATCAACACTATTGTCTTAGCATGGTTGGCACACCGTACATCACATTGCCAATCATGCCATCCTTCGATGAAGCTTGCTAAGGAGTGCCTCACCGATTGGCTCATCCTACTCAACTAGATGTCCTTTGTCCTCCTAGAAAGCATGCTAGTACAACGTCCTAATTGTCTCACTACCATCACCCATCAGTCGACCAGCAAGGTTACCAAAATCACATGGACTCACTATGCACCCTTAGCCATGTCTGCTCGACACATCCTTTGTCACACCATTGCGAATGGCACTCAATGTAAGGTCGAGACAAAAGGTGTAGAGGAATGTCATTAGAAAGAGTATTCTTAACACAAAGCCACCAAAATACATTACAAAATAATGGTATAAGAAATTAAGATGAAGGAAGTCCGAGGTTATAGATAATTGGAATTAGTATATTAAAAAACTTTTGTATAAGTGAATCAACAATAACTAAGTGAGAAAAGTAAGTATATGCACTAATAAGATGGTAAAAAACCACTAGAAACACATTAGAACTATTGTTATAAGGAATGCCATTAGAGAGAGTATTATTAACACAAAGCCACCAAATACATTACAAAATAGTTGTATAAGAGATTAAGATAAAGGAAGTCCGAGGTTATAGATAATTGGAATTAATTTGTAAAAATAAATTGTATAAATAAATCAACAATATTAAGTGAGAAAAGTATGTATATGCATTAGAACTAGTACTATAAGGGATTAAAACAAAGGAAGTCATAAAGTTATTTATCATTGAATTTATTTGATTAAGAATTTGAAAGAGATGCTCAAGTGGATGAAATGACTTTATTGATATGATGAATTGTTATTTGTTTTTTTAACTTTAAACTTAGTTTTATTAAAGAAAAAAAATAAAATTAAAAAAATACACCATATTTTTGAATTTATTTGATTAAGAATTTGAAAGAGATGCTCAAGTGGATTTAAAGACTTGAACCAATGTCTTAACATCACCACATTCTTAATGCCATGCATTTTTGTTTTGCATGGAAATATATCATGCATAGTGGGGTTAGGTTTTAATTAGGTTTGGAAGCATGTGGATAGTATTTGGTTGAATAAAAAATTATTGACCAACTTGGAACACACATTTGCATTCCATATAGAGTGGCAATTATTTTTTAGAATATTTCCAAGTGCATTGAAATAAACAATACTCATTTAGAGTTTTTAACCCTATAATTTGGTAGGGTGTGCACGCATAAATGAGGTGTTGGTGGGTCCTTGCAAAAGCATGTAGAGCTAAATGAGAATCGAGGTGTTGGTGGGTCCATGTTAGAATAGTAGAGTCAAGCTAAACTAGTTAACCTATCTAAGCAACCAACAACATATCATAAAATATAAGAATAGGAAAAGAAAATGACAAGAGAACACTAATATACATGGTTCACCCTAATGGGTTACATCCACGGGAAGGTAGTCTTCTGTTATCTCCAGAATGTCTTCTTCAATCTTACAAGAGAGCAAGGCACGAATACCCCAAAGAATATAGATGATGTACAACAGTGTCACAATAGTACCACTACTACATCAAGAATACATGATATGTAGAGACTCACTTGACCCTATTATATACTAAGAGAGGAGGAGGAATTACTCTCACATATTGCATGTGGGATAATATAATTCTCCAAATTAACATCTCTTAATACAATACCATGGACAAATACTCTACACAAGTAAATACAACACCATATAACTATGGATTAAATGTATTACTATTTTACATAAGATTGTAGACAACTTCCGACATAATACAAAGAAATTATTACTTTCCAAGGAATATAATATATTCCAACACTCCCCCTTAATAATGGCAGGGAGAAGGGCCCACACTAACACTAAGGAAGGAAGGAGTCATTACTTCTCCCCCTTGATGACAACTTTCTGCATTCCAAGCAAGGAACGAAGATGCACAAACTTCACCTCGGTGAAGGATTTGGTGAAGATATCTGTTGCCTACTGCTAAGTAGGACAATACTGAAGAGAAAGAATACCATCTGCCACAAGTCCGCGAATGTAATGACTGTCAAGGTAGAGATGCTTTGTCTTTGAGTGATATACCAGATCATAAGCAAGCTGGATTGCACCCTGATTGTCACATTTCAACACATTGGACAATTTTGGAGCTAGACCAAGCTCTGTAAGAACATGCCATAACCAAACTACTTCTTTAGCTGCTTCTTTGGCTGCTCTATATGTTGCTTCACATGAAGATAAAGAAAGAGTCCTCACCTTCTTGATCAACCAACAAATAGGACCTGAACCAAGTTGAAATACATAACCCATAGTGGACCGACGATTATAACTGTCACTTGCCCAATCATAATCTGTGTAACCAAACAGTGAAACTGTAGTGCTACTCGAATAAAAAACACCATAGTGTAATGTCCCCTGTAAATATCTTAGAATCCTCTTGGCTGCCTGCCAATGACTTTCATGAGGTTGCTGCATGAATCGAGAAACCAAACTGACAACAAAAGAGAGATCTGGTCAACTATGTGTTAAATAGATCAAACTCCCTACAAGCTGATGATAAAGAGTAGCATCAACAAGCTGTGTGGTACACTCAGTAGTTAACTTTACACCAGACTGAAATGGCGTAGGATCATATTTACAATCACTCATATGGAAACGAGCCAACAGGTCTGTAGCATACTTCGACTGCGAGAGAAACATACCATCTGCCATATGCCAGATTTGAAGACCCAAGAAATAATGCAATAAACCAAGGTCAGCCATTTCAAACTGCTTTTGAAGATCACTTTTTAGATTTTGAATTAATGTAAGCTGGCTTCTTGTGATAAATAGATCATCTACATATAAAACAACAATGAGAATATTAGTACCAAAGTTCTGAACATACAGATTTGGATCAGATATACAACGCTGAACACCATTCTTCAAAAAATATGCATCAATTTTATCATACCAAGCTTTGGTATGAGACCATAAAAAGACTTATGTAATTTACATACTAAATTTGATGATTCAACATTAATAAAACCGGGAGGCTGCTGCATATAAATTTCTTCATTAAGATCACCATTTAAAAAATCACTTTTAACATCCATTTGGTGTATTTCCCATTTATAAGATGAAGCAATAGATAAATTGGTTCTTATTGTATTCATTTTAGCAACATGAGCAAAAGTTTCATTATAATCTATAGCTTCAAGTTGATTAAAACCTTTCACAACTAACCTAGCTTTATACTTTTCAATCTGTCCTTCTACAGTAAACTTAGTTTTATAAACCCATTTACAACCAACTAAATTCTTACCAACAAGAAGAGGAAGAAGAGACCAAGTCTTGTTCTTCATAAGAGACTCATACTCAACAGTCATAGCTTGTTACCATTGAGGTTTACCTTGAACTTGAGCATAAGAGGTAGGATCATTTGTGGCCAAAACTTTGGTCATAAGGGCAAAGTTAGATCTAGTTCTACGAGGGTCGGAAGGGTTACCAGCCTCACTACCTATAGATTCAATATTTTTTCGGGCCCAAACAGGAAGATTAGAGGAAACATAAGTTTCTTCAAGTTTAGTACATTCAGGTGGAATACTTGAAGAAGAGGGTGAACTAGGATCAACAACAGACAAAGAACTGGAAGAAGAAACCAAGATAGGAGTAACAAGAGACAATGGGATATTCAGTGTAACATGAGGTTTGACAGACTCAGGTGGTGAAGATACTTCAGCAAAGTGAACATCCCTTTGGATGATAAAACTCTGAGTAGAGGTATCAAATAACTTGTAAGCCTTAGAATCCTGAGAATAATCAATGAATATACATTTGTGAGACTTGGGATCTAACTTTTTCCGTTTATCGTCAGGAATATGAGCCCAACATTCACAATCAAACATCTTAAAGTTACTAATATCAGGTTTCCGACCATTCAATTTTTCCTCGGGGGAAACATGTTTAACGACTTTTGTAGGAACTTGATTTAAAATAAAGTTTGCACAACGTATAGCTTCAGCCCAATTTTTTTTATGTAATCCTTTAGAATAAAGCATACATCTAGCCATTTCAACTAAAGTTATGTTTTTCCTTTTAGCAACACCATTTTGTTGAGGTGTGTAATGTACAATCTTTTGGTGTTGAATACCATGTTTGGATAAAAATGCTTCAAATTCATTCTTAACAAATTCCACCCCATTATCTGATCTTAAAGTCTTAATCTTCTTACCAGATTCATTTTCAACCAAAGATTTAAAAATTTGAAATATTGAAAAAGCTTCACTTTTATTTTTCAAGAAATAAACCCATGATTTTCTACTAAAGTCATCAATAAAAGTAAAAAAATAGACTATATGAGGTAAAG